>JAQHUG010000208.1:225927-329679 GCA_028555095.1 Dicrostonyx torquatus | reverse complement strand
CAGGCCAGAAGAGGGCACCAGACCTCATTACAGATGGTTGTGAGCCACCATGTGGTTGCTGGGAATTGAACTCAGGACCTTTGGAAGAGCAGGCAATGCTCTTAACCACTGAGCCGTCTCTCCAGCCCTCTGCCTCAGTTTCTTAACCTCACATCTGTGCTGTTTTAAACTGTAAGACAGCAAAGTCTGAAGGAACAGTAGGGAGGCTACGCAGGAAGGCCCCAGGCCCTGACCCTCCCAACCATAATGGCTCTAGACTGTTTGCTTTAGAAGGTCTAGACCACAGCTTTCAAGCCCAGGATTTCCTCAGAGCTGACCAAGCTACTCTGCCATGCCCACAGACAGTGGCTGTGAGGCCCTACTGGGGACTGCCAGAGCAGAAAGCTGACGCAGAAACAGGGTGGTCTCACCGGCTTTGGTCCGCCAGGATTCCTCCTCCAGGGCAGCTAACAAGGACGGGAGCACCAACTTCACACCGTGAGCACTCAGGTTGCTCATCACCGCTTTGGCACAATCATCTGCAGCCTCAAGGGAGGAGAGAAGAAGACATTCAGGGGCCTCCTCGCCTAGGCAAGCCTTGAGCCTGACACTAGCTCTGTGTCCCTACACTGACCAAGGCTGTAGCTTTGTCAGACCCTGGGCTCGGGTCCAGAGGAACAGTCAAAACACATCTCAAAAAGCTTCAGTACTGGGGCTAGACAGATGGCTCAGCAGTTAAGAGCAACTTGCTTGGGTTCGTGGTAATGGCATACACCTTCAATTCCAGGTAGAGACAGCTAGATCTGAGTTCAAGGCCAGTATAGTTTACAAAGTAAATACCAGAACAGCCAAGGCTACACAGAGAAACCATATCTTAAACAAACAAACAAACAAATAAGCAAACAAAAAAAGAGCAACTTGTTTGGCAGTCGAGGACAGGATACTGGACGCCCTCTTCTAGCTCCCAGTACACACATCTGTCCATGCGAGCATGGACAAATACATAATACACATGCACACACAAATAAAATCTTCAATGTGTAAGGGAACCTGAGAGAAATCCATAGCAGTAACCAGTGTCTCAAGTACGAGCTGAAGGGCCTCTGGCAGTGGGGGCTGGAACCTTAGACACCTTCGTGGGAGCAGTTCTCACTCCTGCCTCTGGACTTACCTCACGTACGTACTGGTTCCCATCCCCAAAGCACAGCAGCAGATGGGGCAACACATGGACCACATAGGGCTCAAAGAGCTTCCCCAGCATGGTGCAGAGCATCTCGAAGGCAAACAGAGCTCCTGGGGGAAGAGGACGGCAGACAGTGCTGGAAATACAAGGGCCAGCACCCACCTGGGACCTCTTCAGGCTATGGTGCCTATGGGACTGAAGAGCAGCAGCCTGTCTCAGTACTCGGGGAAGGGATGCAGCAGAGTGTGGCACACTTTCGGCTCTATTAGCAGTTAGAAAGTAGGTAGGAAGACAAGCCTATACTCCTGGCACTCTGGAGCCTGAGGCAAGAGGACCACTAAGTTGTAGGTTATGCTTGGCAACTTAAGAACTATAAGGATACCCTGAAATATTAAAATAGGAAGGGCTGGCATGTAGTTCAACAGTGCAGCAGCCTGTCTAGCTTGAGTGAGGCCCGGAGCTCCGCCCCAGCAGTGCAAGAAAGAATGAGGGGGAAAGTGCAGGCCAACCCCTCCAGAGACAGGGCTGGGATGGGTCATACAGTCCCTCCTCCCTTCCTCTGAACCATGGGCACCAACTTCCTGTGCTGTCGGCACTGAGCTCAGAGACACCCACCCTCTCTCCTTCGGAAGTTCTTCTTATCCTGTATGGCATCGGTCAGCGCAGCCATCATTTCCTGCTGCTTCAGGGAGAGGATGCCCAGGCCTTTCACCAGGCCCGCCAGCCCATACGCAGCTCCCTTACGCTCTGCATACTTGTCTGACTCCAGCAGCTGCTGCATGAGCCGCTGAATCATTCCCCCAGCATCCTCCTTAACGGCAGGTACAAGAGGTGGCAAACAGCTGGCAACAGACTCCTGGACCTGTGGGAGGAGCCATCTCAGGACAATCAGCTCAGTGACAGTTGTTCCTGGTGCCCCACACAGTAGCACTGTCTCACACCCAATCTGAGCCACCGCTTCACATGTCAAAGCATCAAAGAAGCAGTGTTTCTCTCCTATCTATTCAAATGACACACGCTCCACAGGACACACACTGCAGTCGTTGACAAGAGCAGCCACAGCACAGTGCTGTTTCTAGTCTACACCACAGCGTCTTAACTGTGCTTCACAACCCCACAATGGGGCTGCATTGTAAATCAATTAGGAAACAGTACAGATTTCTGAATGTATAGTGGCCAAAAGTTAATTCAAAATCAAACACGTAACTTAAGAAATATAAGGATATTTAATATAAATATAAGACTCTGAGGTGCTCCCGGCAATGCTCGTGCTCGTCACCTCTGGTGACTTCACTGTTGGTTCTGAACACACAAATGCACTGTCCTCCGAGTGCTCTCACAGCACCCAATAGCAGTGAACCCTGCGGCAGCACCTCAGCTCCCACCGACTACTGTGGGTCGGGAACAGCAGTGGTTTTCTGCTCTCAGAGAAGCACCAAGGCTCCATTCCAGAAAAGAGAGACTCGCAGAGTTTCCCTCTCGTTACTCTCAATGTGTAAGTGTCAAACTGTTGGAGATGTGTTAGAAGGCTTCAGTTGTTAAAACTGTTGGAATTAGCTGGGAGTGGTGGCCCATGCCTTTAATCCCAGCACTCGGGAGGCAAAAGCATGTAGATCTATGTGAATTCAAGACCAGCTTGGTCTACAAAGTAAGTTTTGGGCCAGCCTAGGCTATACAATGAGACCCTGCCTTCATAAACAAACAAATCAATAAAATAAAGATTGATTGAGTTGATGACCCAAGTTTTATTTAAAAAATATTCTATGAATTTTAGCTTGCTTAATTTAAAACAGAATTTCCAACAATTTCTGAAATGCCTTAAATATACATCTAAAAGGGAAAGGCCAGGGAAAAGGCTCAGCTTTTATCAGTGCCAAGATTTACTCTAAACATACTCACAAACACACAAAATGCACACGCGCGCGCGCACACACACACACACACACACACACACACACACACACCACACACACGCAAGCAAGCAAGCATGCACATATGCACACTAAACACCAAACCTCTAGCAAATGAGAAGGTACCTGCTGAGAAGGTGTTGAGAGGGCAGCAATGAGCTTGGCAACAATGGGTTTTACTTTGGGGTCACTCTTGTCCAGGTGCTTGGCCAAAGAACCCATCAGGACCACCACACTCTGCCGCACGGCATCATAGCTGGCATCATTGGGTGCATCCTTCAAGAACTCCTCAAACACTGGAAGCAATGAGTTGACATTCTCCTGAAAAGGCCAGATCCCAGAGTCACAGGTCAGCCTACAGGCTAGGCCTCCAGCGCTGGCAATGCTGGCTAGTTTTCCAGCCTCCAGCGGGCCTACAGCACACCCCTTAGGATTACATCCTCTTGGGGTCTTTCTGACACAAATGAATTTCCCACTAGGTGCTGGTTCCCTGTCAGGGTTTCAGGTACTCACTTCTCTTTGTCATTTGCTCAGTCTTACCACCCTACTGCTGAGACTGCTCACCTTCCCATGGGCATTGAGTGTTGCGAGCGCCGCATCTAACATGCACTTCCGGACATCTGGGTTTCGGTCATTGAGGGCATCAGGGACAAAAAACTGAAAGAGCGGCTTCACCTGAGAGCTATCCAAATACTGTGAGAGCTTATTCAGGGCCAAGGCTAGGCCACACCTAGGAAAGAAATGGGAGCTTATGGGTGGGCAAGGGTCAGTTAAGAGCAGCTCGAGGACAAGAGCAAACAGCTCTGGGGCAAGGGACGCAGCATGCAGCCCACCATGAAGCAACTGCCCAGTGTTCTGTGAAATGGAGACCAGTTGTTGGTTATCTCCTGCCGGGTGTCCTGAGGCCAGGACCCACTCTGCCTATTTCCCTGATTTGGGAGGAAATGCACACCTCTCTATCTGTGAGACCTGTTAGAAAAGGAAAGACCTTGGTAAAGGAAACAGATGTGACAGCCCTCGGATAGGAACAAAGGCAAAGTAGAATTACTCTCCTCAGCTAGAGATAAGAAATTCCTATTCCGAGCTGATGGTCTTGAGTGAAGAATGAAATAAACAAGATGGCTCCATACAACACCCCATACTAGCACACAAAGCCACACAGAAATAGAGAATGTGGCTGTGCTGACTGGTTTTATGTCAACTACACATGGCTAGAGTCACTGGAGGGGAGGGAACCTTAACTGAGAAAATGTCTAGCCCTAGGATTGTGCTGTAGGCAAGCCTGTAGGGCATTTTCTTTAGGCTTTAAGGGGGAGGGTCCACCTCACTATGGGTGGAGCCACCCCTGGGCTGGTGGTCCTGGGTTCTATAAGAAAGCCATGAGGAGTAAGTCAGTAAGCAGCACCCTCCTCCATGCCTCTGCATCAGCCCCTGGCTCCAGGTTCCTGCTGTTTCAGTGCCTGCTCTGACTTCCTGTGAGGACGAAGAACAATGTGGAAGAGTAAGCCAAATGAACCCTCTCCTCCCCAAGTGGCTTTGGCTGTGGTGTTTCAGCACAGCAACAGTAATCAACGGTAACCCTGACATTGTGTGGTCAGTCACCCAGGAAACTAGCCATATACTGTTTCATGAAAGCCCACTGTGGGTGACAAGTGTCTTCCAAGGTCATACTCGCCCCTAGATACCTACTTAACCTCCAGCTACAACTCCAGGGGCCAAGAGAATGAGATCAACATCTGCTGAGCACACTGCATGCTGCTAATGGGCTGGAGCCAGTGATTTCCAGGTAGGTCCTAGAATCGTGTCTCTCACACAGATGAAGAGACAATGTCCAAGGACACAGAGCTGCACATACACGGGGAGCCAGCACTGACACAGGTCAGGCGGCCTGACTCTCCTTCTACTTTAGCATCAGCACACGCTACCCCCTTGTAGTACACGCCCCAATCCAGCTAGTGCATCTCAGAAAGCTTGGCAACAAGATCAAAACAGGGCTTTACCTGGCTTCCCACTGGTCTGGGGGGGACTCTGAAATCACTCGTCCCAAAGCATCCAGGACTGGGGGCGGTCTCTGCAATAGACAAGAGGCTAAATGCCCAGCAGTGCTCTCCCTTGTCCCAGGGGCAGACAGACCAATGGCCTGGACCCCTGAACCATGACACAAGCTGAGCAGAAGATCACTCGCCCACCTCCCCTGCCCCAGACCACAGCAGCTGCGCAGGTCACTCACATAGAGCTTCTCCTGGTAGATCTCCATGAGCCTGCCCATAACCTCTGCTGCCTGCCGCTGGTACCGTGCGACTGCCTGGGAAAGGGCTTCAGCCCCAGCCTGCCTCACGGCTGCCTCATGGTAGATCACATCATCGATCAGCAAAGAGCAGAGATCTGACTGCAGGTCGAGGCCCATGGTCGACCAGAGCCTGCAGCAGACCAAAATTTAGGACTGGTCAAGCAAGGGCCTGAAGTGCATTCCCCAGCAAACCCTGCCAGAAGGTCTCTCACCTCTCAGCCAGCTTCCGGATCTCATCATCCTTGTCAAACTTAACAACCCAGAGTCTCCGCAGCAGGTTCAGGCCATTCTTTTCATCAGTGTCGGGTGCTGGCAATACAAGCTGGAGCTCCATCAGTCCCTGAGAGGAGGAGGGATCAGACTGTAAGACTTGACATCTCAAAGGTGAGTGTGTCCCATCTTCTCACTTCTGTCCTAAATACAACCATTAGCTGCATGTGGCTATTAAAGGAAAGTCGACCAAAAGTAACAACAAAGTAGGCAGTCGTAGCAGCCAGACTGCGATTACTAACACACGGCTACTACACTACTTCCTGCACAGGCAGGAAACATGCCCATCACTGCAGAAAGGAGTTGCACAAAGCTGGTCTAGAAGGAATGGGAATCAGCTCAACTGGTGACCCGCTCAGACCCCTCAAATAGTTTACGGGGCTCAGTGGTTCAGAGCATACATCATACCCCCCCAAATTAGCTTTTCTTCTTTTGTGAAATAATGATGTATGAAGAATTAGAGGGGCCGGGCGGTGGTGGCGCACGCCTTTAATCCCAGCACTCGGGAGGCAGAGGCAAGTGGATCTCTGTGAGTTCGAGACCAGCCTAGTCTAGAAGAGCTAGTTCCAGGATAGGCTCCAAAGTTACAGAGAAACCCTGTCTCGAAAAAAAAAAAAAAAAAAAAAAAGAATTAGAGGTATGAAAAATAAGATGATGTACAATTTTTTTTTTTTTTTAAAGACAGGGCTGCTTTATGTAGCCCTGGCTGTTCCAGAACTCAGTATATAGACTAGGCTGTCCTTGAACTCAGATATCTGCCTACCTCTGCCCCCAAATGCTGGGATTAAAAGTGTGCACCACCATACCCAGCTTAAGAATTTTTTAAAATAAAAATTACTAATTTAATGATTATCAACAGCTCAAAAGGTGTTTGTTGAATGAATTAAAAAAATAATATACTGCTATCTTTTTTCCCATATTTTACCAAGTGCCAGTAGTATGGGAACTAGCATTTGGGAACCACAATCTAAAAGCCATCTAGAAAAGCTAAACAGAGTCAGGTAGTTGAATAAATGCCCTAACCCTGTGAGTTAGGTCAGGGAATGGTTACTGTTAATAGTCAACTTGACAGACTCTAGAATCCCCTGGAAGATGGACCTCTGGGCATGCATGTGGGGAATCATCTTGACTGTGTTAACTGATGTGGGCAGACTCACCCGCTGTGGGAGGCACTTTTCCCCAGGTAGGGGGATCCTGGACTCTGGAGGACTGGAAGAAGCCAGCTGAGCACAGACAAGCATGTATTCACTACTCTCTTTTTCTGACTGCCAATGTAATATGGCCACTGCTTCAAGGCCCTGGTGCCTTCCCTATCACAATGGACTGTAACCTGGAACTATGAGCTAAAATAAACCTTGATCCCTGAAATCACTTCTGTCAAAATATCTTATCAATACATGGAGAAAAAGGAGGAGGAGGAGGAAAAAAGACAGGCTGTAAGGAACTGGATCAGGAGTCACAACCCAGATTGACAATCTTCCATGGTGAATCAAAAATGGACAGTGCTACATCCTGATCAGTTTGAAAGGATCCTAACCCACCCAGCCCTGTCTGAGGTAAGGGATGTTCACCATGCAGCTCAAACACTTGTCTAGAGTAACAAGAAAGCAGGCACGCACCCGGAGCGCAGTCTCCCGCACACTGGTACATGGAGATTGCAAGGCAGAGAGCAGCACATCCACCTCCTCCTGCTCCGCGAAGGCACAGCCATCCTCACCACTGCTGCTGGCACACAGCGTGGTCAGTGTGTCTGAGGCTAGAACCTGAGGACAACATCGATATACTAGTTCAGTTCAGTAACTCATTGACACCAAGGGAACTGGACTGGTGACCTGACAAAACCCACCCCATGGCATCTATAGAGCTACAACCCATAGTCAAGCCAGGCAGTAGTAGCCCTCCTAAACAAGAGGATTGAGAGAAAACGAGGTCTTGACTACTCATCTTTGAGGTCAGCATCACAAGAAACCACATCACAGGCTAACTGGAAAGCAGATCACCTGTAGGCGAGGGGAGCCTGTCCCGATCACCCACGTCAGCAGGCGCAGCATGGCCACTCGAGGCAGCAACTCTGGGCCATTCTGGGAGAGAATGGAAGGAAAGTTAAGACGATAAAGTAGGGAAGGTCTGCCGGGCAGTGGTGACGCATGCCTTTAATCCCAGGACTCGGGAGGCAGAGGCAGGCGGATCTCTGTGAGTTCGAGGCCAGCCTGGTGTACAGGAGCTAGTTCCAGGTCAGACTCCAAAGCCACAGAGAAACCCTGTCTCGAAAAAAAAAAAAGTAGGGAAGGTCTGTATCCATGCCAGGCAGCCAGTCAACCAGTATTCCCTCTCCTACAGGAGGCTATTCTGGGTCACAGTGTTGACTCAGTCACTGTAGAAACGTCATTAGGTTCATTTACAACCAAGCCTGTAAGTGCTAACCCAGACTATGACAGGTTCTGAAGCCTGTGTTACACTCTCAGTGAAATACTGATGGACTGTGAGCCTAAGAGGAAATACTCAATTTTACAAGAAAGAAAGAAATACCAAAAACCCATCACTCAGCTGGGTGTAGTGGTGCACACTTTTACCCAGTGCTCAGAGACAGAGAGAGGAGGTCCTCTGTGAGTTTGAGGCTAGCCTGGGCTACATAGTGAGACTCACACAAAGTCTGTTAGTGTTGAAGGAAAGAACTCTGAGAGGCTAGCTCAGTACACATCATGTAACAG
This sequence comes from Dicrostonyx torquatus, assembly GCA_028555095.1. Classification (NCBI taxonomy): domain Eukaryota; kingdom Metazoa; phylum Chordata; class Mammalia; order Rodentia; family Cricetidae; genus Dicrostonyx; species Dicrostonyx torquatus. Next base: position 321,336 of record JAQHUG010000208.1, on the reverse strand, counting down.
CAATTCAAAACCAACATGTGCTACAGATATGCAAGAGACATGCAAACACATACAGTGCTGTTCAGATTAGGGAAAAGATACAATGCTCAAACAGTCATGAATAAGTAGCAGGCTAAATAAAACATAATGTGTGCATGGCACAAGGATCTCAAGTAATGGTAAAATCAAATCATGGACACAGACCTATGAAAGCAGCAGCACAGCCTCTTGACACTGAAGAGCCCGCTGTCTACACTGTCAACACCAAAACCCAAGGTAAGGAGCCCTTGCCTCCCCAGACCCCTCAAACCATGGGACAAGAGCGCTCCCTGCCAACCTCATCCACTCTCTCGGGTTGGGTGCCAGGAGAAGCCCTCAGCTGTGCGTGGACAGTCAGGATCTGAAGGATCTGGGCCATTTGCTCCTCCTCCTCCTCACTGTGGTAGGGCATCTCAGTGAGCACCATCTTTAACATCGGGAAGACCAAGGAGAAGGCCGGTGCAGACAGCGGTGCAGCATCTGTGAGAGCAGCAGAGCAGAAGCTGGGGTGACTGTGCAGGCCAAGGGCAGGTGGGGAAGATGCTGGAAGCCTGACACTGAGCAGAGCACCAGGTACAATGGCCAGTAACCTGGTGCTGACCCAGTCCCACTCCTACGCCACAGGATGGCTGGTTTCAGAAAGTGAGACTGAACAGAAGCAAACAAGGAGAACCACAGCCAGGGAGGAGGACCCTCCCAACACCACAGGCACAGGAAGCTCAGGGACGCCTTGGCTCCTGCCTCACTCTCCGTGACCTAGTGCTGCCTTGTCCCTTACCTGGCTCACCCTTGCCCACCCTGCTGGTGATGGTGTGGGTGTGCAGCAGTGACACTGCCCTCTTCACAGCCACTGAAAGCTCTTCTTGGCACCAGGACTTGTCCAGAGAACACTCTGGCTTCAGCAGGCGCAGTGTCACATGACTCACCAAGGTGCCTGTGAAAAGAAAAGAAAAACAAATGAACCACAAAGACACCGCATCTGGCCCCTACATACAGGCAGTGCAGGGACAGAGGCAGCCTTGTCTCTGTCTTTTCTCAGTCTCTGTGACAGCATCAAAAGACGGGAGGGAGGCAATAGCTGCCCTTTTGGTTTTTGGGGGGTGATGTTTGTTTTGGGACACGATGCTACTACATAGCCCAGGCTAGCCTCAAACTCAGGATCCTCCTCCCTCTACCTCCCAAATTGTGAAATTACAGGCAGGCAGTGCCATGCCTGACAGGGCTGATACTTTAAAGAAGTCAGCGTGCTGAGGAGCACGAGCCGCCCACGAGTCACTGACCCCACAGCAAAGCTCTAGCTACATAGTTCCTCCAAATAGGTAGCTACTAATACTTTTGGCAGGTTCCACATGTCCCAGCTGACATTTCTTCTCAGAAGAGCTTGCAGACTCCAGCCCCAGTCATGACAACATTCCCTTTAGGCTAGGAAGAAAGCCTGCTTAAAGTCACCAATGACTCGCGAGGGTAAAGTCATCCATCGTCATGCCCCCACCTCCTGTTTGGCTAGTGTTTCTTCAGAGCTAACAGACAGCGAAAGGTCAGAGGTCTGACCACCCCATGGACACATGCTGCTTATGAGCTCTGAGCACAATGACCAGCCACAACACACCAAAGCTCTCTCACTGCTAATGAACCTCACTTTGTGGAGACCACCTGCTACAGAGGGCTGGGGTGTGGCTCAGTTAGCAGAGCGCTTGCCTAGCACACACAAAGCCCTAGATTTTTGTCTCTAGCACTAAAACAAAGCCACTACAGAAGGATGAGATGCTAACTAGCTGTAAAGCCTGCTCCTCAGAAGGCAGAGAGGACACAAAATGGAGGGAAGAGGCAGTATTTTATTGTTCTTGAGCACATTCAGTTTGAGGCTCCACAGGCTGCCTCCATGTGGAAACAACATTCAGCAGCTTAGGGCACCACATGTCAACTTAGAACAGCAACAGGCACCTCCATCCCAATCCCAAACATCCCTGAGAACCCTACAGCCAGCAAATAAGGACTAACCCAAGGCCTTGAGTCTAGGGGGCATGACACAGCCAGCCAAGGACAGGAAGGGGCCTTTGACCCTGGGAGCAGCCAGGGGAGATTTCAGCAAGGGCAGGAAGGCGTCGACCAAAACAGGGATGTACTGGGTCAGGCCACATGGATTCCTGGTCATGATGGCGTCCAGCAGTCCAAGTGCTGCCTCTAGCTCCCCATCCAGCTGCAAGCAGAGTCACCAGAAGAGTCAGCAAAGAGCAGGGCTGACACGCAGAGCATCCTCCCGCACTGCTGTGTGCTGATGGCAGCTACTTACCTCCTGCAGCCGCCTCCGGATGTGCGCCTCCTTGTCCATCTGGGCCTGCAGCATCTCCTTCTGCTTGCTGGTCAGCTGCACCTCCTCTTTTATGCCTTTCTTCTTCTTTATCTCCTGAAGGACCGGGGCCAGAAACCAACTCTATATCCATGGAACAGATCCGCCTCCCACCAGAGAAAAGCTAGCCAGCTTCCAAAAAGAATTCTGGGTCACCCTCAAGTCTAGCACATGCCCTCCTTCACCCCTATAAAGGTCATGGCCACTGGATGCCTATAGAATGGAGACAGTAGCAAAGAAGCAAACTTTAAAACAAGATTCTCAAGCTTTAAAAGATGAGAGAAACATCAGAGAAATAACACATCCTTCAATGATCTCTAATGGGTATTCTGGTGGTCACATGACTGCAGATTAAAAACTTTAGCCTGCCCTCAGACCCACCCAAGGCTGTTACAGGACAGAGGCTGCTTGAGTGACAGAATGATCACTCAGTCTTTCAAAGTATTTATTGAGCACCTACATTATGCCAGAAACTGTTTGAGATGCTAAGCACTGGGGAGAAGATGAGATCTCTCCCCTCACAGAGCTCACAATCTAGCAGGTAAGGTTAGACAATAAACAGGAAAACAAATACATAAAATAACTGAGCATGAAAAATGACATAAAAGCAACAAGTCAGGAAAGGAGTGAAGCATCCTATGGACAGATGGGTAGGGAGTCACTGTTCTAGGAGGGCAAGGGATGAGATGTGGAAAACAAGAAAACCCAGCCTGTGGAAGACAGAGGGAGAGCACAGGCTGAAACAGGCAGGTGAGCCACAGAGGAACAGTGAGCAGTGCTGGAGAGGACCAGACGAATCAAGGGGAGGACAGTAAACACAGCAAAGAGTCAGTAGCATCAGTTTTCCTGGAACTCATGGCTCCTGGAGTTGCGCCCTGTACTCACCTCCTTCAGCTCCAGCTCAATGATCTGCTCCTTAAAGGAGTAGGCTTTGTTCTCCCGCTTCATGTTGGCCTTTTTGATGCTGTCCTGCTGGGCACTGGAATACAGGGGAGGCAGGGATCCAGCTTTAAAACAGCCACCAAGCCCAGCCAGCAAACCTTCATATTTGCTTTTCCTGTGTATGTGTGTATGTGCTCACATATGTGGTGTGTAAAGGCCAGAAGTTAATTTCCAGTATTTCCATCACTCTCCATGGTATCTTTTGAGATGAGGTATATCTCACTGAATCGATATGCAAGCTGACCTCTTAACTAGGCTGGCTGGCCAGCAAGCACTTACTTAGGCCCATTTCCTCAGCCTTTTTTCTTTTTTGAGACACTTACAATGTAGACAGGGCCTCTATATAGTCCCGCCTGGCCTCCAATTTACAATCATTGTATCTCAGCCTCCAAAGTTTGGGATTACAGGCACACACCACCACATCCAGCTGCCAGATAGCTTAAGATGTACCCAGGTAGTGCTAGATCCAGACTCGCCAACATCTAGGGCCTAAGCACTGGGCCTGGAATACAAGCAGCTATTTCTGCCAAGGACAGACAGGTTGTTTTGTTTACTCACAATGATCCTAGTAAAGACGTCTCCACCAAATAAGCATGAAAACCAGACCTGGGGAGGAAAGGTAACGGAGCCAACTAGTGAGCAACTGAGTCTCACCTCTGTATGATGGATTTATCAAACAGCTCTCCGGCAGGGGTCTGCATGATGGCAAACTCCTCCCGAGTCACGAGGCACAGTGCAGGGTTCTGCACAGAGGCGGTGATAGTGCTGATGAGCTGAGGGAGGACTCGGTCAGGAGACAGGATGGAAAGGGAGCCCATGGCGTTCATGGAAGACTGTCAGACAAACAGACACAGTCAATCTATACCCTAACTAATACCAAAATAGGTTTCTGCCACACCCAAAAGTCCCTTGCAATCGGCTCCCCGTTTCTGCCTGTGCTTTGAGTAATGAGCACCAGTGCAGCTCGTTGTGTCTGAGCTTGCCTTACTGGACAAGCCTTCCCCCTCGCTCTGCTATTAATCACTGTTTTGGAGTGCACATTCCACTCTCAACTCCGTGGTCTATGTAACCCCTAACCAGAAAGATAGTGTTGGGGACAGGTCAATTGGGGAGACGAGACCCCATGCCAGCTGACATTACTGGAAAATGTGTGTTTTCCCACTGGAGCTGGTGGAAGGAAAAGGTGCAAGCCCACAACTCTTTCTTACCAGAAACCTGAGAATGCAGCTCACACGATGGAAAGCAGAGAGAAGTGACTGAGATCAGATGGGTTTCATGACAGTGGAAGGACAGAAAGCACCTCTGCTGTCCTAAGGTTAGAGCTGAGTCTGGCAGCACCATCCCAAACTACTCACATCTTTGAATACGGTCCATAAATGAGGCCCTAAACTCCCTTTTGTGCTCCAACCAGTATGCATTCTGTCACTTACAATCAAGGAACCAAGACTACACATCACCATTCTTCCTCTTGCTCCTGTGAGCCCTCACTTCTTGCACCCTGCAAGGGGAGTCCCTGGGTACTGACACTGAGTACAAATCTAGCTCATGGACCCATTACCTGGTTCAGGGGACTCTGTGTAGTGATTCTGGGGATGATCTGATCCAGGTGCCTGGTGATGAAGGCTTCAGGGTCAATCTTCATCCTGGTAAGAAGTGCTGGCCAGAGTGCGGACTGCACTGCCACTGAAGGAGAGGGGCTTCTTGAAACCTTCTGCTGGAGCTACCATCACCCTTGCCCTAAAGAGCCACCCACCTCCCCATTCCTACCACAGCCACAGACCTAAGGACGGGTGGTGAGAGATGATCAGCATCTCCTGGGCCAGCTGTTCAGTGCTAGTGATGTCACCCTTGAGCCCTGGCACCCCAGAGATGACACACAGTGCTTCCTGTAGGACCCGCGGAGGCACATAGGCCTTGCCCATCTCAGTCACCTCCCCCGTATCTGTCACAAGAGCCTCCATGGGCAGCACCTTTAGAGAGAAAACAAATGCGTCCCCAGAGAGCCCTGTGTACGGCAGTAAACAGAGAGCATGCAGGGTCACTGAGCTTCTCCTGCTATCACAGGGAGTCCCTGCTAGAGAGCAACCAAGGCCTTGCTTCCTGCCCTGGAGCCCACAGGCCAAGATGTGCCTGGAAAGACACTGAGCACAGTCACCTAAAAACTCCAAGGAAGCTCTTTAGAGAATGAATTAGAAGACTGGTTCTGGAGACCAAGCATATACACTGCTGAGGGAAAAATGGTGATGCCTGGCACCTAGAACGCTTCAACAGTCCAGGTCTCCCTGTCTACTCCTGGTTCTTTCTGCTACTACCTGAGAGAACCCAGACAGCCTAGACAACTAGCTTGTTCAGAGAGTCAGGGACACTGTGAGAACACAGTGCACAGACTTAACTAAGCAAAGCCCATAGGGCTCACAGAATCTGAAGCAATAATCACAAACTCTCTATGGGTCTGAGCAAGGGCCTCTACATGTATGTTACTGGTACACTGTTGGTGTTCTTGGAGGAACTGACAGCAGGAGTCGGGAGGAATTCTGACTCTCTTGCCTGTGCTTGGGACCCTTTTCCTTCCAATGGGTCACCTCTTTCGGTCACAATATGAGGGTTTGTGTCTCCTTTTAATATAATTTGTTATGCTACATTTGGTTGACATTCCTAGAAAGACTGCTCTTTATTTTTTATTTTTTTAAAGGGAAACGGAGAAGTGGATCAGGGGAGGAGGGTGGTTGTGGGGGACTGGGAAGAGGGAGTTAGGGAAAATTGCAATCAGGGTGTAATATATGTAAAGAATAAAAATTTAAAAAAAAGTGTTTAGGAGCTGATCGGTGGTGACACACGCCTTTAATCCCAGCACTCAGGAGGCAGAGGCAGACAGATCTCTGTGAGTTCCGAGACCAGCCTGCTCTATAGAGCAAGTTATAGGAGAGGCTCCAAAGCTACAGAGAAATCCTATCTCGGGGAAAAAAAAAAAAAAAAAAAAAAAAAAAACTGTTTCAGACTAAAAAAAAAAAAAAAAAAAACAAAACAAAAAAAAAGACTACAAACCCTCCTTGCCTTCAAAAGTACTGTGAAAAGATCAAAAGCGAGAATAAATGCGTTTAAAATGAAGTGTTTTAAAACAACCAAAAAGGCTGGGCGGTGGTGGCGCACACCTTTAATCCCAGCACTTGGGAGGCAGAGGCAGGCAGATCTCCGTGAGTTCGAGGCCAGCCTGCTCTACAAGAGCTAGTTCCAGGACAGGCTCTAAAAACTATGGAGAAGCCGGGCGATGGTGGCGCACGCCTTTAATCCCAGCACTCGGGAGGCAGAGGCAGGCGGATCTTTGTGAGTTCGAGACCAGCCTGGTCTACAAGAGCTAGTTCCAGGACAGGCTCCAAAGCCACAGAGAAACCCTGTCTCGAAAAACCAAAAAAAAAAAAAAACTATGGAGAAAACCTCAAAAACACCAATAAATAAATAAATAAGATAATAAGAAAATATCCAAAAATATTTTGGTTGAACTACATCAAAGGTATGGAAACAAGAAAGAAAGTCTCTAAAATGCAAAGATGTTACCAAAGCTTGGTGGAAAGGCGGAGGAGAGTCCTGGAATCACCCAGTCTGAGAGAGAAAACATGCCAGGAATGGTCAGCTGAAATGCCAAGGCAGAAGCACGTTGATCCTCTCACCTTGTGAGAACTGAGGACAATCTTCAGCTCCTCCAAAAGGCCATTGGCCAGCTTAATGCCCCCGAGAGAGGACAGTAACTTCCGAACTGTCTGCTGTGCCTGCCTGCGCACATGCCAGGTACGGCTCAAGAGCACAGCCACCAGGACCCGATAGTACTGTCTGCAAACAGAAAGACAGATGGTCCTGGGAAGTTAGGATAGGGTCTTCCACAGCCAAACCTGCCACATACCCATTCCTCAAAGTCCTGTCAACATTTGCTCTGCTGGCCCAGAGGACAGGAAAGGTGAGGCTCACGTACTGAACTTTGCTGTTGGTGAGTCTCTGCGGGTGGTCGAAGAAAAGCCTCTCCGTCAAATGCAGCACAGTACACAGGGCTGTAAGGGAAAGAAATGGTGCAAGTCTATTTTTGATTTTTGAGACAGGGCTTCTTGGGTGTAGCCCTGGCTGTCCTGGAACTAGCTCTGTAGACCAGGCTGGCCTTGGACTCAAAGATCCACCTGCCTTTGCTTCCTAAATCCTGGGATTAAAGGCGTGAGTCACCACTGACTGACCAGGGCAAGTCTTTTGAAACAACTAAGTGGGACCAGTGAGCTGGCTCAGTAGGTAAAGGAGCTTGCCACTAAACCTGATTGATAACTTGAATACAATCCCTGGAACCCACACAGCAGAATGAGAGAACCTGCTCCTAAAAGTTGTCTTCCAACTTTCAGGCGTGTAAACACACACACACACACACCACAAGAGAGAAAAAAAAAATAACTAAATGTATTCTTCCCCTACCCCAAAAAGAATTGGAATGAAATAAAAATTTAACAGCAAAATATAAATGTGATTAACACCAGATATGAAGCTACAGTTCATTTTTGTCTTTTTCTCTATTATGTACATATAATATTTTGAAGTAAAAAAGGTATACACTGATTTTAATGATTAAGAATTACTAGCTATCGGGGCTGGAGAGATGGCTCAGAGGTTAAAAGCACTGCCTGCTCTTCCAAAGGTCCTGAGTTCAATTCCCAGCAACCACATGGTAGCTCACAACCATCTGTAATGAAGTCTGGTGCCCTCTTCTGGCCTGCAGGTATACATGGAGGCTGAACATTGTGTACATAATAAATAAATAAATAAATAAATAAATAAATAAATAAATCTTTAAAAAAAAGAATTACTAGCTATCTAAGAGAGACATACATGGATCGAAATATGAAAAGAGAAAACAACAAGATCTCCTGAGAAACTAGAAGCAAGGGGGTCACAAGAGAGGGGAGAGGGGAGAAAGGGAGGGGAGCAGAAAAAAGGTATAGCACAATAAAACAATTTTAAAACTTGACTGAAAAAGAAAGAAGAATTATTAGCTATGAGTGGTGGTACACACCTATAATCCCAGTGCTTGAGAGGTTTTAGCACTGAGACCCCGAGTTTAAGGTTAGCCTAGGCTACACAATAAAAACTGTATTTGAAGACAAAAAGAGGGGTGGCTGGTGAGATGGCTCATTAGTTAAGAACACTTGTTGCTCTTGCAGATCCCAGCACCGACACGGTGGCTCATAGCCGTCCCTAATTCATTACAGCTCCAGGGGGTTCAACTCCCTCTTCTGACCTCCAAGAGTACCTACCACATACAGACATATATGAAAGCAAAACTCAAACTCATAAAATAAACCTCAAAAAAGAAAAAAAACCCCAATTCATTGTACTCTCGACCAGCAGCTTGGACATGTGGTTCACTGAACAAGGGACTGATTACCAGCCTGGGAGGCATGGTGTGTGGAAAGAGGTAAAGAACATACAAAGGGGTGGATAAGTATAATAGCAAGGATGCAGAAGCAGCAGATAAAACTGCCAATGGCCAGCAGAATTGAGTGGCTAGAGGTCAAACCAGGAAGTGGCTTTCAATGAAGACTCCCTCCCACCTTGTCTCTGAGCTATAAGAAGGTCGTTCCTAATCAAAAGCTAAGTTAAAAAAAAAGAAAGAAAGAAAGAAAAAGAAACCAGAAAGTGACTAATAGTTGTAGCTCATTAATAGGATGTTGTGATTCATGAGTCAAAAGACTTCACATCACTAATTAGTGGCAGACTCCTGTGAGGCAACCTAGAATTTTGCACATACAGTTGAAGATCATTGTTCCTTTTCTGCCAGCATAGAAACCAGTAGTTTCTGTGTCGCCTGGTGGGGGAGTAGAGCTGCCACAACTCCACAGCACTTACATAAGGAAACCAGACAGCACTAATTACCCATTCAGCTATAATTACAGCTAATATCACAGCTCCATGACTGTCTCTACAGTCCTCCCAAGTCCGCCTTTCTACTGATCTTGATTCTCCCACACAGAATGAATTCATTCAGAAAACAGCCAAGCTGCTGGCCAGATCACAATTCTGGGTGCTCACAGAGCTGCTGGCTAAGCAGGTGCTCAGAAATGGGACCTCCCTAAAGACCTATCAGAGGTCGCAAAACTCACCATCCTCTGAAGCCAGGAGTAGAAACTTCTCAGAGGTGAAAATCTGCTTCTTTTCATCTACGATCAGCTGCCAAAAGTTGCTCAGTTTGGCCTCTGCAAGAAAGCAAAGGTCACCCCATGACACAGCGCACTATGCCCCCCACAGCGTGGCTCTTCTAAGCTGAAGCTGCTGGGCAGGCTCTGTAAAAGACACTCCATGAAGACCATTCCCAAGCTCACTGCTCTCTTTTCTGAAACCAACCATCAGTCCTTCTGGCCTCACTTGTGGTCTGCACAACTGTAGGGTTCTCTGCTGCCTGCAGCTTCTCCTCTGGAATTCCCACTACCCAGGAACCTGTCTGGAACACCTGAGGTTCACACGATGCAGTTCTCCCTGCCTTTTCCTAATTGTGGCCATTTCTTCATGAGAGTCACATCCATGTAGCTTTTCAGAGATCAAATGCTTCCTCCTTCATGAAACCTTTCCCAACACTCATTCCTCAAACGAAGACTCAGCCTCCTTCAGTGACTCACATCTCTGTCCTTCCACTCCAGAGCATGCACCCTGAGATGTGCTGAAGTGAGGCTGTGTTCATGTGTATCTCTGCCCAGGGAGCCAAAGGTCTTGGTGTATACAGTGGGTGTAACAGTATACAGAGAGTAAATCCTAGTTCTCAACACAGGAGCAAGGTCAGGTGAGCGCACAGTCAGAAAAGGAGGCCCTAGAGTTAGATGCCATGCACCCACTCCAAAGGCCCATATGCTGAAAATATGGTCCCCAGCTTATGACACCACTGACAGGTGGTAAAACCTTCAGGAGATGGGGCCTGGGGGACATAGGTCAGTCACCAATGCACACTCTGGAAAGAGATGGTGAGACCTGTGTCTTTGCTTTGCTTCCCAGCCACCAAGAGGTAAGCAGCTCTGCTCAGCCACACACTTCCTGCCTGATACGGATCCAAAGACAACTGCCCCGCCATGTGACTGGGCCCTCTGAGACCATGGACCACAACAAATCTTTCATCCTGAGCTGAATTTCTCACGTAGTCTGTCACAGTGACAAATGCGACTAACAAAAAAGGACTCCAGTGAAGGCAGAAAAGAACAGGGAGGCTCTGACTTGAATCGTTCCCATGTATGGTTGGTGGATGACATAGCATGTTACCAAACATGTTTCTCTCTGCTCTTGACTGTAGAGATGATGTGACCAGCTCTTTGAAGTTCCTGCCTTAACTTCCCACAATGGCAGCGTATAACCTGGGGTTGTAGCTGAAATGAACCTGTCTCCCCAAGATGCTTTCTGTCAGGCTGCTTTATTGCAGCAATAGGAATGAACTAGAGCATCCTATGAATATGTAAATAATTCAAACACGAAGTCTAGAAAGATGACTTAGTGGTTAAGAGTACCAGCTACTCTTGCAGAGGACCCAGGTTCCTAACACCTACATGGCAGCTCACAACTGTCTTCAACTCCAGTTACAAGGAATTTGACACCCTCCTCCAACTTCTGTGGTACTGAGCACCTGTGCTGCCCATACAATCAGGCGAAACACTCAGACACATAAAATAAACAAGTACAACAATTAAAAAAAACAAACACAAAGTCCTAATACTCAACCGCACAGTACAAGCATCACAGACAAGCCCAGCCCAAAGCACCGAAGTAACAGAGGCAAGAACAGCAAGCCAAGGACAAATGCAGCCTTGGCTGCACTTCTATTGTGACCCCGAGCTCATCCCTGCAGATAACAGGTAGCCCTGAAGCTGATAAACTGACAGGCTGCTAAGCATCCAATACTCGACCAAGGATTCTGTCACCTGGCACCCTGGATGCATGCAGACCCTTACCGGCCTGTGAGTCAGCCACGGAAAGCTTGGAGAGCAGCAACGCTGCCGCGACCCCTTCGGTGACTGTGGGAACCTGAGTGTTCTGGGAGGCCGCCTTCTCTACTGTCTGCATGAGCAAGGGCAGAAAGTCCAAGGCCTGCAGGAGTGTGTCACCTGTGAAGACAGAAGCATCTTAGAGACGTCCTGGTCTACAGGGGTGATGAGATTATTTGAGAAGACATTATCCACCCGAGTGTGGACTGGCTAAAACCCTTCAGTTAATTTTCTGAGTATCTCAAAGAACCGGAGAAAGAATCTAGGATTTAAACTTTATAGTCATAAAAATGAAAGGTAAAAGGATCTTATTAATCTGATCATCAGCTGCTCTTCCACAGGACAAGGAAACAGAGAGGCAAAGTAAACTGTTCAGGGTTGCAACAGCTGGTTGACAAACACTATTAACTACAAGCCTCGCCATTCCAATCTGATGTTCTTCCCACAAGACAACCTCTAGCCAATCTGCTAACCTATGATATACACACACTAAAGATAAATAAATAAGCTAGGCATGGTGGTGCAAGCCTTCATTCCCAGCAGATGGATTTCTGTAAGTTCCAGGACAGCCAGAGCTATGTAGAGAAGAAACCCTATCTCTAAGTAAATTACATTTTAAAAAAAGTTACAACTACACCTAAACACATTCATTTTGTTTTTTATAACTAATCATGTATTCCAGGTTAGCTCCAAATTCAGTATGTAGCCAAAGATGATGTGGAACTCCTGCCTCTACCTCCCAAGTTCTGGGATTGCAGGCCTAAATCACAATATCCAGCTGTGCTGTCACTTCTAAGGCATGGTTCCTGTCAACTCAAGACAAGCACTTCTGACAGATTCTTGATCCTACTCCTAACATGTGTGGGCACAAAGCCCATTTCCTCTGTCTCAAGAAGGCTTTGGATTCTTCTTGATGTTTTCAATAAATTTAATTCATAAATTAGTAATTTAAATTTCTAATTTAGTAGTTCATAAATTTAAAATCAGCACATCATTTAAAAGAAATGCAAGCCTATACCAGAGAGAGGAGTCAATATCAAGAAGATTTTAGTAAAGAAATCAAATTTCCCCTGGCTGTTTGGGTTGGAGGAAGATGGGATGCCAGTATCAGAAGCTGTATTTAGCACTGAAGAGATGAAAGTGGCCATTTTTTAAAGGGTTCAGAATCAAGTTTACATAGCATTGACCTTCTAAATTCATGATCTCAGTACAACAACAGGTCCTTTCTGAATAAAATTCAACAAGGAGCTAGGTACAGTGGCGCACGCCCTTAAGCCCAACACTTGGGAGGCAGAAGCAGGTGGATCTGTGAGTTTGAGGCCAGCCTGGTCTACAAAGCGAGTTCCAGGAATGCCAAGGTTACACAGAGAAATTCTATGTCAAAAAACAAAACAAAAACCTACCAACAAACAAGGGAAGAAGTCACTACTGTGAAGACGGGGACAAGGACTCAGAAGAAAATGAGGTCTAGTCAGAGAACCAGAAGAGAAGCCCTGAGCAGGGAGCATGCCCTCGGCTCAGTCCCCTTCACTGGAGGCCTGGATGTCTTACCTCGGAAAGAGGACAGCATGCACTGCAGGTAGGCGTGCCTCACAGCGGACGTGGAGGTTTTAAGGCTGAAAACTCTCTTGAACCAGTCAGTAAGCTTCTTGGGCACTTCTGTAGTGAACCGGTTGCACCAGAGCGCCAGGACAGAGATGGCGTGTACCAAGGTACCTTCATGCACTAGGGTAAGTGGCACAAGTCCAGTCGGTCTGGCATCTTATAACCATACCAAATCACTGCAAGCCATGGGAGAAGGCAAACCGGAGTCCCAGGGGAGGAAGCAGTGACATTTCAGACACTCCCAGCCCTGCTAACTCAAGGAGATGTGCCTTTAGAAAGGCTTTCCGAAGACTGCCTGGAAAACCATGGCCAAGAATGGGTCTAAACTGCATGCTCCCCATGCCACAAGAAATTACCTTCCTGCTGGAGGAATGGGATGAACAGCTCAGCCACGCACCCATTCAGGACTTGACTAGAAGGCCCAGATACCACATGATGACTGAGGCTTCCAATCCCTGAAAAGCAGATTCTCTGGTTGTTCCCTCCCCTGCACAAGCCACAGCAGACAAGCCTTCCTGCCACTGCCATCAGGGTACACCAGGTCACAGACCTCTTCTGGGTACCCCAGCAGCCATGCTTTCCCCTGGCCATTGCAGACACCCCTTCAATTTTCTTCCAGTCTCTCCTCCTGCCGCACAGGCTGACAGCAGAGTACTGGTAGGCAAGCTGGCACAGCCAACACTGTTAGGCATCAGGGTTCAAAGGACGCACTTTATCTGACAGTACATTAGCTTCCCTCGTTACTACAGCATACTGCCATGACCCGGGGAGGATCCATACCTGAAAGGACACTCATCTTCTGGGCTACGACAGTTAGCTTTCCTTCTGAGCCTGTGAAGAAGGAACAAAAGTGCTCATTCATGTTGGCCCCACGTCATGACACACATGTAGACTCCCAAAGCAGCCTTTCTGGTGTGAAACTGGGTTTAAACAGCACTTTATAGCCTTATGTTTTCTGGCTAAAAGTACTACATTCATTCCTGGACAGTGGTGGCTCATGCCTTTAATCCCAGCACTCAGGAGGCAGAGGTAGGTGGATCTCTGTGAGTTTGAGACGAGTCTGGTCTAGAGAGCTAGTTCCAGGACAGCCAGGGCTACATAGAGAAACCCTGTCTTGAGAAACCAAACAAACAAAAGTACTACATTCTTACAAAACATACAAAAAGAAAACTGTGCTACATGAACATGTCCCCATTACTCAAAGACACCATTAACATCTTCATATCTTTCTTTCTTTTTATCCTCCCGTGAACACAAAAACACATTCTTAAAACCACTGGCATCACCGTCTTTACCGCCATGAGTATGCTTCCGCCACATGTGGAAGTGTGCCTCATCAAAAGCTTCCCCTGGGGTAGACTCAGAATCAAGTTCCTACCACATCCTGGCTCCAAGGCCAAGGAACATATGCTGTGTGTCACCTGCTGTGCCGACAAGACTGCTCACCTCCAAGGATTGCAAACAGGTGCTTGGTCAGGGCCTCAGTAGCGGAGGAGTCGCTGCACTGGCGGGCCAGGTTGCGCAGTGCCAGCACAGCTTCATCCATCAGGCGGGGGCTGTTGGACTTCAGCTGATCTGGACACACAGAGTCACAGCTCAGGGGCTGCAGCAGCTAAAGATGAAGACTTTAGTCCTGGCTCTTTACCCCAGCTCTCCAACCTTATCATCAGCAATCTCAGAAAAGAAACTCCTCCCCCTGTTGGCAGTTAAAACCTTATTCCTTTCTTCATTTTAACATTTATTTAGTTATGGCTAGGGGGGAAGGGGGTACCATGGCACACATGTACAGGTCAGAAAACAGTTTGTAGAAGCAGATTCTCTCCTCTCATCATATGTTCCCAGGACTGCACTTGACTTGGCATACATGGCAGAAACCATCTTTAACTCAAGGAGCTGTCTTGTTGATGCTAAAGTTTACTTCTAACATAAACCGTGCCCCACCCCCTCTGAACAAAAAACTACCGAATACAACCAAAATTCAGAGTGGCTGCAGAGGGGTCAGTATACTCACTAGCCAAGCCTTTCACGATGTCCAGGGCATACTGGCTGAGATCAAGTGTCACCGATGCCAGGAGACTGGAGATGGCTAAGGGGACAGAAAGAAATGCTCATCAGTTTCAAGTGCCAGTGCCTGTTTTGCCCCACTCCCCAGAAAACTCCATGTGGAGTCTCCTGTTTAGCTCCATAGTAACATGACTGCCTTTTGCCTCTGCAGGGTCACAAGGTTATCAACCCGTAAGCCAAAGCTCTGCTCTTCACACCAAACTCTCCAAACTGTCTAGAGAAGAGATTCTTAATCTCAAATATCTCCAGAAGATTCTCCAGCCTCCATAATTACAGTTAGTATTCTAAGAGGATACTTTTCTTTTTTCCTTTTTTTGAGACAGGGTTTCGCTGTAGCTATCAAACCTGTCCTGGACCTAGCTCTTGTGGACCAGGCTGGCCTTGAACTCACAGGCCTGCCTCCATCTGCCTCCTGAGTGTTAGGATTAAAGGTGTGCGTCACCATCACCCAGCTTTCCATAGTTTTCTAACAAGACAGCGCCTGATGAGGCTCAGCAATAAAGAGCACTGGTTGCTTTTCCAGGATCAACATCAGTCAGCTGACAACTGCCTGGAACTCTAGTTTCCAGGGGATCTGATGCCCTCTTCTGGATTCTGTGGGCACACACACTCAGTCAGGCACACAAGTGTGCATACACTTGCACACATGCATACACGTGCATGCACACACACACACACACATACACACACACAAGTGTGCATACACTTGCACACATGCATACACGTGCATGCACACACACACACACACATACACACACTGATGAAAATAAATTGTTGTTGTTTTTCGAGACAGGGTTTCTCTGTGTAACAGTTCTGACTGTCCTGGAACTAGCTCTTATAGACCAGGCTGGCCTCGAACTGACAGATATCCACCTGCCTCTGTCTCCCAATTGCTGGGATTAAAGGCATGCGGGACCACTGCCCAGCTATGAAAATAAATTTTAAAGCCCATGTATTTCAGCATATTCTGAAGGGAGTTCCTGTCTTGCCTACGGCCCTCACCAGGTAGCAGTGAACATATCTCATATTTAGAACACACAGTGCTCCTGCTGCAAAGCCAACAGGAACAGAGCTGCTCAGGCAGCGCATCCCCTCCCACCCACCTGTTCAGCAAGAACCTACTTTCAATAACATTCTCCGGGCTCCTCAGCAAGGATTTTTGTATGGTGGGCAAAATCAGATCCTTAAACTCCGAGTGGGACATGAACCGGAGCAAGGGGGCACAGTTGTCCTACAAAGATAAAGAGTTAAGCACCCAGGCCTCATGGGAAAGACTGAGAGGAAAGAGCAGGGTAGCACCCAGAATTTAAACCAGGATTTGATACTGTCTGAGTGGTAGGTGTGCAATCCACTCACCAACAAATACTTCGGAGGCTTCACTTTGCTCATCAGAATGTTCTTCACGTAGAAATCTAGCAGGGTACTCTACAGGACACAATGTCCCAAAACTTCAGTATTAAACAACAGTCCCACTTCCCATGGCTTCCCACGCTCCCATGCTCGCCCCTGAAAGGTGGGAGCAGTCATTTCCATGGCTCCTGGGACAAAGTTCAAAGACCTTGGCAGGGTTTTGACACCCCTGCCTGCTCAGAGCTGGTGACATTTGAAAGCTCTCTTACCCACTCCCACAGATTCCACTTGCCTTCTTGATGCTCTTGCTACCTGCTCTCTGCCCAAAATGTTCTGCCCCACCTGTTTACTGATAACTTCTCTTTACTCCTTAAGTCCCTTCACTACAGAGAGACGTTCCCTGACCCACAGTACAAATCAGATACCCATCTTGCATATTTCCTGTCACATTTATCAGATACAATTAATAGGGGACAATCCATCTTATGTCAGCATTTTCTCTGATTCAGAGCCACAAAGATCACAGTCTCTGCTCACTGCTGCACCCCGACTCCTGGCACAATGCTTGGTGTGTGGTAGCTACCCACAGGTGAACAGAAAAATCTCTCACCCCAGTGACTACACCAGGATTCACACATGCTACCACTACAGACCACAAGGACAAAGAAAGTTTCCATGGCTTTCCTCCAGACCCCTGATGCAGCAAACCCACTGTCAGTCGCTGGACACTTGCCTTATGCTGACTGACCACGTCCATCTCTTTGTGATTCGTGCAGAATTGCACCAGCAGCCCCAGCATGCCAGCATAGTTTTGGTTGGGTTCTAAGCTAAGGATAGCTGCAAAATACTGCTCTACTAGTTCAGGGTTCTGCAAAGGAAGTAGAAGGCTGGTGAGTCAGACGGCAACAGAGATACAAAGGCACGGTCTCCTACTTCCCACCAGCTGCATTCACCTCTTTCCACAGTCTGGTGAGCTTCTTCACCGCACCATCCACAGCATGCTTGTGGGAGCCTCCCAGCACCTCCAGCAGCAGCAGACACTGCACCTCCACCTGCCAGCACAAGGAAACGCCAAATCAGGCTATGCCTCAGAAGTCTCTGCCCTCACAAGTCTGCCACAGACATTCACCAGGCCTTCTAGACCCCAGCTCCATCTCCACCCCAACCCTCTTCTCTACTAACTCCTTGTCACAAATCTGCCCCCTTTCTCTTTTTCATGTGTATGAGCTGTTTGCCTGAGTGTGTGTTTGTACATCAAACATATACACACACACACACACACACACACACACATTCTTGGAGGTCAGAAAAGGCTATCAGATTCCCTGCAACTAGGGTTACAGATAGTTGTGGAACACTATGTGGGTGCTGGGAATCAAACCTGAGTCTTCCCCAAGAACAGCCTGAGATCTTAATTTCTGAGCTATCTCTCCAGCCCCCTAAATCCTGTCTTTCACCTACCAATGTTCATTCATGCATTTATTTAATAAATATTTGTTAAACACCTACTATGAGCCACAGTATACACAAAAAGAACAAGGTGCATTCTGGCACCTTATAGTTCAGGGAGAAAAAATAATATTGAACAAATAAAGACACAAATGGGGATGCAGCTCAGAACATAGCATGCACGAAGCTCAAAGTTCACCCCAATAACAAAAAAATTTTTAAAAGACACAATAAACATACATCAGTAAGACAGCTGCCATTCAGGAACAGAACAAGAGATCCTAGTTAATATACTTACCTGCCTAGACTTGTCCTTCAGTAAGGACCAAATCCTACAGTCAAGCATGGTGGACACCTTTGATCCAGTACTCAGAAGGCAGAGGTAGCCAGATCTTAGTGAGTTCCAGGTCAGCCTGTTCTACACATTGAGTTTGAGGCCAGTCAAGGCTACACAGTGAGACATTGTCTCAAAAATGACAAAAGAATACATGTTTTGTTTTGTTTTTTGAGAAATGGTTAAGAACTAGATCTATAGACCAGGGTGGCCTCAAACTAAAGAGAGATCTGCCTGCCTCTTCCTCCTTAGTACTGAGATTAAAGGCCTGCACCACTACTGCCCAGCAGAAAAAAAAAAAACCTTAAGAAAATAAAAAAGACCACAGATACTTAATGAACAGCAGACATTGTGCTAAGTTCTGTAGGAAGTAAGGTGACGCTCAGCATGATGGTGCACACCTTTAATCCCAACCCTCAAGAGGAAGAGGAGGTGATCTCTCCAAGTTCCAGACCAGTCAAGGCCCTGGTTAAATCTGCAGCACTGGGACCAAAAATTGTCAGATACGGGCTGGAGAGATGGCTCAGTGGTTAAGAGCATTGACTGCTCTTCCAGAGGTCCTGAGTTCAATTCCCAGCAACCATATGGTGGCTCACAAGCACCTGTAATAAGATCTGGTGCCAACTTCTGTCTGCAGGGACACATGGAGGCAGAACATTGCATACATAATAAATGAATAAATCTTTTTTAAAAAATTGTCAGATACACAGAAAACATTTCTATAGTCATAAAAACCAGTAACACAAGCACCACAGTGACTAGGGACAGGTACGTCCTTCTATGCTATCATACCCTTCCCTACTATGCTAACAGCATACCCTTTACACATGTTGCAGAGTTGCAGCATTAAACAAGCTTACCCATATCCTATGCAGGATCGTATCAGGGTTCCTTCTCTGAGTTGTTCAGTCCTTGCTCAAGAGTTCCCTTCTCCTCACAGAAGCCTTGCTCCCACCACCCTCAGCCACACTCCCTCCCCTCCAGCCTGCTTTTCCTTAGCATTGCACCAGACTCCATCTTCTCCAACAGTGCATAAGCTCCACAAAAGCATAAGGTTTCTCAGCCCTAATTCACACAGCAGCCTCAGCCTTTAGCACAGTGCCAGCCAGTAAATGGCTGAATTAATTACGTATATAACAGACAACAGAATCAGGAAAGGAAAAGCCAGATTCTAGCCCCTGCAACAAGTCACATGCTCCTGAAACATTCTGTCCTGTAATACAACACTTTGCAGCTGGACCCTCCTACTCACTAAGCTAACTGCCAGCACAGGTGGCAGCTGTCAAGAGCTCAATGGAGATAAGCCAGAGACCTTGCCTGCTAGTAACCACCTTAGTAGAAAGCCATTTGTTAACAACAAAACCCACACTCTGTGGCAGGTTCCAGAGTCATCTGTATCTACATGCACTACACTCTACAGTGTCTATGGCCATTGCAAATCTCTCTAGAACACCTCTCTAAGGAAGGTAGATAAGTGGCTCTGTCAAATCTCATGGCCAAAAATTAGACCCACAACAGCTCCCTCAAGACTCCTTCCAAAACCATCAACCATTCTAGACATCCAAGAGAACCCCCCACCTGACCTACCTAGACATCCAAGAGAACCCCCAACCCGGCCTACCTGGACATCCAAGACAACCCCCCAGCCCAGCCTACCTAGACATCTAAGAGAACCCCCAACTTGGCCTACCTAGACATCTAAGAGAACCCCCCCACCTGGCCTACGTAGACATCCAAGAGAACCTCCCACCCGGCCTACCTAGACATCCAAGAGAACCCCCAACCCGGCCAACCAGGCCATCTCTGGGTAGCAGACAGGTGGGAAGAAGAAACAGAGACTGTGTAAGGAGCAGACACAGAAGGAGGGGAGAGAATTAGATGACCAAGACAATAGCCAGAATTTCATTCTATTACACTGAAATCCAAACACAGGTGAGAGAGCACTAGCCAGAAAATAACATGCTCTACATCATCTATATTCATCTGTATTACTGCATCTTCTGGGGTCCCTGTCTTCTAGTCATCTCCCCAGTCTGGCCTCTCATGAAGGCAGGGCCCACATGTCTTACTCATTATTGCATTCAATGCCTAGAATCACATCCAACCCAGAGAAGCTTAAGAACATTAGTGAACAGACGAATGTGATTCCTGCTGCACTTACACCCACCACCAAACATATACCTCTGGACAATTTCCACCTGTGAGAGCATTTGGGACACAAGAAATGCTTAAACATCATACAACTGCACAAAGGTGACCCTCATGGATCTTCCAAAGACAAGGGAACCTACCAGTTTGTTCCAGATGTCTCCCTGCCGCTTAGCTTTCAGAGGAAAGACAATGCGCACTAGAAGGCAGGTCCAGGTCAGAGCCAACAAGGCTGCTGAACCACTGCTCTTGCTGTAAAGGAGAAGGGAGAGACACAAATGCACATCCTGAGGCTCAGCATAGTATGTGAACCCTCCCTTGACTTAATGGTACAGACTTGTTCCCTAACATCATCAGTGACAACTCAGGACAAGAGTCTAGGCTTCACTGGTCAAAATCTCATCACTTGACATTTGCAACAATAAAGATAAGGAGATGGTTCAGAGGTTAAGAGCACTGTTTGTCCTTCCAAGGGATCTGGTAATTCTCCCAGCACCCACAGGCAGCTCACAATTGTCTGCTGCAGGGGACCTGACACCCTCCTCTGGTGTCTCTTGGTCCCAGGCACACACTTGGTGCACAGACATACATGTAGGCAAAACACTCATACACATAATTTTTAATTAATTAACTAATGAATTAAAGCAAGCTGGTTTTCCCCATCCAGTGCCTTGGGCCCACTAACTCCCAGTACTGCTCCTCAGGAAAAGCCATTTTCTCTACTAGCCTGGTTCCCCATCTTAGAGGCACTCAGAGTGCCAAGGTCAGAGCCAGGTATGCTCACACCTGCTCATTTGTACCAGCCTACCTGAGTAGGACTCCACAAATCCCTGGAGGCCCACAGACTTAACCTCTTACCTTGGAACACCTGCTTTGGAGCCAACACCTGAGGACTGAAGAGAGCTCAGGAGGTTCTTGGCTGTGGCCTCTGGCTGGGCCTCAGCCAACTGCTGGATGGCTGCCTGCAAAGCTCTGCGCGAGGCTGCATCTCTAGGGTAGGAAGGAAGGTAAAAGGTAAATGGGTGATCTCAGCACAGGACCACAGGACTGCTTAAGCCAAGCATTGGTTTTTCTGGGGAAGCACTGATGGTACTCTATTCCAGTGGATCCTAGGTGACGGGAATAAAGTAGATAAATCCACCTTGCCCCAGAGTTCTAAAGTAGTTGGTAAAAGCAGAGGATGACAAGAAGGGCAGGATCTATAGTCATGGCATGTGCTCCATGACTTCAGACTAAGTTAAATGCCTTTACAGTAACGACCACCCTCTTCTGCAGATGAGGAAACTAAAACCGAGAGTTAGATCAGAGTGTGGACCTAAGAAGCCTGGCTCTACCCCATACTCGACACTGTGTCTCTGGCTGGGATTCACCTGTATCGATGCAGAGTCAAACAGAACAACTTGCAGAGCCCTTTCACTGCTCCCTCTGGCAGATCTGAAAGCAAAGTTTACACAGAGACTCAATAGGCACAGTGAGAAGCATCTGCTTACATCGTTCCTTCTGTCAGACAGGATCTTGGCACCAGACACCCCAGTAAGCCCCAAATCTTTGAGATAAAACCCCAAGGAAACAAAAGCAGTATCAAAACACATGGTACAGAAAAGCTCCGAGTAGCACAGACATTTGATAAACCAATGACAGTGAAGAAGCAAGCATGAGAATTTGCTCGCTATCTTCCCCACCTCAGGTTCAGCTGTTGTACTTCCTGACTTGAACACTGGCTTTACCCTGTGCTGTTTAGTTTCTGATCACCTGGCAGGTATCTGCTCATGCACAGGCTAATAAGTAATTAAAAATTAGCAGACAGGCCAGGTGTGGTAACACACGCCTTTAATCCCAGCAGTAGTAACAGGAGGATCTCTGTGAGTTCAAGGCCAGCCTGACTTACATTGCAAGTTCCAGCTCTGCCAGAGCTACACAGTAAGACTGTCTCAAAAATGGAAGGATAGATAGACAGATAAAGAGACACACAGAAAGCATAAACCAGTAGTAACCCCGCCTCCCCACAAGCCACTCAGGAGACTGTGGTAGGAAGTTTGCTTGAACCCAGGTCAGCTTGGGCAACGCAAAAACCCAGTCTCGGTAACAAAACAAAACACACATGGCTACACAAAATAATAATTAAAAGAAAAGATTTATAGCCCAACATTAAAACACCGTAAGATAGGCATGGTGGCACATGCTTTTAATCCCAGCACTCAGGGAGGCACAGGCAGGTGGATCTCTGAGTTAGAGGTCAGCCTGGTCTACAGAGTAAGTTCAAGGACAGCCAAGACTGCAAAGTGCCCCCCCCCCCAAAAAAAAAGAAAAAAAGAAAAAAGATTGAAGTACCACGAGTAGCCAGAAAGGGAGAAACACCTGTAACTAGGTGGTGACCGTCTAAACTTGCTGTAGGAAGCGCAGTGGGCTGGGAGCACCTGGCGCTCAGTGTCGTTCTACGCACTTTATCTACTTTAATGTATGGCATCCCCACAAGCTAGGCTCTGCCGTTTAAACCCACCTTACAAGGAAGAAAGTGAACAACAGAAACCCAAGGAGGCCAGCCAGAGGGGTAGCTGGGCTAAACAAGAGTGCTCACGCATGCTGGGCAGTCAAACAAGGGCTGCCTGCCAGACCAGGGCATGCAGCCAGCAGACAGAAGCTTGACTCAGGGAAATCTGGCCTAAGCTGTGAGATGATCAAGCCCAGGAAGAGCTTTCTTGGTGTTTCCCAGCCCCTGTAGCACTCTCAACACATAGAAAGACAGTAACCAGAGCCAGAACAGGCTGACAGACCAGGAATAACGACCGGAAATATAAACTGCAAGTGTGCCACTGCCACCAACTGTATTGGACACCTGCAAGTGCTCTCATTTACCCCCACACTGACCTATGAGGAATATCACTAGCTTCATGTTCAACTTGGGCTCAGAGGAACAGAGAACGAGGAATGGCAGCTCCATACAGGAGGCTGCACCTCACTCCCAATTACAGAAGTTCAGGGTGCCAGAAAAGCAAAATCACCCTCAAAAGACTCAGTGGAAGCCGGGTGGTGGTGGCGCACACCTTTAATCCCAGCACTCAGGAGGCAGAGGCAGGCGGATCTCTGTGAGTTCGAGACCAGCCTGGTCTACAACAGCAAGTTCTAGAACAGGCTCCAAAGCCACAGAGAAACCCTGTCTCGAAAAAAAAAAAAGAAAAAGAAAAAAGAAAGAAAGAAAGAAAGAAAGAAAGAAAGAAAACATGGATCTCTCTCTCAATCTTAACAGATCTTAGGGTCCTTAATTGGCCAACCGCCTGTTGCCATCCTTTTAACTCTGTGGATATACAAAGAAGTATCCCAGATCAAAAGAAAAATGTCTGTGTGCCAGTGTACTGCTCGAGAAAGATTGGTGGAGAAACATCTGATGCCAACATAGCTAAAATTACAAATGACTTCGGCATCTATCTGCATTGACTCAACTGTTTCAACTGCTTCAAAGCACATTTTATATTAAAAAAAGGTGAAAGCAGAAGTCAGTAGGAAGAAGGAAGGAGCCAAGAGAGCACAGCTGATCTCCAAATGAAAGAGCACTGCAGCTGCAGGGCAAACACCTACCTTTCCCAGCGATGCATCTCCCCAGCTCACTGAGAATTTCTCTCCGCTCCTTTACACTGGCTGTTGTCACCTTCACGGCAAAACGCTTCAGTGTCTCGGAAACCTGTGAAGACCAAACCCGCAGAAAATGTCACCAATCAGACCACAAACTGTGCACACGGCAGAACTGCCATTTTCCTGACAGCTGGGGCTGAGTAATTACTCGTCATAGGAAGCTGCCTCTGTGCATCATGGGGACTTAGCAGCATTTCTTAGCTCTGCCCAGTAGTTGCAGCCATTAGTAACCCATTCTCCTCTTGCCCCAGTTGTGACAATCAAGTTTTTAGACACTGTCAAATCTCCAGGGACAAGAGGCAAAAATCAGCCACGGTTTAGATGCTTTAATCCAGTCAACATACCTTTCTTCTTCTTAGTATTCTTTTGAGACAGGGTTTAGATGCTTTAATCCAGTCAACATACCTTTCTTCTTCTTAGTATTCTTTTGAGACAGGGTTTCCTTGTAGCTTTTAGAACCTGTCCTCGCACTCACTTTATAGACCAGGCTGGCCTTGAACTCACAGAGATCCGCCTACCTCTGCCCCCTGAGTGCTGGGATTAAAGGTGTGTGCTACCACCATCAACCGGTACAACATACCTTTCTTAAAGTTAAGCAAGGCAAGACAAAATCCAACAATCTCTAGACAGAAAGTATCCTCTCAGAAATACCCCAAATGTGCACCATGGTTGGTGGCTGCCCCAGCTCCAGTGAGTGGCCCCACACCCATGTGCACACAGGCAGCACTGACTGGACTAAATACTAAACCTGACCCAGAAAATAAAGAATAAAATGGACTTCCACAAATCAGTCCTCTGCTTCGACATACACAATGTGCCATGGGAACACAAGAGTACACTCACGCACACATATATGCACACTTTAAATAAGTAAATATATTTTTAAAGTGAGGAGGAGCTGGAGAGATGGTTCAGTGTTTAAGAGCACTTGCTGGTCTTGGAGAGGGCCAAAATTCAGTTTTCAGGACCTACATGGCAGTTCACAAACACCTGTAACTTCAGTTCTAGGGGATCTGACATCCTCTTTTGGCCTCTGCAGACACCAGGAACACATAGGGAGCACATACATATGCATATACATATACATACATACAAACATGTAGGCACTGACACATACACATAAAACAGAATGGTTTTTAAGTGAACATGAATGTGGGAGGGGACTGTATGGGGTACTCGGGGAATGAGAGGGAGAAATGGGTGACTATGATCAAGATCCACTATTTACATGCATGACAGTCTAACAGAACAAGTAATTTAAAAAAAAAAAAAGACAGTATGAACCAGGCAGTGGAGGCACATGCCTTTAATCCCAGCACTCGGGAGGCAGAGGCAGGCAGATTTCTGCGAGTTCGAGGCCAGCCGGATCTACAAGAGCTAGTTCCAGGACAGCCTCCAAAGTTACAGAGAAATCCTATCTCGAAAAAACAAAAACAAAAAAACCCCACAAAGCAGTATGAGCCAGGAATGGTAGCACATGCGTTTAATCACAGCAGAAGAATCTGTGTGTTCAAGGCCTGCCTTCCTGAGTTGCAGGATCTGAGATCCTGTCTCAGATAGATAGACAGATATAGATAGATGGTGTATATATGGTGGTGCTTTTTCTACATGCAAATATACCTCAAAAATTCTGAGAAGGGGCTGGAAAGTGGTTCAGAGGTTAAGAACACAGTCTGCTCTTCCCAGCAAACACATGGTGGCTCACAACCATATGTAGTGAGATCTGGTACCCTCTTTTGTTGTCCAGGCAGAACACGTATATATAGATAAATAAAATTAATTTTTTAAAAAATAAATAAAATAATTAAGAATAAAATTCTAAAAACAAAACAAAAAATTTGAATACAATCCCAGAAAATGGACAATTATTTAAGTTAGGCAGAGACCTAGAACTAATCAGAACTAGAAGTGTTGACTTCTGACTTAAGATTAAGTAAAGTGAAGAACTATGGATAAACACTGAGAGGCAAACCAAGTTTGCGAAAGAAGAGTCCCAATCTACTATGGGCTGGTATATGCCCTCTCTCCCTTTCCACCATCACACTCTGACCTCCCAGGGGAGAGTGCCAGCACCATGGCCGTTCTGGCAGAACAGAAGCACACATTGGATCCCAGCTCTGCTCTCCAGTTTCCCTACCTAAGCAGTCAACAGCACTCGCCTCAAGGCACTGGTACTCAAACTAACGCACCTGCAAGGGAGCATCAACAGCCCCATCTGAAAGAACCACCTCTACAGCAGAAGGCTCTGCCTCAAAGTAGAGCCAATGGCCGCAGAACCTATGTTCTCAAAACCAAACAGGTCTACAAAGAGACACCAACATGCCCATAGTCTTCCACATCTGAGTAAGCGCAGTTTGTGAACATTCTCGGAAACCTGCTCTATAAAGTTCACATGAGCAGGCAGCAGGTCCACGAGGCAATCAAGTCTGGAGTCAGGGTGGGGGTTGTTTTTGAGGGTTCTTCAAAAGAAGCCCAAATTAGTAACATGGATCAAGGATGCAGAGACACAGAACAAAGCATTTATTTTCACATTTACTTTGGAGAAGGGAACAACTTGTGGGAACTCCACAAAGTGGGTGCTGGGCCCTGAGGCTTGGTCATCAGGTCTTGCTGCAAGTACTTTACCCCCGAGGCATCTTGCTGGCCCCTGCTTTTCCTTTTATGCATAAAACCCTGCTATAATTCTCTTGGCAATAAATACAATGGTATCCAAACTTGTACATAAACTATTTCTTGCTTTGATATTTTTGGGTGTTTTTTTTTTAATTTGTTGGTTTGGTTTTGTTTTCTTGAGACAGGGTCTCTCTATATAGCCCTAGTTGTCCTGCAACACTATATACACCATGCTGGCCTTGAACTCAGAGATATGCCTGCCTACCGGACGTACGATGTGTGTCAGCACACCTGGATTGCTTTAGTTAAGTGTTCTTTGTTTTACTTTCACGTTGGCACATAACCCAAGGATTCTGGAAGGTCTGTCCTCCACGCCTGAGCCTAGCCGCACTTCAGTAGTCACCTCTGTACCTCTAATGATGGAGGCTTCCTTGTGCTGGGACTCTCGGCTTTTCTGTTTTACCGACACTTGGCCTTCATGCCCTGACCCCACCATACTACCCATCCCACCAATAGCAGTCCTCAGTTTTACAACAGGAGCAGCTGAGGTGGTCAGTGTCCAACTGTGTGATACAGAATACACCCTCCACCTGACGACCTGTGCACCTCCTGCCGTCCAGCGCCTGTTTCCCTACAGTGGGAACTGCCCTTTCCAGAATCTCCTGTTTGCCTTGTTTTACCTAATCTTATTAATTATTCAACTCAAACTCTTAGTTTTGTGTCTTCATTCCAGAAAATTCTGTCCTACCCCAAGCTGGCAGGTGGCTCTCCGGCGTGTAAGGTACCATCCTCAAGCATACCACAATGTCTGTATGGAGCACACCATTCATTTCAGAGGCGGTGCAGTGGGCAAAGGTGCTAGCAACATATTCAAGTTTGTCAAGACCCAGAATTCCATGTTGAAATCAGTTTCCTTCTGAGTACTGAAGCTGTCTTTCTCCTCTGCACTAATAGCGTTTAGTTGTGACTGTGAAGGCCAAAGCCAGCATAGTGTTTTTTGCTGTTGAGAGACTGTCTCACTATGCACCTAGGCTGGCCTCCACCTCAAATCCTGTGTTGGGACTATAGGAATGCCGATTCTGACTGATCTTTTGCAGGACACCCATTTCTTTCTTTCTTTTTTTTTAAAGATTTTATTGCCAGGCAGTGGTGGCGCATGCCTTTAATCCCAGCACTCGGGAGACAGAGGCAGGCGGATCTCTGTGAGTTCGAGACCAGTCTGGTCTACAAGAGCTAACTCCAGGACAGGCTCCAAAGCTACAGAGAAACCTTGTCTCGAAAAACAAAACGATTTTATTTATTTATTAAGTATACAGTGTTTTGCCAGAAGAGGGCACCAGATCCCATTATAGATGGTTGTGAACCACCATGTGGTTGCTGGGAATTGACCTCAAAACCTCTGAAGAGCAGCCAGTGCTTTTTTTTTTTTTTTTGGTTTTTTGAGACAGGGTTTCTTTGTAGGCAGCCAGTGCTCTTAACCTCTGAACCATCTCTCCACCGCTCCCCAGCCCCCAGTTTTTCTTTTTAGAAGCTTTTAGATTCTTTTTTTAAGATTCTGAAATTTCATGGTAATATGCTTTTGTTGTGAGTCTCTTTTATCCACTGTGCCAAGTCCTCTGGTCTAGAAACATAACAGTCCACTGGGGAAAAGTTTCTTGAGTTATTCTGTTAACAATTTCCTTGGCAGGTGATCCTAAATGAGTGTTCCCAGGACTGGGTCGACAGCCCTGGGTTTTAAGGTCACAACAGAGACTTTGCCAGAGTGGAAAAGCTGGGGCTCCAATAGCATCTAAACCTAGGGTTCAAACCATCCTCCTTAAGCCAGTCACTCTCCCTTCCATGTCAGCTGACCCCATAACTTTACCTTTCGAAGATTCTGCAAGGGATCGCAGGAGGGCTCCTGAATTTTGTAACTGGTGGATTAGGACTCACTTCCATTGTTCAAAGACCTGCACTTCTCTTCTTGTTTTTCTTTCTTTCTTTCTTTCTTTTTTTTTTTTTGAGACAGGGTTTCTCAGTGTAGCCCTGACAGCCCTGACTGTCCTGGAACTTGCTCTGTAGAGCAGGCTGACCTTGAACTCACAGAGATGCACCTGCCTCTGCCTCCTGAGTGCTGGGATTAAAGGCATGGGCCGCCATTGTCCAGCAAATCTGTATCTCTTACTGTCATTTTCTAGCTCCCAAAAGTTTGCTATTATTGCCTGTGTTCTCCATCCTCCCCATCCACTAGGTGAGTTTGCTTTTACTGCTCTGGGGATCAAACATAAAGCCTTATACATGACAGAAACACATTCTATCACTGAGCCATGCCCTCAGTCCTAAAATACCCTGTAGGAGAGCGGCTAGGGATGGCACCTAAGGTTTAATGACTATTAGGCAAGTGTTCTACCACTGAGTCACCCACAGGCCAGAGAGAGACAGAGAGGGTCAGAGGATAGCTTGCAGGAAATCAGTGCTCTCCCACCAAGAGACCCAGCACTCAGACTCAGGCCACCAGGTATGCAAAGCAGCAAGCAAGCACTTTTACCCAGTAAGCCATGTTGCTGGCCCCACGGTATTATCGTTTAAATCCTTTACTAACCTTAGTGAGAGCTGAGAAAAACAAACAGATGCGTACAGTTAAACTCCTTTGGCTTTGTTTTTCTTTTTTTCTCTCTTCTCCCAACCCCTAGACAAGGTTTTTCTGTGTAACCCATAGCCCTGGCTGTCCTGGAACTCGCTCCGTAGACCAGGCTGGCCTTGAACTCAGAGATCTGCCTGCCCCTGCCTGTTGAAAGCTGAGCAAAGTCTCACAGTATAGCCCTGGACGACCTGGAACTGCCTCTGCCTCCCAAATGCTAGGACTAAAGCATGTGTCGTTACATTGTCAATATGGCAGTCAATTCGTGCTTCTAGTTTCTCTCACAAATATGAAACAACTTTTCATATTTGAAAAAGAAGTCACTGCTCTTAATTGGAAACTGAGAGGCTGGGAGTGTAGTTTGTAACATAGTCCTTGCCTAACATGTATGAAACCCTGGGTTGGATCCCCAGCATGGCAAACGAAAACAAGAAAAGTTGGCAACCCCTGAAAAATCTTGTCACAACAAAAGTGAGGAAAAGAATAGTAGGGTCCTTTAGCCATCACACTGGGTGCTGGAAAGACTGGCAGTCACACCCTCTGAGTTTACAGGCAGCACTGTAGACAGCACTGCCCAAGAAGGAATTCTCCAAGGTGACAGAAATGCTTTCCTATTCTGGTCAATACACCAGCCACTAGTCACATGTGCTTAAGAATTTTTAGCTTCAGATAATTTAGACAAACTTAAGTAAGTCTTATGGCTATTCTGATAACACGGCTAAGGGGTACCAGACAACTGAACAACATAACTCTAGAGAGAAGATTCTGATTTTGTTTGCTTTTGCTTTGTTTTTCGAGACAGAGTTGCTTTCTGTAGCCTTGGCTGTCCTGGAACTCGCTCTGTAGATGAGGCTGGCCTTGAACTCACAGAGATCCATCAGCCTCCGCCTCCAGAGTGCTGGGATTAAAACTGTGCGCCACCACCACCTGGCTGGAGAGAAGACTCTTACCAGTATTAGTGTTAAATAGTCAATCCTCTAGAAACACTGAAACCTTACTTCTTGGGATTCACCATGACGCAGCACTGATGACCAGCTCCTTGTACAGGAGACCCTTGAATGTTCAAATTAAATGGCCCCTCTGGTCGATCTCGAGACTCAAACATAAAAATCAACTACTCTCATCCTGGAGTCCCTAACTGTTAGTAGATACCAGTTTCTGCAAGGCAGAGTAATCCCAGCATTAAGGAGGCTACAAGTTCAATGCCAACCTGATCTACATTTTTAAAACCTACATATTTTTAAGCTGTGGCAGGGGGAATATAAGGAGAGCGCTTTTTTTTTCTCTCCCATTTATAGTCTTTTCATCCTTCCATACGACTACAGAAGAAGCTGCAATGGAGAAAGAGGTGTCCTCAACCCATTCCTGAACTGCAATGTAACCACAGGTATTAACAAGGGTGACCAAGACTCCTTCTAGCTGAAGGGATCCAATAACAATAACCAAACTACATCTTCCCAACAACCCTATGTGACAGACATTATTTCAACATCATTTACACATAAAAAGCCTGAAACTTAGAGGGGTAATGTCATTTATCTACTGCCTCCGAGAAATCAACGAGCAGAGACGACTCCAAGCCCGTGTGGACATAAGGCTACATTCTATGTGGTCGCACAGAGTGGGTGCACTCTGCACTGCCACGCGGCTCCCCGTCACCGGCCTCTGGAAAACCGTGACAGACTCCGAGGTGGAGCTCTGCAATCGCCGATGCGGGAGCAGGCACAGCAGGGCGCCAGCTGCCCCGAAGCCCCGGACTCCTCGAGCCCAGTGTCGCTCTGGCCGCCCGGGCCGAGCCGAGCCCCCAGCCGTGAGGCGCCAGCCACCGCCGCCTCTTCCTGCGGCCTCCGCCGCTGTCAGCTTTGCAATCTCGGTCCTAGCGCTCCCGCCACCGCCGCCCGCGCTCCAGCCCCGCGGTCCGCCGCGTTAACCCGCGGCCGCCCGCCCGCCTCACCTGCGTGTCCGCCGCCATCCTGCCGGCGCCCACTCCGGAACCGCTTCCGTAGCGCTTCCGGGTCACGGCGGGGCCCACGCGGCAAGGCGACGACTGGCGCCCCCGGGCGGGAGGGCGGCCAGGAACGCGCTTCGGAGCCCGGAGCGCAGGCTTTTCTCATCCTGGCTCCGGGAATGAACCCAAAGGATTGGCGGGAGGATCAGGGATGCCGAGGGAATTGCGCGGTCCTGCTAGGAGTCTGATCCCTAAGATAGCTGGGGGAAGGAGTGAGGAAGAGCTCCGAATCTTTGGAGAAAGATTTAATTTTTATTAGGACTCTATGCTTTACAGAACGCGGTCTCCAGGCTACTTGTTGGTCCTCAGCCGTGACTTTCAAACTGTTGACACCCAGTTGTAAGTTAACCATACTGATCTGTAGTGAATAAGCCACAAGCTCCGTAACTAATACCAATAGGATACATAAATTAGGTGCTTTTCAGACTTGACACGACACTTATTGAATGGAACTGAGATCCAGCTACTGCTTTAGAGGAATGGAGGTCAAAATTCTTGCCTAACTTTGTCTATGCCTTTACCCTGGATGCAGAGACTGAAAAGGCTTTGTGAAGGCATACAACAGCTAACTTTGTAAATCGTGTGCACTCTCCCAACTGTAACATGACTTTCCGGCTTAGTGGCCAGTTACCAACTGTCCCTGTATTCAAGCAAGCTAATATCTCGAATATATTTCATTTTAATGTACTTACAAAAAACAGTAGCCAGCCTTCTGTATTCTACATAGATTCAACTACACACCTAAAACACATAGGTATTAAACAGAATTCATCATTCTGCAACTAATTACTGCACCCAGAAGGCTGAGGCAGGACAATCAATTTCTAAGCCAATTTAGGTTAAGCCTAAACTGAAAACATCGTTGGTCTGGTGAGGTAGTTGGCCCAATGAGCAGGTGCTAACAATCCTTGCATGCTGAGATACATGAAAATTTCACTTAAGACCATGACCTCAAACCCAGCCTTTTACTCCTGCCTCAGCCTAAGGGCTAGGTTTCCAGCTCCTCAGCCTGAGCACTGGAGTTCAGCATTTGAGCAGCCACTAGCTTTGATATCCACTAAGTTCAGAGACCCAAGAAAGGTCCAACTATACAAAGTAGGTAATTGGTGACCTTGGAACACGTTCCCCATAGCTAAGAGCAGAAGTGGGGCAGTGGTAGCACCTTTAATCAAAGCACTTGGGAGGCAGAAGAGAATGAGTTCAAGGCCAGCCTGGTCTACAGAGGTCTAGGACAGTCAGGCTATAACACAGTGAAACCCCATCTCCCAAAGGTTTTGCTTTTTAACCCTGGTTTTAGTTTCTCAAACCACAAAATATAACACAATAAATCCAGGAAGACAATTTTAACAGAAGTAAGCTTTTTATTTCCATGTTTCTCAGATTAAGTTGGTTGCTTTGAGAGGATTAGTCGAAGAGACCAAATCCCATATCTTCATCTGATTCCTCCGACTCTTCCTTGGCTTCAGCCTTCGCTGGGGCCGCAGCAGCAGCAGCAGGAGCAGCAGTGGTGGCAGCAGCCACAGGGGCAGCAGCCACAAATGCAGATGGATCAGCCAAGAAGGCCTTGACCTTGGGGAAAAGATAGTCAACGTGATCTTCCACTCTTACACCACCCACACCCTTCCTGTCTGTGTAGGTCCCAGTCAGTAAAGAAGCTACCCATCAGATCTTACATATATTCGTGTGTGTGTGTGTGTGAGAGAGAGGACACTTGGGCCCAGCTCTTAAGTCTTTGGTGGTCTGTCATTTTCAATGTGAGAGTATACAAACTCTTGTTCCATCTCTAAAATACGTTTCCCCTTTTTATTAAGGACCTCACTATGTATATGTATATATATATGTTGTTCAGAAAGGCTCAAATTGACAGCAATAGGATAAGACTATAGGAATAAACTTTCAAAAGTAGACTCTTAAAAAGATGTACTGGGGTATACAGTGGTGGACCACACCTTTAATCCCAGCACTGAGGCAGAGGCAGGTGGATCTGTGAGGCCAACCTAGTAGTTCCAGGTCAGAGTTATACAGAGCCCAAGTCTCAAAAGTCAGCAATGTACAGGGGATATATTAATACCTCAGTTGGTAGAGTGCTTGCCAGGCAGGAAAGCCCAAACCTGGTGGTGCATATACTTCTAGAATCCTAGCACTTCCTAGATTCAAGGTCACCCAGTTTAGGAACAGCTTTGGCTGTCTCAAAGTTACCTGTGTGTCACCCTAATGTCAAGCCACTATGATTCTAAGAGTATCTTTACCTTTTCAGCAAGTGGGAAGGTGTACTCAGTCTCCACAGACAGAGCCAGAACCCGCTTGTACCCATTGATGATAGAGTGTGGCACTGAGGCAACAGTCGGGTAGCCAATCTGCAGACAAACGCTGGCAACATTCCGGACACCCTGCATGCGAGAGGAGAAACAGTTACATTTAGGCTCATACCATCAGTCTCTTAAGCCTGCTTACACCAGGCCCATCAGTTTGTACCCTTACTGCAACTTGGTGTCCCATATACCATTATGATTTTTTTTAAATCTAAACTGTTAACAGTCTTCCAAATCTTAAAATATGATTTGGATAGGCATATTAGGAGTTGGAGTAGAAATTAGATAAATACTAAGTGCTCAAAAGAATCTTAATAAAGAAACTAAAAAGGCTAAATCCAGAAACATGCATAATTTCAGTATGTTGCTCACACAAGGAAAAAAATTCCTTAAATGATAACTTGATGCCAAAAATCAGGCACAACAGCCTTAGGAAAAAACGACAAGCCAGTCCTTTAAGAAAAAGGTAACTGAGCTGGGCAGTGGGAGGCTTATAGGTGATCTGTGAGTTCGAGGCCAGCCTAGTCTCCAAGAGTAGTTCCAGGACAGCCAGGGCTGTTAACAGAGAAACCGTGTCTTGAACCCCCACACACCCAAAAAGGTAACTAAGTGGGAACATTCAGAATTTCTAGACCAGCATGGTCTACATACAGGGTGAGTTCCCAGACATCAAAGCAGTCAAACAGAAATACTGCCTCAAGAGACAGTCTGCCTCCACCAGGATTAAAGATATAAGGCACCATGTCCAGCTGTCTCACGACTACAGGCTATAATAACCTGTGAACACTCAGCACACACAATTCCAGACTTTGAGAGAATGAACAGGCTGAAGATGCCTGCCATACACCAGCACCTATCATGTTCCCGGCATTATAGAGAAGAAGCTGGTGGTATACCTCTAGGAAGCGAGAGTGCAGAGCCTGCTCTGTGATGTCAAGCACTTCTGGGTTGTAAATGCTGCCATTGTCAAACACCTGCTGGATGATCAGCCCAAAGGAGAAGGGGGAGATGTTCAGCATGTTCAGCAGCGTGGCCTCACTGGCCCCGACTTTGTCTCCAGTTTTTATCAGCTGCACATCACTCTAAGGAATGAGAAAGTCAGGCATTTACCATCTAGACGTACAATAAAACAGGCCCACAGCCTCCAAGTCAATGCCAAGCTACTCTGTCTACTCACCAGAATTTCAATGGTGCCCCTGGAGATTTTAGTAGTGATGCCTAAAGCCTGGAAAAAAGAGGTCTTCTCGGGCCCGAGACCAGTGTTCTGGGCTGGCACAGTGACCTCACATGGGGCGATGGCACCAGCACGGGCAGCAGCTGGCACCTGAACGGAACAAAGGTATTGATTTAATAGTGAAAGTCTCTTCACTGATAAACATGGCTAAATTCTGTTATCATTCATCATACAGTCTGATTCTCACCTTATTGGCCAGCAGCATGTCCCTAATCTCAGTGAGGTCCTCCTTGGTGAACACAAAACCTACATTCCCCCGGATATGAGGCAGCAGTTTCTCCAGAGCTGGGTTGTTCTCCAGGTGCCCCCGGATGGCCTTCCGCATCATGGTGTTCTTGCCCATCAGCACCACAGCCTTCCCTCGCAGGGACATGCGGATCTGCTGCATCTGCTTGGAGCCCACATTGTCTGCTCCCACAATGAAGCATTTTGGATAATCATCCAAAAGTTGCTATTAAAACAAGCCAGAAAAATCAAGTTGAGAAATAAAATCAGCAAAACCCAAACCTCACAACCACTAGTTCCCTACTCCATTTTGTTCATGCTTCCAGAGTTAAGCTAGGAGCCGGTCACCTCAGCTGAACTTGCTGGTTATGAATGGTACAAACTGAATTTCTGAGAGGTAGTCAAAAATTACCTTTTAGCTGGGTGTGGTGGCGTACACCTGCCATGCCGGTTGAGACCTAATTGCTAATTACAGGCCAGCCTGAGCTACAAAGGTAATCCATTTTTACCTTCTAAGTAAGGTATCCTGGTGGACTAAAATGACACTGATCAGGGAGACAAGCAGGGCACAGAAAACCTACTACTGCAGAGCTAACCAAGGAACTTGTTTTGTGAACATGAACGTTACCATACCCAAAGATCTTTTGTGTCTAAAACTCATATGGTAAATAGGGGAAACAGAGGCTCAGGCCTACAAAGGCTGGCAGCCCATCTGAGAAACCCTTCAGACGCCTTTTGTAGTAGTCACCAGACACCTGCACCAACATGCCTAACAATGTATTCCTCGGCTCAGCCCTTCGACAGACGGCAAGGGTTCCACGGGGTGAGCCACTCGGTGAAGGAGCTAGCTCCGCAAAAGAACCTGAGACTACACAATTTCTCTAGACAGCCTAATTCTAAGAAAGCCCGGGGCGGAAGCGGCCCGTCCAACGACGCGCTCCGCACTTACGATGATCTTAAGGAAGTAGTTGGACTTCCAGGTCGCCCTGTCTTCCCTGGGCATCACGGCGGTGCGTCAGGGATTGCCACTCAGGGTTTAAAGACGATGTCACTGGGGAAGAGAACGTCAGCGTGAGCCCGGCCACCCCGACCCCAGTCCCCGACCCGAGGCCTAGGCCGAGCGGGCCACGCGGGAACTGGGCCCGGGAGGGTAGGGGGGGGTCCGCCGCCAACAGCGCAGGCGGGACAGAGCAGCCCGGTCCCGTGCCTCCCTAGCCGCGCCCCGAGCCCACCGCTCCCGACCCCAGAGACCCCGTGCTCCTGCCACCCTCCCACAGAGTCAAACAGTAAGTCCCAACCTCTAACGAGGACGCCTGGCGAGAGAGGGCCGCGCGGCCGTGTGAGCCTTTTATATGGGCACTGGGAGCCCCCGTTAGCAGACGACGACGTACGTGCCTATTGGCTGGCACCACAACTCTCCCGCCTCACCAAATTAATCTAGGCAGCCATTGGGTGATACCACTGCCACTCCAGCAAGTAGGTGACTAAGGACTGCTCCCTGCTGTATTAGAGGAGAGCTCCCGGAGCTGCTGCCCTCTGCCGGGCTGGAGCCGCCTTGCAGCGTCACCGAATCAGTACGGTAAAGCGTACTTACTCTTCCAAAACCTACGTCCTTATCCGCACAAAACTCATCCAGGGTTCCCCTTTTCTCTGAGTAAAAGCCGAAATCTAGACTACGTACAAGGTCCTACACGACCGCTTCCACCTTCACCCTGCAATCTCCTCTTTGACTTTCCTACTGAAGCGTTTGTTTCTAGCCTGGTCTCTGCTGTTTGTCAAGAGCGCGCCCTTATTTCAGGACTTTTGCCCAACTTTTCCATCTTCCTGGAATGGTGCTGGGTAGAATCTGCCAGAGAAACTCATTACCTCCTCCAAGTCCTGCTGCAAACGCCATCTACTCAATGAGACTTGCCCTGACTCTTGATATTAAATTTTAAGAGAAGGGGGGGGGGGGGGGGGGGTTGGGGCGGGGAATCAAAACTCCCCTGCCTTTCTCAGCACAGCACTTACGCCGGCTAACCCACTGTATAATTAATCACATTATATCTGTCAGACTCTCCCTGCAGGAATGTAAGCTCCACATAGGCAGATATTTCGTTCTGTGGCTCCAGACAACAGGCATATACGTATTTGTTGAATGGGAGAATGCAGGGTGGCCAGATGACCTGGTTCTGCCACTTGCCGTGCTGTCTTAGGAAGTGTTTCCACTTTGCTGACCTCTTGCCTTCCTTCCTCATTTCTAACAGGAGGTTGTTATACCGTTTCTGGGATATAGGAGAAAATCAATACATTAGCTTCTTTTACTATATATGATCATTCAACATTTGGATAATTGTTTGGCTCTGTCTTTAAAACAGTCTGTCGCCTGACCCAGCCTTCCACTGATACTCCTGCCTCAAGCTCCCCAGTCACTGCATGCTCCACCACAGAAAGCTCAAGGGACAGTTTTTAAATGAAAGAGCCTAAGAAGACTAGGAGGGCTTTTCTTCCCATCTCCATGACTTTCCTCAGCAAGTCAGAAATCCCCAGTGAGTATATCTACAGCATACATGACCGTGGACCCCAGTTCTGCTTCTCGAAATGTTCCCCTAGGGTAGCGAGGGTGGGGTTCTGATATCCAGTCCTGCCAGTTTAGCACTGCTTTCATAAGCATGAAGCCATCTTGTCACTCTGCAGTTCCCAAACCTGACAACACGGCCCAGGAGCGTCACAAACACCTGCACTCCCAGTCCCTATCCAGGCAGAGTCTACTGGAGTAGGACCCAGGAACGTGTGGTTTTTCTTAAAGGTTTTATGTGTTTACGTGTTTGTGTATGAGCCAGTGCAAATGTAAGCCACATGAGTGAAGATACCCAAGGAGATCACGGCCTCTACAGCTAGTGTTCTGGGCGTTTGTGAGCTGTCAGGTATTGACACTGGGAACTGAACTCAGGGCCTTCAGAAGAGCATTGCTTGTTCTTAACTGCTGAGCCAGCTCTCCAGGCCCATTAATAAATAAGTATATAAATATCGATATAGACGAATGTGTATGTATGGGGAAGACTGGTATTGGATGTAGGGCCTTGTTCATGCTAGGTAAGCAGTCTCCTGGTTTAAGCCTCTGAAGGTCAGTCCAGTCTGAGAACTGCTGGAGCTGCTCTCTAGTGACATGTTTCTGCACGCCTGGCACTGTGCTAAGCACTTGTGCACGTTCCTGGTGTTCCTGGCTCCCTCAGTCCTGAGGGGCAATATTTTAATGAGAAACTCTCAAAGAGTTAAACCATCTAGGAACAGGTTCAAAGCCCATGGGTCTCACCATGCTACAGTCAGCCAAACCCTACATCTGTTTTTCTCTAAATGCATTTTTCCAAGTGTATACATATGATTTTGGCACATCTCCAAGGATATGCTGGCCCTGACAATATAAATGCCATCTCTAATTGTAGCGTGCCAATAGAATATCATGGCATGAAGCCATTAGAAATGATACAAATCTATATCCATTGGCATGGGAAAGCATACACAAAGCATTACTGAGAAAGCCAATCATATTTTTATAAGGATGAATTCAGCGAGGGTTGGGAAACTAAACCAAGTCATTATCATTGAGTGGGTGTTGAAGGTCATGGTCCAAGCTCACTGTAAGTCAACATTCAGAATAGCATTCACTCTGCTGCCTGAAAACCTGGTCTAAGAGGCAGGGGAAACTGTGAAGCTGTATCTTATGGTGGAATGAACCAGTCCAGTTTGGCTTCCAGAGAGCTGACAAGAGAAAACATGCATGTAATATGGACATGACCACAAGGAGGCAGTAGAGACTGACCAGCAGCAGGAAGCCTATAGCGGTCCATAGAGAAGTGAGTGGACCGTGTTGCCTGGGTGGGGCTTTGTGTTTTCCATGACAGGGTTTCTCTGTAGCTTTGGAGACTGTTCTGGAACTAGCTCTTGTAGACCAGGCCGGCCTCGAATTCAGAGATCCACCTGTCTCTGCCTTCCGAATACTGGGATTAAAGTCATGCGCCACCACTGCCCAGCCTCCGTTCTCTCCTTTCTCCTTGATCAGTGAGTGGACAGCTACCCACATGCCGAAGGCAGACACCCTCAGTGAATCCACATGACAGCCCTGGAGCAGGAACTGCCCCTATGGGCCCAGTGAATGCTCCCAAGTCCATGATGGAGCCAATAGGACCCAGGGGCACAGGCAAGCTCCCAGGATCCCATTCTCTTGCCTTTGGACCTCCACGAAGGGGATGTCAATGATTTGCCTTCTGAGTCTAGAGAGATTTTGATTTCTCTACTGTAGCAACTAGATCAAACATCCAAGAAATAGTACTAGCTCGGGTGAAAATAATGGCAAACTTTATTGGCATAAATCACAAGAATTGAAATGGAAAAAGCCAGGTTAGAAGTTTATAGGAAAAAAAGTCAAATATCACATATCCATTGACCCAGAGAATGGCCTCCAGATACCCCCGTCTCTTCTTTGAGAGGGGTCTGGAGCAGGTCACTGTAAACAGAGCAGTAAGGCCTGTGGGTGGAAGTGCCATGTCAGACCTCTGGAGCCAAGCTCACCTTCCCAGACCTGGGATGCTGCTAGTCCAGCCCTGACAGGGATCCTTGTCTAGGATCCCATCATACTGAGCCTCTATTAGGAAGCTGATGTAATGTCTGGATTTTCTGCCTATGGACCAGTCTGGTCTAGGACTGGCTGCTCCCGTTCCATCCTTTGGAATGGGAGCTATGGAGCCTCCCATAGTTCTAACAGGATCTTGTCCCTCTGCCCCAAATCCTACTAGGATCCATTCACCAACTTAGGATATTCTTCCCAGAACCCCTCCCCGCAAAGCATGAATCCCACCTGTGAGAGGGAACAGCAAACTTTGCCCCAGTCACCAGGGAGTTTGAGGAAGCGATGCTCCCAGTAGAATCTAGACCAGAGACCCTTATGTATGATCTTCCTAGTCAAAATCAGACACCAGCTTTCCTGAGAAGGCAGAAGAAAGAGCCCCAGAGAAGCAATGAGTCGGCTGAGAGTGTTCAGTGGGTTCTCCTTGTTGCCAGAAAGTTCATGGGGAGCAAAGTGGCTCCTGATGGCTTACTCAGGCAGGAAGCAGACCCCAAATATATGCTTTCCCCTTTGCCTCCCTTGGGAACAGGACACATGAGGTTCAAAATTCCAGGTCCAAAAGGGCTGAACACCCTTAGACCAGTTCTTACTGGAGAGCCTGCTGGCCTGGGCAGTAAGGGAGCGTCTGAAAATACAGCAGTTTGCAAACAGTCCTGGGACTGTGACGTTGCAGAAGGAGTCTCAACTCACTTGTGCTAAAAAACAAAATAAACACA
Source organism: Dicrostonyx torquatus (assembly GCA_028555095.1). NCBI lineage: Eukaryota > Metazoa > Chordata > Mammalia > Rodentia > Cricetidae > Dicrostonyx > Dicrostonyx torquatus. The sequence continues at coordinate 281,121 of JAQHUG010000208.1, read as the reverse complement.
AATTGTTCCCCCATCCCAAGCCCTCAGTACAAAGCCAAGGCCACTGGCAGGACCAGCGACAGTGGACAAAGACAAGAATACAAAAGGGGACCTTCTTTAAATCTCTTCAAAATCATCTTGTGGAGAGAAGTAAAAGCAAGTTGAGCTATAATATGAAGTCGAACCTCAGTGTAGAAATCTATCAAAACTGGTACAGTGCTGAGGCACGGGTGACCCTCCCCGCCTCATGACATCCCCAGAGATGGAGATGTGACTATATAAAACATTATTGCTGGAGTAGCCTCTCTTGGTAAACCCAGGGCAGTCACCAGACCCTGGGAGACTGGGCAGTGGACCCCAAAGTGCTTTTGGTGGCCCACGAGTGAGTTTATGCTGGCATTGTGTTAAGGGGGCCCGGTGTCCTCAGTACGCTCAGGGTAACTGAGAGAAATAAGGATAAAAGAGCCCCTAGCTGACCCTCTCTGCCTGCCCACTGTGACTCTACTGCTGAGAGGTGACTGTGAGGCTCCGCTGTGGGTGCTGGCTCATGAGGACACACTTGGGGACACCTGGGCCCCAGCCTCCACCTCTGGCGATGATGAAGCTCACAGAGCTGTGAGAGCCATGGAAGGGAAAGAAGGGCCCTGAAGCTCTGGTAGGGGGTGAGAAACAAGCACGACCTCCATGGTCCTGTCCTGTATCTGCACCTGCCAAGACAAGGTTCCAGTTTCTGTTGAATTGGCCCGTCATCCCTGGGCGAGGTCCCTGGGTCACAGTAGCAGTGGGGGGCACTGGCTGGGGAGGGTGACAGGAATGGGTCTAGCAGAAGAGCTTCACAAAGCAGCTCTGGCAGTAAGGCTTGTCGTTCTGCTCCTTGAAGGTGCCCTTGTTGAGCTGCTTGAGGCAAAAGGCACAGACAAAGTGCTCAGGGTGGAACTTCTTGGCCATGGCGGTGATACAGCGACCAGTGATGGGCTTCTGGCAGCCAGAGCACAGTGAGCCACGCCGCTCATGGTAGTGTACCTCACAGTATGGCTGCCCATCGTGCTCAAAGAAACTGCCATTGACAAAAGGCGTGAAGCATTCCTGTCAGGCAGAAGAGGGAAAAGGCTCAGGAACTGTCCCTGGTGGTTGGTGCGCAGAGGACTGTCACCTCCATGGGACTGTCACCTCTGTGGTGACCCCTATTTGCTTGTCATTTCCTATGTGCTAGGCTAAATGCTTAATCTTCCCCTGGAGGAAGAAGAGGAATTAGGTGAGGTGACCCAAACATGATCCTACTAAACTGTATGGCCTGTATTCAAACCTGCATTTAAGCAGGTGGCCAGAAAGTTGCTGCCAGAAACTGAAACAATTTAAAAAAAGAAAAGAAAGAAAAGAAACCTGAGTTTAAATCCTGCATCCTGGATTTCCATCAGGAGATTACAGTTCGTGGGCGGGTATGCAAGGCAAAGGCTGCAACTGTTTCCCAGGCTTACTTGTCCAAAAGCCTTTGCTGGGTCCCAGCCACACCTGCGGGGCTCCTTGACCACGGATCAGCCTGGAAACGCTGCCAATTCTGCTGAGCCCCAGGGTTTGCGGCATCTCATTTGATCCTCCCATGCCTGCTCAGTGTGACCAGTCCTGAGGCCTCCACAGCTCTGGCACAGTAGGGTACCTCACCTCTAACTCGCTCCTTGTTGTGAAGTATATACACATGCCCACCCCGGCTCATTCTCTGAGAGCCCGCCTTCTCCCAGACCCACTGGCTGCAGCAGAAATGCCTTACCCTGCACACAAAGCATTCAGGGTGCCAGAGGGTGTTGAGAGCTGAAATGTAGTTCTCCAGGATGGCACGGGCACAGCCGCCACACTTGGGCGCAAACATGTCGAAATAATCTTTCCGACAGTAGGCTTTGCCATCCTTCTCATGGAACCCTGAGGATTGGGGGTGGGGTAAGGGTAGATTAGGGCCTCTAGATGTGGAGCCAGCCCGATTCCACCATCAGTGAGGTTATCCCAGAGGGTGACAGGCACGCCTGTCTTCTAGCCCAGCCATACCTTCTGGACCGAAGAAGGCTCCACACTGGGCACAGAAGAAGTGCTCTGGGTGCCACGTCCGGTCAAGTGCTGTTACTACTTTCTGTGAAAGCAGAAAAAGGGATGGATCATGGGCAAGGTTCTCTCCTTCCCACCTCGGCCCTGTTCACAGCCAAAGAACAGGGTACTTCCAAAGGAGGGTCTCTGCTAACTGCAAATACAAAGTACTGAGAGCTGCTGAAGTAGAAATCTGTGCTTTTTACTGTGATTCATGTAAGTAGAGGAGCAGACTCCAGGCATCTCCCTAACATCACACTGGGAACAGTGGGACAGCTGGCACCCAGCCCCTTGTCTATTGGGCTCCTAATCCCCAGGGCCTCAGCAGCAGAACCCCAGGATGGGAGGGAGAAGGGAGCTAGAGGTACCTAACATGCACCAGGGCGGCTGTGACTCACCAGGGCCGGGCTCAGTCCTACCACTTCCTGTCTGGGAAAGCCTTGGAACTGACTCTCTCTGAAGACTGAGGCCTCGGAGCCCAGACTGAGCGCCCCACTGCGCATCCTAGCGCCCACCATGCGTGTACTCACATCCAGGATGGGTCCATTACAGTAGTAACAGCGTGGGGAGAAGAGGCTGTGGTAGTCCTTTTCACAGTAGGGCTGTCCATCCCGCTCGAAGAAGTTCCGGGACCCAATCTCTTCCTGGCAGTGGGTGCAGACAAAGTGCTCGGGGTGCCATGTCTTCCCCATGGCAGTCACAACCTGAGAAGACAGACACAAAGTGACCCAGGGTGAAGACAGGAGTCAAGATCCCAGAGCTTACCTCCCTCCCCTCTTCTTACCTGCCCAGCAATGGGCTTCTTGCAGGCCCCACAGACCCCTTTGGCAACCGTGGCGACCCCCAGCTTGTTCAGGTCAGACTGCAGACTTCCCAGCATGCTGTCTAGCTGGCTCCCAGGCTTTGAGAGTCCCCCGGGGGGTGGGCTGTTCCCCGTTTTCCCCTGGGCCATAAACTGTGGGCACAGACAAGGCAGTCAGATTTCTAGGGCCTGGGGTGAGCAACTCACAGCAGAACACCCATGAGCCTTTGCATCCTCAACAGATGGGTTGACTGAGACAAAAGGTTGTATCCTCTGGGGTGGGGGGAGAGTGCGGGGGGGGGTTGACATCAGCAATCAGCAGGCAGTCCTGGGGTTAAGGAGGGCTTCCAGTACCCAGCTGTATGACCAAGCCCAGGAAAACATGCCAAGCAAGAACTCAGCCCCCAGCCCAAGCACTGACCCCTCCCTCGTCCTGCCCTTCAGGGCTGCTCTTCCTGCTGCTGGGGGGCCAGCCGGCTGCCCACTGCCGCTCTCCATCCACTCTCTGTTCCAGGCCGTGCATCTTAGATGGGGAAGAAAGGAGAAGACATTGTTTAAAGGCTAAGACTGAGGCCTTATCACTGGGTTATTTCACACAGGGAGCAGAGGTTCAGAGGATCTCTCACTGCTGGCCAATACAAAAATGAGAGTGGGAAGAGGGGAGAGACAGAGAGAAGGCATGGGGCAGGAGAATGGAACAGTGTTTGTAAGTACCCCAGGGAAGGGACGGGAGAGGGGATTTCCTGACGTCAAGACTAGATATCAGGCTCAGGAAGCCCCGGGTCAGCCTCACCAAGGACTCAGCTACTCTGTCAGAGCTGAGGACGAACCCTCTGCGCATGTGAGGATGCATATTTCTACAACATCCTCAGTCTGAGGTGGCTCAGGCATGACACAAGGTACAGGAAGGGCAGAGGCTGGGACCCCGGGAGGCCTGCCTGCATCGGGTGGAAGAGTGGGTCCTCGCTGGTCTGGCAGCCCACAGACCTCACGGTGTGGGGTACAAGAGTGAAGCCAGGAGGCCCATGCCTGTCCTCCTCCTGGGGCTTTCTCCCTGAACTCTGGACCCCAGGAGAAGCACAGGCACCAGCCAAGGGCCCTGGACAGGAGGGAGTGGGCAGGCTGGGCCGGAGAGGTGAGCTGCTGGCCAAGGTGTCAGGGTGATGCTGGAGGAAAGGGTCAGGAGGAGGAGCCACAACAGAGAGGGTTCTTCTCAGGGGAATGGGAGAGTCAGGAGGGTAGACGACCTGAGAGAAGAGAGGGGGAGAGAGATACGGAAGGCAAGAACTCAACAGCAGACAGCAGAGGGCAGAGTCGTGTGACCAGCCTTGCCATAAGGCCATGAAATGCAGAAACCACCCCACCACCCCAAAATCTTTTTCAGCCAGCACTGGAGCTGAGGAAACCCCCCAGACCCCACTTCCCAGACCTTGGCTCCGGCATTTGCTGGCTACCTTCTCTACCAGCTGCCCCCCGGCCCGCCTCCCACGTGGCTGCACAGTGATGACAACGCCTTCAGTCAGCCAGTCCTGGGCAGAAGCCCCTGCCACCTCCTCTGCCTCCAGCTGGATGCCCAGCCGGCCCTGCAGCTCTGCAATGAGCCGTTCTTGGGATGGGGTTCTGCTCAGGGTGGCAGGGTCCAGCCGGCGGCGAGGGGAGGGCTCCCGGGACATGGGATGGACGTGGCCTGTCTCCCGGCTCCTCCTGATCACAGAGCGGATCTGGGGGTGGAGGGCAAAGCTGTCACCATCCCATTCCAGGCAAAGCATAATGTCCTTTGGACCACACTAGGGTGTCACAGGGGAGGTGAGAACAGCAGAGCTGAGGCAGGAAGCAGGAGGCAGGTAGGGCTGGCTCAGGCACAGCAACTGAAGATCCAAGTCAGCCTCTAACCTAGGACACAGTACTTAACTTTCAGGGACCTCTGTCTCTCTGCCCTTAAAATGGGATAGCAGCATTTTCCCGGCTAACCTCATGGGGTTATCACAATAATTATTTGACATTCCCATTGCCCCTTCCCTTCTTTCCTTACCAACTTAAACAACTTAAAGTAGAGGCTTTTCTCTTCTTTTTTTTTTTTTTTTTTTTTTGGTTTTCCAAGAGAGGGTTTCTCTGTAGCTTTGAAACCTGTCTGGAACTCACTCTGTAGACCAAGCTGGCCTCAAACTCACAGAGATTTGCCTGTTTCTGCCTCCTGAGTGCTGGGATTAAAGGCGTGGCCACCAGCGCCTGGCTTCTTTCATCTTCTAATCAGTGTTTTCCTAGTTTATATTGTAACTTGCTCATCTGCAGTGTTGGGGGGGTGCTGGAGATACGGTATGAAGTTTGAATCATACAAGAATCAAGTAAGAGCCAGGCAAGAAGGCACACAACTACAATCCAAGCACTCAGGAGGCTGAGGCAGGACTGACAGCCAGGAGTGGAGGAAGGAAAGCCAGGCACTGTTTCATCTACTTTTCAGGAATTATCCAATTTTCTTGATGACCTTAGAAAATGTGCTATTATTATTCCCATTTTAAAGAGAAAGTTGAGCCTCTGGGTGGTCCCCAAGGTCCCATGTTTAACAGGTATTGCCAGAGTGGCATGTGGGTCTGTGTGGTTCCCAAAGTCATGGCTGTATCCATTCTGTACAGTGAAACTGGGACAGCCTCCTAAAGGCAGCCTTAGGCAAGCAGGAAGCGAAGGGTCACCACTACTCTGCAGGGCCCTGGAACAACACTGGCCTCACAGGATCACTGCCAAACACGTCCTTAGGGCCACCGTCCTTGGCACTTTCTACCCAGGCAGACATTTGTCAGGGCTGCATGCAGTTAGCAAGGAGTGGCCCACACTCAAGTCCTGCCAGGGTCATGCCTAGTGGTTGCTCAAGCTGGTGCCTGCCTGGCCAGCGGTGGAAATCCTCTCCGAGGTGGTGGGTGTGCCCATGACCACAGCATGAGGAAACTCCAGCTCTTCCTTCCTGGCCTCCAGAGTGGCTTTGGTGGCACCTCCTGGGTTCTTTGGGTTCTGGAGTGCCTGGGTTGGTTCCCCCAGGCTTCCCTTCCAGGGAATCTTCCCACCTAACTGCTCCTTGTCAGCTGGGGCAGGGTAACTGCTTTCCGGGTCCCCTGGTTCTGACTGCGCTTGCTCCTGCTCGCCACATTCCTTGGTGAGACTCCAGGTGTCTGGGAGGATAGCCTGCCGGTCCACTGCCACAATAGCTGGCTCAGTTCCTTCCTGAAAGCTGTAAGCCACTCCATGGGGAATCTCAGGCCTACATGCTGACACAGCCTGTGGCCATCTCAAAATGGGAGTCACAGTCTCCTCTGAACACACATGGATGGCCAGTGGCCCCTGGGATCCTGTGCTCGTAGCAGGGTGTAGAGTGTGGCAGAGGGGAGTCCTAAAGGGCTCACTCATGGACTCCAGGAGGTCATTCCTAACTTGAGCCTGGCTCTTAGCACCAAATGATTGCTGAGAACTCTCCACAGAAGGACACCTTGAGTTTTGAGTGACAGATGTCCCCTCGAGACTGACTAAACCAAGCCTTCCGGGAGCCACCAAAGGTAGAAGGACCTGACTATTTCCTTCCCTACTAAGGACCTCTGGGGTGTGGCCTTCAGGAGAGGATTTAGTGGGGGGAGGAGGATGAAGGGTGAGGGGTGGAGATGGAGGAGAGCTGGGCAGCAGCCCCTGGGAGCTCAGCATCACAGCAGAAGAACTAGTCTGGAGGAGAAAGACAAAGGGAAAGAGAAAGACATGGGGAGAAGTGAGGCAACAGGCAGGCATGGCCTGAGTGTTCAGAGAGCCACCATCTACGCTGGCTGCAATGCTCAGACCCAGAGTCTTTGGAAAGAGTCCAACCCCAGAAATGCTTGCCTGAGCTTCACGTCCTTGCACCTTAGGAGGCCCAAGCAACAGAAAGCAGACACAAAGTCATGCTTACAAAGTCACCCAGAGTAAGCACCAAGGAGACTTATGATGAGGTGTGCAATGCGGAGAGAGCTCTGGAGCTGGTTCCAGGTGCTAACCATGGGGAAGCTGGCATGGCCCCAGCTTCATGCTCCACCCACCCCACAGTATCTCCCAGGTCACTCCAGCTTTCCTATATCCTCAAGGCCTTCCTCTAGGGCTCCAAGAGAAAGCTTTCCTTCTTGTGGCACTGGGCTAGAAGGTCTAAGGAAACAAATGCAGCCTCAGGGGATGGGCACCAGCACAGCCAGTGCCTAGCTCTCAGCTTGCTTCTCAATGGCTGCTCATCATCTACTAACAAGGCTTACCAGCCCAGACTCTACCCGCCACCCAATCTCCCACCTTCTTGTGAGCTCAAAGTTATGAGTCCAGCTGAAGGGAGGCAGGAGGCACCTTCTGGGCCAAGAATGGACAGACGGCCTGGCTCCCTTCTCATATTCCCTAAACTGCCCACAGGTCTCTCTGGCTGGCCCATGTGGAGCTGAAGTCAGCAGCTACTGCAGAGTTCTGTCAGGCCTACCAAGGTACTACATCTTTTAAACAAAACATGTGGACTGGCAGCCTGGAGAGCCTGGGAGGGGAAGGGGGGACACCTCATGCTGACCGGTCAGGGGCTTGGCAGGTTAGGTTTTCCACAGACAGGGCTCAGAGGACTCAGGCCCTTAAAGAACGTGGAGGGTAGAAGGGTTGGAGACGCTTGGTAAATCCCATCCTCACAGGCAGAAAGAAAGCGGTGTTCTGAGGACAGCTAGCGTGGGAGATATAGCGCTGGGGTGACTTCTCAGGCACGGGATCCTGATCCCACGGGGCCCAGCAGGACACAACCTCCCCCACCAAGGGCAACTATCAACAGAGGGCTCTTTGTCACTGTGTCCCAGCCTCCTGATCCCCTTGACCTAGTGGCTGGAATCGCCAGGAGAGGGAGGAAATGTCCTAGCTAAAAGCATTTCTGGTTTCTCTGCCTTTCATGGCTGCTAAGGAGCTCAGTCTCATGTCCTGCCTAGCCCACCTCCCCCAGGGCCGAAGAGCTGCAGGCCATACTGAGGTAGGGTAACGGATGGAGGCAGAGAAGACAGAGGGATCGTAGTGCACCTTAAAATCTGACAGTGAAGCCATGAGCTCATCCAGCTCCCTGGTGGCAGAGGAGGCCGAGATGCGTGTCTGCTGCTGGCTGGAGGTGACTCGCTGTGGACTGCTCATCTCACCCTGGTTCACAGTGATGGCCGGGCTGCAGGACAGGCATGGTGTCAGTGTGGAGCCCAAGGGCTAGCTCCAGGTTCCACAGGGGATCAGATCAACAACACCTCTGACTCCAGAGAAGACCACCAGCACTCTGCACCTTAGGGATCCCCATGCCTGGGAAAGAGCAACTAACCAGGAAACATTGCTGAGGTGAGGTGACCAGAGAAGGCAGGTGGCTCAAATAGCAACACCGACAGGAAGACAGGAGCAAGCTTACCCACTGAACAAACGAAGTACCACTATGTACCCTCTACAAAACTCTACACAGATGTGAGATTACACATGATGATAGCAATAAACACCGACATTAACATAGGCAGGTGTGGTGGCTCATACCTGTACACACAGCACTTGGGAGGCTGAGGCAGGAGGATTACTACACAGTGCCTTCCAGAACAGTCTGGGCTATAGAGAGAGACCCTACCTCAAAATAAACAAACAAGACCTGGCGTCATTAGTGCCTCCCACACATATACTATTTGGTCTCACTCTGTTTACTATGTGGGGTCATCCCCATTCTCGTCTGCCTAACCATTCTTACAGTTTATGGCGTAGTTTTGCATCATGGTTTCATGTAGCCAAGAACTCACTTATATAGCCCAGATTGTCCTGGAACTCACTTATGTAGCCCAGATTGGTCTTTTTTTTCTTTTTTTTTGTTTTTGTTTTTTTTTGTTTTTTTGTTTTTTGTTTTTCAAGACAGGGTTTCTCTGTAGCTTTGGAGCCTGTCCTGGAACTAGCTCTTGTAGACCAGGCTGGTCTCGAACTCACAGAGATCCGCCTGCCTCTGCCTCCCGAGTGCTGGGATTAAAGGCGTGCGCCACCACCGCCCGGCGCCCAGATTGGTCTTGAACCTGAGATCCCTAAACTTCGACCTCCCAAATGCTGGGATCGTAACCACATACTACCATGACCCACTTTGGCTTACTCCAATTTATAGAGGGAAAATAAGACTTGAGAGCTGAATGTAGTACATCTAAGCCTGTGATACATCCAGCAGTTGACCTGTGCTAACAGTCTGAGCCACAGGTGGCCTCTGCGTGTACTTCACTGATGGTAGCTGGTGTGGCAGGGAGGGTACCCACATGACTCACCCAAGGGCCTGGCAAGTAACAGACACTTAAGGGAACAGGTGACTTCAGGGCTGAGTGACAGGTTCCATAGCCTGGAGCCTGTCTGGTTAAGATTTTCAAGAGTTTCCCCAGCCTGGGAAGAGCCTGGTGGATACTCACACAGGGCTGGGCACAGAACTCTCCAGTTCATCCAAGAGGCTCTCCACGCTGGGCCGAACATCCTCCAGGCCCCGGCCTCCATTTCGTTTTGGCTTCTCTTTGATCAGAGGCCCAGCTTTTCCTCCCAGAGAACTGTTATTCTCTGGGATGCCACAAAGGGGGCTCAAGGCTCCAGGCAGTGGGGGGCTCGAATTGGACTCATCTTGGAGATAAGGAGACAAAATGATTGCTCATTCCTCAGTCCTCCAGGAACCCAAAGGCCCCCAAGTAGCCTAGAGACCCAGTCATACCTGCAGGGAAGCCTGGAGGATTATGCTGCACAGCATTCAGTTCTAGTAAGAGCCGGTCCAGCTCCGAGAGGTTGCTGCCCAGGGAGGAGCTCATCACGGTGGGTGAAGGCTCCGCCGACTTCTGTTTGTTAGGGAAGCTTTGAGAAGCAGAGGAGAGAAGTGAGCCTTGCCTGCCTGCCCAGCTGCCTCGCACTGGAGGTGGCAGGCCCCAGATTCTCAAGGCCCAGGGGGTGGAATGTCACAAAGCTTCCTCAGCAAGAAGGCGGAGGGTAGGGAAGGAATGTGGGGAGGGAGGAGGAAGGAAACTGCTTCAGTTCCTCAACTGCAGATGCTGCAACAGCCGAGCTGGTCCTATCAGAGATGGCAGGGACAGGCACAGGGCCTTGGGGCCCTCTGCAGCTAAACCAGTGGGCCTCGAGTTTCCCAGAAGGGGGCTGATATGTGGTGCTGGGTCTGTACCTGTAGACGTGCTCTTCCTCGCCTGCTCGGGAACACACAGAGCTGTCCTGAGGGTTGGAGGCTCCGCAAGTTTTAGCACTGGAGCTGTACACGGGTGACGGGGATGGAGGCTGCAGAAGAAAGCGTACTCAGGAGAGAGGGGAACAGGAGTCAGGAGCATACAGCCACCCCCAGGCAGTGACTGCTCACAGCCTGTCTCACCAGGGAATTTCCACAGCTAGTCAGGTGATTAATACGTGGTCACTGGCCCTTCACATGGTGGCTGGAAGGACAGCCCAGGACCCCAGTCCGTCCCCAGTGGCTCACTATTTCCTTAGCAGATCAGCTCCTGTTACCCCTGAGCCCTGAGGGCTTCTCAGACCCCACCTTACCTGCTGGTGAGTGTATCGGGAACCACTAGGCTGCCACTGGTCTAAGGGGTCAAGGATCGTGCCATTGAGGGCCTCGCTTGATGGGGGTGGTGGGACAGGAGGTGGCACTGCGATCTCCTGGTAGGTGTGGTTTCCAGTCGGGTATGAGTAGGGGGGCTCCTCCGACAAGAACACTGGTCGTTTGGAGATATGGGAGGTGGTGGATTCCAAGTCCGCCAGCAGGGCGTCTGCAAAGAGAAGCATCAACCACTGAGAGCTGGCCCTGCTGGGCACTGTCCCTGGGAACCTGAACCTGAAGAAGTCCTATCTGGCAGGCATCTGCCGCATCAACAGAAGTGACCTGGGGTTCCCACATTGGCTGCCCTGTCCCCTCTTCTCTCAGGGATTTGGCACTGGGCTCTGCAGTCCTCCTGATAAGGCTATGCGGCTGCCTGGCGTAAGCAAGAAATGTCTGCTGGAACTCTGTTCCAGCAGGGCAACTGGGAGAACCGGACAGGGAGGAGAGCCACGCCATGTCATAGAACAGGGAGGGGCTGGGTAGAAAGAGCCAGGAACTCTCTGAACTTCTAAGAACCTCAGCTTCCTCAGCCTGAAGACAGGAAGTGGCTCTAGGGAGCACCTGTCCTCCAGGTGGGAGTAGAATTCCATGCTCTAAGCTCCTCCCTAGGCCCCAGGCTACAGGTAAGGTATGTGTGTGGGGGAGGTAGCTGGCATGAAGCCAACTCAGCAGTTACCACCCTCTCAAACAAGCTGGGGGCAAGACTGCTCCTGCTGAATGCTTCTGCCAAAGCCTGGCTAGTAGCCCAGCCCTAGAAACTCCAGGGCCCCAGGACTCTGCTTTTAACTGCAGGGTTGAGGGGGGTTGAGGGCCATTACTCAGCTGGCATGTGGTAGCCAACAAGGGGCCCAGGCTCTTGACAGGAAGGGACAGCTAGAGGGGCAGGCAGGAGTTGGAGGTACTGGCCTTCCTGCTGTATGCCTCCCGTCTTGGGACCCTCCACAGTGGCACGGCCCAGCCCAGGTAGAGTCCAGCCCCAAATGCCACACCCTCCTTCCTGCACTGCTCCCTGACTTGTTCACTCTCAGCTTCTAGTGACCTGCATCTCAGGCCCTCGTCAGTGACAATCAAAAGAGCAGTGGCCACACTGATCACCATCTATCTACTAGGCACCATACGAGGCATGGACACGTGGTCACAGCTGCCCCTTCTGGTGACTTAAAAGGCTGAAGGAGAGTAGGCTTAGAAGCCAGAGATACCTACACCAGGTAAGAAAGCCGGAAAGGGTAGGATCACTGACAAGCCTCAGACACCAAGCCTGCAGGAGGCTGTTATGATTACAAGGTGACAAGATGACACTAAATCTAAGGAGCTCAACTTCCTACAAGCCAGGGGCTCCGAGACTGTCAGCTGTCTCTGGTCACTCTGATCCTTGCTGGCAGCCCTGCCCCCAGCCCCATTCCCACAGCAAGGCCCTTAGCGAGGCCTATGAGCTCATGGTCTCTCCTAACAGCCCTAAGTCACTAAGGTAGGCACACCTACCCCGGGCTCCTGCTGTGTGGCAGTTTCAAGGTCAAGACCCTGGATCCCAGTCCCCAGCTGCTGAAGAAATTCTGCTCCTGTGGCCCCGCCCCCTCAAGGTCCACTGGAGGAGCTCTGACTTCCTGCCTTCAACAAACCGGAACTACAGGGAATCTATATGTGTCTAGGTAAGGGCGTAAAAGGAACTGATGTCTAAAGCCAATCCCAGAGGTACACCTGCTGTCTATTTCCTCTGGGCCCAACTCAAAGTAGGCGGAACCCCTCTTCCTCCACCAGGGACTAAGCCTGCTGGGAAACCCTGCAGGGCTCCTTAGAGCAGGCCACAAATACAGCCATGATGGGACTGGCAAGAGCCGTGGCCAGTCCTGAACATCAACCAGGACCAGGAACTTCCCCTGTGGAACTTGCCATCCTCACTAAGAACACTACCATAGAGGGCCAAGCTGAGGTCCCCACTGCCCCCTCCCCAGTTCCAAACACTCCAAGGAAGACAACAACCTTCCTTGCTAGACAGTGAGTGAATCAGGGGTTCACTGCCCACTCACCAAGTTCCCGTGCCCTGCACCATGTGATGCTGTGTCTGGCTCTATTGGTTTATGGGCTGAATTCTAGTTTGATTTCATTTTTTTTCTATTCTATTTTTATGGTACTAGAGATAGAACCTGGAGCCTTATGCATAGCAATGTCCACCACTGAACTACACCCACTCCTTGGGGTCTGAGACGCCCTGTCATATAAACCAGGTGGCCACAAACTCTCAATTCTCCTGCTTCCATCACTACACCCTGCTACCATGAGCCTTTTTCTTTTCTTTTTCTTCTTTTCCTTTTCTTTTCTTTCTTTTGTGTGTGTGTGTGCGTGCGCGTGTGTTGGAGGTTGGAAGTCTGGGTCAGGTATGTTCTTTTTTTTAAATTTTGTTTCTTTTTTTAAGATTTATTTATTTATTAAGTATACAGTGTTCTTCCTGTATGCATGCCTGCAGGCCAGAAGAGGGCACCAGATCTCATTACAGATGGTTGTGAGCCACCATGTGGTTGCTGGGAATTGAACTCAGGACCCTTGGAAGAGCCATCTCTCCAGCCCTCAGGTATGTTCATTTATCACATGGCACTTCGTTTTTGTAGATTGCCTTTTTTTTACTCTTTTTTCTTTTTCCTTTATATTGTATGTGTCTGGGGGTATTTTTTGCCTGCATGTTTATTTATGCACTATGTGTGTGCTTGGTGTTCACAGGCTCAGAGAACTGAGCTCGGGTCCTCTAAAAGAATAGTCAATGCTCTTTTATTTTTTTAACAGCATGCAGGTGTGTGGGGATGGTGGTGACAACTTTGCTGGTTGCTTGGTTTTCTGAGACAGGGTTTCCCTTGTGTAGCCCTGGCTGTCCTGGAATTCACTACCCTCAAACCTGAGATCCGCCTGCCTCTGCCTCCTGAGTGCTGGGATTAAAGGCATGCATAGAAGACAATTTTGTAGAGTTGGTTCTCTTCCACATTTCCATGGGTTCTAGGTATTAAATTCAAGTCACCAAGCTTACAGCACCTTTACTCACTGAGCAATCTTACCAACCCATTTTGTTGTTGTTTTTAGAGACATGGTCTATGTAGTCCTGACTGTCCTACAGCTCTCTATGTAAAACAGGCCGGCCTCAATACTTTGTTTTTTTACGACAGGGTTTTACTAAACTGGATGGCCACTGAGTCCCCGGGCGCCACCTGCTTCCACACCCAGCACTGAGGTTCAGGCACACACGGCCACACTACGCTTGTACATGGGAGCTGGAGCTCTAACGTCACACACCCGAGCTACTAAGTCACTGCCCCAGATTGCTTCCTTCCTTCCTATTTATGGAGAGGTTTGGGGCCAGCAGGATGGCTTAGCATGTTTACTACTACGTCTGATGACTTGAATCTGAGAGACCCTGGAGCCCGTATGGTAGAAGCAAAGAACAACTCTTGCAAGTTGTCCTCTGACCATCACTACACACACACCAAATAAAATACAAGTTGTCCTCTGACCATCACTACACGCACACACACCAAATAAAATACAAGTTAAAAAGTTAAAAGGAAATGGGGGGCTGGAGAGATAGCTCAGGTGTTGTTAGAAGCACACACTGTTTTCAGCACCCACACCAGGCAGCTTACAACCTGCTCTAGGGGCCTCCAAAGTTTCTGGCCTCTGCAGGTACTTGTGCTCACATACACAAACACACACAGACACAACCTCAAACACACAGTCAAAAAGAAATCTTTACAAGTACAAGAAAAAAAGAACCATTCAGAGTTTCCAGAGCAGCTCTACGTGGTATGGATAGCAGATGAAGGACCAGGCCATGAACTCAAGCCTAGCTCAGCTCTAGGACTTATCTTTAAGTCCATTTGAACCACTCTGGTATCTGTGTTGGACATAACTTATTGAGAAAACAAACCTCTTTTCTTAAAAATAAAAGGGGGGGGACTGGAGAGATACTTCCACAGTAAGAGCAATGGCTGCTCTTGCAGAGGACCTAGATTCAATCCTCAGCACCAACAAGGTGGCTCACAACCACCTGTTTAATATAGTGACAAGGGAATTCAACACCCTCTCTTGGACTCTGTGGGCCCTGCATGCATTTAGTGCACCTACATATATGAGGACAAAACACCCATACACATAAAATAATTTTCAGATTTACATGACTTATTTATTTCTGTGAACGTGCACACGAGTACAGAAGTCAGAGGACATGTCACAGACCCGACCGCTCCTTCCGCTTTGTGACAGGGTCTGCACTGCTGCACTGCATGGCACCTTCTCTGCTGGGACTGCAAGCACACACACCAGTCTATCTGCACTGCATGGTACCTTCTGTGCTAGGACTGCAAGCACACACCGGTCTCTCTGGATTTACACGGATGCTAGAGATGGAGCTCAGGCTGTTGGGTTTGTCTAGCAAATGCTGTTACCCACTGAGCCGCCACCCCTCTGTCCCTCATTGTGAAGTTATTACCCCGCAGTATTATTGAGGTTTATGAGGGCAGGCCTATAGGAAAGGCATTGGTTATGATGACAGACCTATTTACTTTGTGACATTCAGAAAAAGACCCTTGGTCTTTTCTGAGTAAAACTGTGAAGACAGCCTGAACCAGAGCCACAGAACAAGAAGGAGCAGTCAGCCGGGCAGTGGTGGTGCAGCCTCTAGTCCCAGCACCCAGGAGGCAGAGGCAGGAGGATCTGCTTGGTTTGAAGCCAGCCTGGTCTACAGAGTGAGTTCCAGGGGCTACACAGAGAAAGCACACTGTTTCCCAATTTCCTCCGCATGTTTGCTTACCTGAGAGAGAGGAACTTCAGGAGGTACCAAAACAGGTACAAGCTCTGACAAGGCTTTCTGTCCTCTCTGCACCCTTAGTCCTGCATGCTGGCTTGACGAGGACTTGGAGTCCTTGTGCCCCAAAACTCCCCACAAGTTGCTAAAGGAATATAGGAAGCAGTCAAAACACAAACCCTGGGTCTATGGAGTCCTACAGTAAAGGCTAGCATTTCCCATAACCAGCAAACTGATTAAAGGCTAAAGTCCCCTCCTCGAACTCAGCAAGCTCCTCCCCTGGCTTGAGTAAATAGGGCCAAGAAGTTCAACAAAGCAGTCTACCTGCCAGGAATTTCCCCCAGATTTCAGCCATGGCTACGACCTTTGCCTAGCTCTAAATATACAAGGGGTACTGGAAACTCCTTCACCTCACGCACAAAGAACAGAACAGACCCACCACTACCTGCATCCATCTCACAAGCTAGAGAGGCCTCAAAGTTCTTCAGCAACACATTGCTAAATTGTCGGGTCCAACTCAAACGTAAGGCCTAAAGCTTGAGCCCACGGAATAGGAAAAGCAGAGGTCACTGAGCAAGATCATGCAACCCTGCGTACGGAAGGGCAAAGAGAAGGCAGGCAGGGTGGAAAGTGCCCAGCTGGCCAGAGGCAAAAATCACTGTGCTATGTGCACTTTGAGTAAGGGTGTGGACCATCTGCTGCTGACCACCAGAGGGAGCCATTGGTCCATCATCTTTCTGCCATCCCGTGTAACCTCAAGCAACCACAGAATTTTCTTGCTGAGCCAGGAAAAGACTAGGGAGTCCCCAGCTACAGTGAGAGGTTTCAGTATCAAGACAAGCAGGCTGAGTTAGAGGCACAGAGCTGGCATGTGAAGTGGCTTGAGGGCCTGCAAACCAGAAGATATGGAGGTGGCATGAAGTTCAAGGGCTCCATAGGCGTAGAGGGACACAGTCACTTCTACTCTCTCTGCGAATATAGGGTACAAGCACCCCCCTTTCTATTTTATAGCTATGCCTGGCTTAAAAAACAGATCAAAGCAATAGCAGCTTCAGGCCAGGAGGATGTTCCAAAGCAGGCTGGATAACACAGTGCACAGGTGGACAGGCCAAGACAAAGAGGTCTTCAGTAGGCTGAGACAGGAGGACTGCTGCAACCACAGCCTTGTCTCAAAACAAACTAACAGCAGTGTTTGTTTGTTTGTTTTTTTTTGGAGACAAGTTTCTCTGTAGCTTTGGAGCCTGTCTTAGAACTCGCCAGGCTGGCCTCAAACTCACAGGGATCCACCTGCCTCTGCCTTCCGAGTGCTGGGATTAAAGCATGCACCACCACTGCCTGGCAACAATGATAACAATTAAAGCAGGAAGGACCCTTTTAGGCTCTAGTAACTAACCAAGATAGAAACATAGAGGCCTGCAGCCCTTAGGGGGTTCCCACGAAGGCAAGGAGGCACCACTCGGCCCAAAACCTACCTGAGGAGGAGCTCATAAGGGGCTCACCAGACTGCTCTGACCACATTCCTCAGCAAATGCTATTGTTGGGCTCCTTATGTTCCTTTGCCAGCACAGAGGCATAGGTGCAGGTACCCCGGAGTCCCCTCAAGACCCCAACAAGAGGAGTGTCTACCAGACTATCCTC
Source organism: Dicrostonyx torquatus (assembly GCA_028555095.1). NCBI lineage: Eukaryota > Metazoa > Chordata > Mammalia > Rodentia > Cricetidae > Dicrostonyx > Dicrostonyx torquatus. The sequence continues at coordinate 264,237 of JAQHUG010000208.1, read as the reverse complement.
TGAGGACTCAACAGATACACAGCACCCAATAATGGATTAAAAAAAGTCAGTGGGACTAAGAAACAGAGCTCAGCCGGGCGGTGGTGGCGCACGCCTTTAATCCCAGCACTCGGGAGGCAGAGGCAGGTGGATCTCTGTGAGTTCGAGACCAGCCTGGTCTACAAGAGCTAGTTCCAGGACAGGCTCCAAAGCTACAGAGAAACCCTGCCTCGAAAAAACAAACAAAAAAAAAGAAAGAAAGAAAGAAAGAAAAAAACAGAGCTCAGTAGCAGAATATCCCCCTACTCCCCCCATCTGCTCTGTTTTTAAATTCATTTATTGGAGGAGGAAGAGTCCTCATTCAAATGCCCAGGTGTGGGTGAGCAGGCAAGAAGACAACTTCCGGGGAGTCAGTTCTCTCCTCTACTACATGGACCCAAGGACTCAGGTTGTCAAACACAATCCAGGGTTCAGTTTCTAGCTCCTCCTCCCCACCCCCACTCCAGTTCCAGCTCAGAGCAGAGAAGCCAGGGCTCTTTCACATGCTGGCCCCTTTTACCTGGCAGACCCTAACCACACTTTGGGTATGTGGTCAAGACTGTCAAAAAAAAAGCAGAGTCTGGACCCTGGCCAAGTGCCAAGGGAGGTGAGTTAAAAGTCCAATGAAGATGATTCGAATTACGTTATGTTGGGCCTCGAGCTACTCCTCTCATGCAGGCGCGGATGTTACAGCTGGCATGCAAGGATTTGGAGAAATACCTGCTCATTCGCTGAGCAAGTGTTTCAGAAAACTGAGGCACAAACACCCACATGCCCTGTTTCAAACACATGAAAACAGGCACTCCTTGGCCCCGGGCAGCCAGTGAATGGGAATTGCTGGGCTGACAGGAGCTCCTACCAGGAGAAGAAAGGACCTCCCACTCTGAGGACAAAGAATGCCACGTGTAGTACTGGGTCACAGGTAGGCATCATTCTGGCCAACACAAGTCCTGCAGGGAAACCTGTGATGGCTGCTCTTCACTGTTCACTTAACTATGTTTGGAATTAACTAACACCCAAGGGGCTGGGAATACCTGTGAGGGACTTTTCCTTAATTAAGCCACTTGAAGTAGAAATCCACTTCCAATCTCAATTTTTTTTTCCCTTGTACTAGCACCATCTGTAAGAGCAGTTATTAACCACTGGGCCTCTCCAGCCTCTCATCTGGGTCTTCTAAGGTGGGAAGAGCAGCCTTTAATCTGGACCACACCTTCTGCTGACAGCCTGTATAAAGGACGTGGAGAAAGAAAGCTCTCTCCTTTCTTGCTCTTGCTGGCAAGCCCATTCCTTTACTGACATTAGAACCGAGGTGGGGACTCTGGTATGCAGAAGACATGAGGTCCTTGTGCTCACAGATAAGCACTAGGGAAACTAAGAATGTTGAATGTGCAGGCTGTTTCTTGAATTGAAGGGATGGATACCTGTTTTATGTAGTTAATAGCCTAATGATCTATGTTACCTGTATGGCCAGGCCACACCCAAATCCCCCAGACTATTATGCTTACTCCAGACTCTTCCCAGACTTATCTTGATCAGTGTTTTTCAGTAAATAAAACCCATCCCGCGGTGGTGGCACACACCTTTAATCCCAGCAGAGGCTGGCAGATCTCTGTGAGTTTGAGGACAGCCTGGGCTACAGAGCAAATACCAGGATAGCTCCATAGCTACACAGAGAAACCCTGTCTCGAAAAAAAACAAAACAAAACAAAACAAAAAAACCCATCCCTATAGGAGATGTCACAGGTACTTTGTAGCTTGGTGACCTCAACAATTCTACAATGACCTAGGTCACACCAGATCTTTCCCTTGGCCCTTAAGTTTATGGAAGGGACCACATGTACTTTGTGAGTCTCAATGTAGTTTAAGCTTTATTGTAGTAACTGTCACCAGGAACTTTTTTCCAAAGTGGTACTGCACTAAAATATGCCTAAAATAAAACACCGGGGGGAGGGGGTCAGACTCTCGAAGTTTGAACCAACACCAACTAAGTAAGTTGTGAACCAGATTTCCTTCTAACCTCGTACAGACAGTTAGGATAGTTACTCTGTCAGCTGGAGCATTAGCAGGGATCCCCACACTGGTATATACTTAAGGCCAGCTGAGGCAGCCAACCTTGTGAACTAAACAATCTCTACATTTGGTAGATAGTCATTGTTGGACTAGCAGGACCACAGCCTGTAAGCCACTTCATATATGGCCTTGAATATGTGAATATATACTCACTGTGTAAGTTCTGATACCTAGAGAACCTTGACTAATATACCTCCCAAGAGATCTCTACTTCTGAACCCAGGACCTTTCTCATCCCTTTCCAGCTGCAGGCTGCTCTGCCTGGGCCCTGACCACTCCAGGATCTGCCGTCCACGGCCCCAGACCCTAGCAGAGAGCTGGTCCTCAGGTTCTCAGGGAGGCCCACTTCAACATGCCATGTATTCCTGAGGCCTGGCCAACAACAGCCCACAACAGTTCTTCCCAATACCTTTCTGCAATCTAACTTAACTCACGGCCTGGGGAAGGCCTGGCACGACTCCCTTAGGATCTGCAAGAGTAGCCACATGCCTGAGTGCTCGGGCAGCAAGGACTGCCCCTCCTGAGGACTTTCCCAGTGGTCAGCCTTCAGTGTCGTGTGAAACCTGAATCTCAGACAGGCAGCACTAGACTCACAAGCACCTGCTATCCAGTCGGATCCAGCGGATGTCTAAAGCAGCAAAGCAGCCTGCCTACCATGTTATGCCCAGAAAAGGGCTCAGTCCTCTGCGGGTCACCTGGGTAGCCCAGGTGACCAAAGTGTCCCAGGGCTGCCAGACAGGGGGATGTAAGTAGTGAGTGGGACTCAGCCTTCCCAAGGAAGGAGTCACGTAAACAGCAAGCCCAGCTCAGGGAGGACCCTCCCCCTCCGTGGCTCCCAGCTGCTGTCCTCAGTGGCTGAGCTTAGTTAGAGCAGAGTGCAGTTAGAGTGGAGGTAATCTAACCCACAGCAGGGTACTTTTGTTCAGTGAGTAACTCCCCAGGAATGGGGATCTGGGTATATTTATCCTGGTAACAGTCTTGTCCTCAGGGAAGACAGCTGTAGCCAGCAAGGGCCAATCCACAATGAAGATATCTGCCCTCACCCTGCCCAGGGACCTAAGGCCTCAACACTCACAAGAAACTCAACCTTCTAGAGAGGTTTCCCTCACAATTTGGGTTCTACCCCCTCATCAACTGTCTCTCCTCCAAGAATTAAGCTCTAGAGATGGACAGCCTTATCTATCTTGCTGGAAGAGGACAGAAAAGAAACAGAACAGCCAGTATAAAGGAGGAACTGGGGTACCATGCTGCGGGCCAGTCTGCAGAGGAGGGTCCAGCTATGGACCAGATATCTACCTGTTTGTCTTCCCTATCATGTAAAAGGGGCACAATCTGATTTCCCCCTATTTCTGAGAACGTTCTAAGGAGGGAAAGCAGGGTCACAGATGAGATCACAGCACCAGGAGCTCTTCAGGACTCTGTCTAAATCTAAGATACGGCTCTTACCTGAATTCAAGACAGGGGTTGCTCTCCCCTTGGGGACAGAGGAGATGGGATCAATACCACAGTGTCACTTAAGTATTTAATAGCCATGCCTGCAGGTTATGAAGATTCAGCCACCAAGCTTCCCTAGCTGACTCATGCCTCACCCAACAGGAACTGCCCTGAAGGAAGTGTGGGCCAGAGTGACATACAGGAAACCAGGGGAGAAGGCTCTAGAGTTTTCCAGCCTGCAGCAGAAAGGGGCGGCAGGTACAATGGCTCCTTCCCAGCTCCCACATGCCAGAGGCTTATACAACTTCAGTGTGCGAGCAGGTCCCCTTTCTTTATTGGATGCCTGGCTTTGTACCCAAGGTCACAGGGCACAGCTGAGCCGAGACAGAGAAAATAAAGGCTGGAAGACTACCGTGAAGTCATCCAAAGCTCCAGGCAGAAGCCCAACTTTGCCAGGTCTCCCCTCTGTTTTAGGTTTCAGCACCCACACAGGAGCCACTCAGCAGGTCCCAGCTGAGTGGCCTTCCCTCCTGAGCGGGTTCCAAAACTTATACAGCAGTACTGAGAAGTGGAAGGTGCCTGGGCTCACCTGATATGGAATCTGGCAACTCATCATCTGGGCCCCTCCCCCACGGGTCCCAAAATACCATGGATACATTTCCTTGGTCATATCTTAAGCAATGCTTCAGCTCACCCAAGGCACTTTAAACCCTTTTTCTTTTGTTTTTCGAGACAGGGTTTCTCTGTAGCTCTGACTGTTCTGGAACTCACTCTGCAGACCAGGCTGGCCTCAAACTCAGATCAACCTGCCTTTGCCTCCCAATGCTGAGATTAAAAGTGTCTGGTTAACACTAAACCTTTTAAGGTCAAGTCCAGGGAGCCCCTGAAGGCCCAGCCCACAGTTCCTTCAGTGGGTAAAGCTGATTCACACATGTAAAGAACCCTGGAGCCCAGAGATTCCTGTCCAGTAAATGTCCCAGGTCTGTTCCAGCACGACTCCGGGCCTTTCCTGCAATCTGGGTTCTTCCAAGCACATGAGTCTGCAGCAGAGCAGGGCGGGTCCCCCGCTGCAACCCCTGCTAATCACCAACAGAGCTTAGGAGGGGCTCAGCAGTGAGTCATCTCTGGCCCCACAGAGACCTGAACAAAAAGTTCAAAAGTTTGCCTGTTCCTGGGATGAGCTGTAATCTTTCCAGTGTTTATGGAGTTACAGGCACCAGTTACTCTACTCCTTACTAGTCAAATTCTGACTGATGAACACAGCCCACAACAACTGGAGAAAGGCTTAGTCCTCCTCCTGTGTTAAGCAGCAGGCTTCTGCTCCCGTGACTCCCCTCTTCTCTCTCACTCCTCCATGTAACTGTCCCCAGGACACATCAACTCTTCCTTCTCTCAGCCTCCCCATGCCACACATCACCCTTCCTTTTTATTGCTTACAACAAACAATATGGTCTAGCATCTGAAACCAAGCTCAGGCCTTCTTAGAGTCCGGTCCCCTCCCTGGTTCTCCTAACCCACTTCCAGTAGATAAAAAAGGGTTTGAGCTTCCTGAAATACTCTCTGCCCCTCCCCCGACACACACTTTGTTTTGAAGCTGTGGCTTCTTGTGCAGTTCAGGTTGGCCCTGAGCCTCTAATCATTGGGCTTTGCCTCCCCGTGCTGGTGCTAGGCTATCTACACCACCACTCCCACCTAAAAGCCCAGCTCTTCTGCGCAGATCCCACACTTCACCTTTGCCCCTCCCACCTGATGGCAGGCTCTCTGTAGGAATTTCCTCCTTACTCCTGGATCCCCACAGCAGACAGCCTTTCGGGTGTCTCACGGAACTGGAACGTATGTGTGCTGAGAAAGGAGCAGAGTCACAATACAGTCCTCGGCCGTAAATCCTCAGATGCCTGGTCCCCCACACATTTGCATATGTCCTGTGTACATCTTCCTATATATGCATCTTTGTTCACTATATTACTCAGGCTGGTACCAATTTTCAGTCCTGACTCAGTGTCCTGGAGAGCCAGGATTATAAACACAAACCATCATGTACAGTATACTACTTTTCACTGTACATTCTTGAAGGGCTGTAGAGATGGCTCAGCAGTTAAGAGTGTGCACTGCTTTTGCAGAGAACTCAGGTTCAGTTCCCAGCATTCACATGGGGCCCACAACCACCTGTAATTTCAGTTCCAGGAGACCTGAGTCCCTCTTCTGGCTTCCCTCGGGCACCAGGCATGTACATGATGCACACATAGACATGTACGCAAAATAGTCATACACATAAAAATAAATCTTTTTAAAATTATCCATTTTATTTATTTGTGTGTGCACGCACACATGCACATATTAAAACCAGAGGACAACTGGTGGAGTCCCTTCTCCCTTTTCCCTATGCGGGTCCAGCACAGTGAAACTTAGTAACCAGACTTGGTCACAAGTGTCTTTATTTGCTTGCTAAGCTGTCCCACTTGCCACGGGGGGTAATGTTTAGAAAGGGTTTAAAATCTTTAATAATGTGTGTGTGTGTGCGCCAATGTGAGTGCCAGCGCCTGGAGGTCAGCAGAGGATAGCAGAGCCCCTGGGCTGCAGTAACAGGGGTTGTGTGCTGTAAGGGAGGATCCTGGGAACCAAATTCAGGCCTCTGCAAGAACAGTTCGTATAAGCCGGGCGGTGGTGGCGCACGCCTTTAATCCCAGCACTCTGGAGGCAGAGGCAGGCGGATCTCTGTGAGTTCGAGACCAGCCTAGTCTACAAGAGCTACAAGCGCAGGCTCCAAAGCCACAGAGAAACCCTGTCTCGAAAAACAAACAAACAAACAAAAAAAAGAACAGTACATATACACTTAACCCCTAAGCCATCTCTCCAGTAGATGTAATTTTAAAATATTTTTTCTCCCAGTGCTGGACTTAGGGTCTCACACAATGCAAGAACTATTGCCTGAGCCATTTTTTCTGACCCCAAACACTTCTAAAGCCTCAAGTATAACCCACACAGATAAAGAGGGACAAACACTCCCACTAATGGCCTTCTTTGTCTTAAGTGTCAAAGGGCAGAACTCTTGAACCTCTTAGAATGTGAAGCCAACCAGCCTTTACTCCCTGCTTAAGCGCTTGGCCACAACCTTCCTCTCTAGCAAGACTAGGACACCCCACTTCACCGCACCCCCATTCCCTTCCCCAGCTGTGTATCTCTCTCTACCAACAATATCATTTCACCCCAAACCTCTCCCTCCTCCATCTGCTTGTCACTAGGGTGCTCACATCTCCAGGAGACAAAGGAGCCTAAGAAACCTTAGGGAAACCCAGAAAGCCTTCTGAGGACCAGACTGACCAGAAGCAAGAAGTTTAAATCACTGCCTGAATCTGAAACAAGCAAGGCTGTGCTCTGGAGGCAGAGAGACGGCAAGGGACACAGGACAGAGAGGGTTCCAAGAGTCTTTTGAACAGGCACTTGGGGACTTCGGTGGACAATTTTACACAGCACCACAAAGCCCCCACTGTCCACACATAAAGCCACCCTGTCCATATCTCAGATTTGGCTGCTCTGGTGTCACTGGGGGCTGGGATAGTCACATAGCTCTTTGTATACCCTTCTGGTATTCCACCCCCAGGGCACTGTCCTACAGTGGAAATAGCAGCCTTCCCAATAGAGAAGCGGATGACTTCGAATCCACTGCTCAGCAAACTGGTGAGAATTTCCTTAATTGTTATAAGATTCCGCTTGCTCAGACACCTCACAGAGCACACTGAGTGATGGGAGGAAAAGCATGGAGAGAGCCATCATGGTGGCTGGCGATAAAGTAAGCATGGGCCTCCCACTCTAACACAGAGGAGGCACGCAATAAATAAATCTGCATCACTGATTTTCATGTCCCCTGGAACAGGATGGGAAAGGAGTTTGAGCCAGGGACTGCAGCCAGGGATCCTGGGAGTTGTGACAGGTCGTCACTAACTCAGGCCTTCTCGCTGAGCAAACCACTGACCTCATCCCTCTTCTCCTCAGAGAATATCAGCTGAGCTGAGCAGCCTCCAACTCAGAGGTGAGACAGAAAAGCTGAGGGGCATTATCACTCCCCATCTCCACTGCAGATGGGATCTGTGACTTTGAACTAGAGGAGCCCAAGTTTCAGCAAAGATTCCAGAGAAATAAGGCCAGGACAGAGCAGCTACTGCCCCCGTCACAGGGAGAGTGCAGAGTGCCACAGAGAGACCGAAGACAGGCAGGATACATGGCGAGACAGCTGCTCAGGAAGGGAGAAATAGCTTTCCAGAGCAGTCAAAGCTTCAGGAAGTGAACTCTGCAGCCCCTGGAGGAAGCAAGAAGGCAGTCACTGGAGTACAGTACTACCACTGCCTACCCTAACCCATGGCCTCTTTCCTATCCTTCTCTTCCAGAAGGTTCCATGTTCTAATCTATTGTACTCTAGGTCAACTTGCACAAATGTTTTCCTCCTGGCCTCTAATCATATCACAGCTGCTCCCACCTGAGCACTGCCAAGCAAAGCAAGGATTCCCCCAGGCATAGACCTGCAGCCTCAGACCAGGCCACAGGCAGGCGGACGAGCTCTCCTATGTACACCAAACCCGTCAAACGAGGATGAGAGAGACAACTGGCTTGAACTCCCATTACCACGCCAACCTGGATGTTCCCAATGGAAAGTCAAGTGCATCCTCCAAGCACTTGGTCTCCTACACATACACACACATCCCCCAAACAAAGAAGTAGTTCCAGGTTTGTCCTCAGTAAATGCTGTTTCCACCTGCCCCAGAGGTCAAGGGCACAAGCATGCTAGGGTAACCGAGGACTCAGCCAAGAGCTATCCTTGGCCCCTAGTCTCTAGCCTGATGTGCAATCAATCATGAGAGGTAGCTCCACCCATCACTGGCCAGCAGTCATCATCAGGTACTATCGAGTAATGATCTGCTTTTACTTTGAAAAAAAGGAACTGAAGTGGGGTTCAAGATGACTCCACGATGATCAGTCTCACCCACACGAGACTCAGTGTGGAAGGCAGAGAGCTCGAAGCCCATAGGACCCACACGCACCCCCAGCATCAGCTCAAACAGTCCTCTTGGATGACCAGAGTTCTAAGAAACGAGCAAGCCGTGAAACGACCAGACAGCTGCCCGCAGCACGCCCCTCTTCAGCCTCCAGTGACACTTGTGCTTCCCTAGAAGCACTGATGCCATCCAGTCCTGGGCCTCCTCAGTCTCACAATTTTAGGAAGCCATCTGCTGAGTACAGAGCTCCAGGAAACACTGGGGCCCCTTGACAGCTGGTGTCACTGCAGACAGTTGGCACCTCCTGAAAAGGAACCCATCCCACGCACAGAAGCTCTTGGTCCCATACCAATCCCCTGCCCACAATCACTCCACACTTGTTCACAGGTAACCCTCAAACTTAGCAAAAGGCCCTGGTAGGATAACGATGCCTCCCTACTAAGGGACACCTCCAGCCACTGTCCTGAAGGGGTAAAGCAAATTTCACCAGAATTGAAGATCCTCTCCAATTCTCACAGTGGGAAATCTGCCTCTTCCTGGACAGGGAGGAAGCAGATGGTGGCTGCAGAGTCACAGAGGGAAACCACAACAGGAGAAAACAGAAAACATGCTTTCCTGAAACAAAATGTGCCCAGGGACCACTGGGCTCAGTCTGACTGACAGGGCTCACACGCTGGGGCAACAGGGGAGGATAAAATAGAATACAACCATAACAAGACCATGTGAGCAGCCTGCAAGAAGCCCACCAATCCCAGAGCCACAAGCCAAGCAGATGCCAGTCCTCATGGCTACACTGAGGGAATCTGCACTGGGAGCAGAGGCAGAGGGGATCCAAGGCTGCTGCCTGGAGGTACAGGAGACCAATGGGGACAGAGCAGGGTGGGACCCACCACATCCCCAGTTTGGATTTTATTGCAGGAGACAGTCTGGAGCTCAGGAGATCCAACCCAGCAGAATGGGGACAGATGGCGACAGAAGTGCCTGGTCACAACACCAGAAATATCACACAGGAAGTCCCTATGTACACACAGGGAACATTCCAAAGCTTGCTCAGAAGTTGGATTTTGAACTATAGAGAGAATCTTCTAGAAGTCACATTCTGGAGGGAGGTTGGGCAACTCACAGGTTCTAGGTTCTACAGTGTGCTCTTCAGAAAGAAATGTGGAAGAGCCAGACAGCTCACCTACAGCGGGGCAGGCTGGAGTAAATCTAGAGCACCTGAATTACCTACTGTTCATGCGCTTCATCACGTAGGGAGCACAGCTGTCTAGGGAACTCCTGAGTAACTTCCCAAAGATAAATGGGACGGCTGTGCGAATCAGAGAACCTAGTGGTTAAACACATAACTTCTGTTGGAACAAAACCATCAGCCAATCTTGGTGTCCAGACAGGAAGTGGTCACCGCAGAAGTCAGTGAGCTGACCTGTCCCACTATTGACCTGTCTGACGCAATCATTTGTCCTTGTGAAGAAGGGAAGGCTCTGTCCTCTTCCCTCCAAGTTGCACTGTGATACCTGTCTCCATGGATGCTATTTCTTGGTGAAGTGCCCACTCCATTTTTTGAGACATACCTAGACGAAGCCTGAGCTGGGATAAGACCAGTCCGATCTCCCTGACTGTAAGCAAGATTTCCTGTTCTACATGAGGATAAATTTCAGACCAAGATACAAAAAGCAACCATAACGCTAGCCTAGCATCCAGGTCCTCTGCAAAAGTGGGAAGGGCAGGGGGAACTCTTATGCTCCCCTGAGGATCTATATGGTTAGGAAAGGGAAAGACATTCTCTTCTATGGTAAAGCTGTTAATAAAGTGTCCCTACTCCAGCAAATAGCCTCTTACTCACGGTCCTAGAAGCAACCCTAATGGAACTCTCATTAGCTCACCAAAAAAGTAACGAAAAACAGTAGAAGGGTGAAGATCAGTGGAAGTAGGCAAAAGGGGAATAATAGAGAATAAATATGATAAGATTATATACATGTATGAAAAGATCATAATGAAACTTATTATTATGTGTATGTAATATAGGCTTTAAAAAAATGAAAAAGGCCAGGTGGTGGTGGTGCATGTCTTTAATCCCAGCACTGAGGAGGCAGAAGTAGGCGAATCTCTGTGAGTTTGAGGCCAGCCTGGTCTGCAGAGCTAGGCCCGTTAAACAAAAAGACCCTGCAAAGCAACAAAACAAAACAAAGTGAAGAAAATGAAAAAGAAGTCACCAGTGACACTGGTATCTGTTACCCTAAGAGCCAAGGGCAGCAGAGTGGGCATGCGAGGTGGAGAGGGGGCGGTGGAGTGGGAGGCAGAAGTTCCAGCTGCTGCTGGGACAGCCAGAGCCTAGAGAGCTGGTGGGAGGGCTGGCCAGAGGTGAGGCCTGAGTCTAGACTGCTCAAACTCAACACTTCAAGCTTCAGAGCGCATTTGTCTCAACACTACAGCCCTTCACCTCTTCAGTCCGCTTACCTTTCTACCTTCTTGGTGGACTAACGACACAGAGCCACTGTTTGAACAGACAGACTTCCAGGACCTCTTTTAGCAATGAATTCTGATCCTCCTCCTGGGGATTCCAGAGGCAGCAGAGACAGATTCACAAGCGGAATAGGGGGAAGCAGAGAGGCCAGTTTAAAGTCTGCACGGGAATAACTGTGTTTGTGCTTAAGAAATCTGGAGGGCCAATGAGATGGCTCAGCAGTAACAGTACTTGCCACTAAGCCTGATGGTCTGAGTTCAAGCCCTAGAGCCACGTGGCAGGAGGAGAGAGCAGACTAGTGCAAGTTGTGCTGAGACAGGGTTTCGCTGTAGCTTTGGAGCCTGTCCTGGAACTCTCACTCTGTAGACCAGGCTGACCTCGAACGCATGGAGGTCCACCTGCCTCTGCCTCCTGCGTACTGGGATTAAAGGCGTGCGCCACCACCGCCCAGCATATGTGCCATGATATGCAAACACTCCCACACACACAAACCAGGCACAGTGCCAGCACTTAAGAGATAAAGGTGGGCAGAGCTCTATGAGTTCGAGGCCAACCAGGATAGTGAGCTCCAGGATGCCAGAGCTAAATAGGAAGAATTTGTCTCAAAAAAAGGGGGTAGGGGACTGGAGGAATGGTACCAGATGCTCTTCCAGAGGACCTGAGTTCAATTCCCAGCACCCACATGGCAGCTCACAACTGTCTGTAACTCCTGTTCCAGGGATCCAACACCCTCATACATAAATGCAGGCCAAACACCAATACACAAAATATATAAATAAGTTTTAAAAAGAAAGATGAGAGAACTACAAGATTTCACATGAAAACCAAGGCTTTTGGCTTCCTAGGAGCTAATGGGCCCTGACAAATGGTGGCTGCACTGACAGCCTCACAGTGGACACTCAGTAGCAACTAAGTAACGTTCTGCACAATCACTCTTCTCCTATGCTGATGGCATGTGGTATGACATCTTCCTGAACTGTTAGGCGGTAGCAATGACCCCATCCAGTCATGAGGGTAAACAAGTGCATCCTGCTGGGTGCTGGCTGCTAAGGTGCAGTGTTCAGTAGACTGACTGCATTAAGGTGTCCTTGGCTTAACTGGCAATACCTTTATTGGGATGTAAGTCTGTCACTCAGCAAGAAATGTCTGAAGTGGCCAACTCTCCACGAGAAATGGTGTGGCTGCAGTGGCTAGAGAGATGGCTCAGTGGTTAAGAGCATTGCCTGCTCTTCCAAAGGTCCTGAGTTCAATTCCCAGCAACCACATGGTGGCTCACAACCATCTGTAATGAGGTCTGGTGCCCTCTTCTGGCCTGCAGACATATACACAGACAGAATATTGCATACATAATCAATAAATACAGACAGAATATTGTATACATAATAAATATTTTTTAAAGAAAGAAAGAAATGGTGCGCCTTTGTTTATTTAACCATTCACATCACCCGCTTGGCAGTGGCAAGTGTGTGAGTCTGTGACAAAATGCAGTGTGGATTTGGAATCACTCAAGAGTGAGCCCTCAAGTCCCAGCTCTACCACTTGCTAGCACAGCACCTCTGAGCTCATTTCCCTCCTGTGCAAGTTGGGCATACTGGTCCCTTACATCCCGCAGATTCCTGAGCCTTCCACAGCCACCTAAGAAACAGGACAATGGACACAAAGCAGAGCTGGAGTACCCAAGCCCTCAGTCGGCTGAGGAGATGGGAGGGCATGAAAGTGCTTGCTTCTAAGCCTGACAACTTGAGTCCACTTCTTACGTGGTAGAAGGAGAGAAAGAACCAACTCCCTCAAACTGTCCTCTGACGTATGTACACACACACAAGCACAAATAATTAAAAGGTAATAAAAATTTAAAGTACAAGTCCTTATACAGTTTCAGTGCCAGTCTCACTAGGTGATGCCAGGTGGTGGGTGGAACCTGAAGAGCTGTCCCACCCACAAAGCTGACATCCCTGACTGACCCACCTGGACAGGTGTGACCAAATACCTCAAACTGCAAGAATGAACTGCAGAGAAGGCTCTCTGACAGATGTCAGCTAGGCAGCTGGACCCTCCACCCTGTTGCCAGCATTATTTGTTAAGACACAGTAGCAGAACACTGGTCTCTGTCAAAAATATTTTAGCAGGACATTGTGGCTCATACCTGTCAACCCAGCGTTTGAGGGGTGGAAGCAGAAAGATTAAGAGTTCAAGGCCAGCCTGAGCTACATGAGACCTTGTCTGGGTAAAAGCAGACTAAAGTTTGTAAGACCCAGTTAAAACTCCAATTTCTCTCCCTGACAGTAAAGCTATTCCCAAATTAGAAAGATCACCAAGTACAAGTACCCAAGAGCCCGGTGTTCAGGATGTAGAAGCCTGTAGAAGAGGAAGAAAGATGCTGCTGGTTCCACTGGGCATCTGGTCCAGGGCCAGCCTCCCAGCCCCCGCACTCCCAAAACACATCTACTCCCAAGAGTGCTGGCACCAAGGCAGGTGTATAGGGATGGGTCTAAGCCCTCCAGTTCCTGGCTCCAAAGTTCAGCCTTTGAGGGGCCTAAAGACAGCTCACTCAGGACTCACCCAGAGGCCATGGACCTTCTGAGCGTGGCCTATGCCTGGCCCTGCCATTCTCCTCCTCCTACTGATTCAGCTCAACTCTCATCCTGGGCAGGACTGGACATTTCCTGGTCCTCCCTCTCCAGAGAAAGGATGGAGATCCTCCTCCAATCCCCACAAAGGAAGATGACTTTTATACCACCAACTGGCATCCATGAATGACCTCCAGGAGATCTATGAACCGCATTGTGTCTGGGTCCCTACCACATTACTCTGGGGAGAAAGCTCCCAACAGTCCCAGCACAAAGGAGAGGAGAACTGATAAAGGCAAACCGCTGGCCCGGGTCAGAGCTGACAGCTCGGCCTTGCACCGCAAAGTCACTGCTTCCCTCTGAAGACGAGTGTGGTGCTTGAGGCTAAAGCTGTTCCAGCTTCATGTCAGCCCCAGGTGACAGAATTCCTAGGATGGAATGTGCCCAGCAATATATACGCCACAGAGCCACCACAGGTCAAAGGGTACAAAATGAACCCCATCTCACCTCTTCTTTAAAATTATTTGTTTTTATTTTATGTGCATTGGTGTTTTGCCTGCATGTGTGTCTATGAGAAGGTGTCAGAACTCCCAGAGCTGGAGTTACAGATAATGTGAGCTGCCATGTGGGTCCCCTGGAAGAGCAGCCAGTGCTCTTACCCACCGAGCCATCTCTCTCCAGCCCCTTCCCCTGTCTCACTTTGTACCCAGCTGTCCCGCCTTCTCTAGGTCTAACCATCCCTCACAGGAAGTAGCCTCAATACTGCGATACCCTACTGCCTCAATACTGGTGGCCCCAGAGACACAGGCTCTGCAGCAGAAAGCACTAACGGTGAGAGTCTATTATGAGCGGGGAGGAGCAGAGGGCCAAGTCAGGGATTCCCAGGAGAGGTAAAGGACAACCTGGAAGCCAGGGAATAATGGCGCATGACTTTAATCCCAGCATTCAGGAAGCAAGGGCAGGTAGATCTCTGTGAGTTCGAGGCCATCCTAGTCTACAAAGCAAGTTTCAGGTCAGTCAAAAAAAAAAAAAAAAAAGAATAACCTGAGAAAGGGACAGGACAGAGAATGGAGCTCAGAGTGCAAGTCCCAGCTTGGTAGAGGGGAGTCGAGGGCCCAGGGACTGTAGGGGAGTCTGGACTTACAAGGGCTTCTACAGAGAGTGGTTGTCAGGGGAACGCAAGACCAGGCTTGCCTTTTAGATTGCTCAGTGTATTCAGGCAGGATGGGAGGGAGGCAGAGCTCAAATGGAATAAAGAACAAAAGTTGTGATGCTGTAAATAAAACAGGGGGGAAAAATCAACAAGACCTGGTAGTTAAGTGGACGCACAAGGAGGAGGACGCCTTCCACACGTGTCCTGTAGGAGGACAGAACAGCCACTAGCTAAGACAGGAAGATAGGAGTCAAAGTAGCAGGGACCAGAGGGAGATGAAGGACAAGCAGGGACACAGTAAGACAAGGAAGGGGAAGAGGTTTGGTAGGGGTAAGGACCTTTCTTTCACTACCCAAGTCTATGAATCTCTCAGGGGCCTGGAAAGTAGCGGTTTGAAAAATGATATGGTACCCTACCTCCAGTGCTCCCCCCAGCTGAAAACAAGTCATTCTACTGCCAAGACTTGAAAAATTCTAGAGGCTGCATGTGTCTTGCTTCAGAGACTCTCAGAGCTCCCTTCCCAGTCTCAGCAGTTCACAGGCACAGTCAGCTCCACGAATGATAGCTCTCTTCCAGGAAGGGCTCAGCCAAGCATGTTATCAGAGGAGCCAGGTCCTTCCTGCTATAGAAGCCATCATCTCAGGTCCCCTGCTCTCATGGAAATATCATCATAACTGGCCTGGGACATCAGGTACATTTGAGCCTACAGAGTTTTTGCCTGTAGGTTGGCAGACACCCATGTCCCAGCTTCAACTCAGCTGCTATATCAAGGCTACCCCTAAAAGGTTACTCTATGGAGGAAGCGCATACTGGTGACTGCCCTCAACCTTGTGGTTCAGGCTGTTTGACTTTCCTGAAAGATCCAATTAGGAGAAACAGGATACCAAACCACAGTGATAAGTTCAACATGAACACATACATGTACATACATGTGCCTCCTCTCTCTGCACATACCATCCCTCTCCATAGACCACCCTCCAATCTTCTTTACTGGGTTAAACCCTGTCTTATCCATTGAAATCCACACACCTCGGTCTCCTCTTCAGCAACACAGGATCAAAAGGGTTTACTTTAGCCCGGCAGTGGTGGCTCATGCCTTTAATCCCAGCACTTTTCACCTTGTCTACCTAGCAAAAAAGGAATGTGTTGGCTTTATGCTGGGCCTCTTCTGTGAGAGACTCACAAACATTATTCCAGAATGGCCATCGACTTCAAAGACAAAACCTTTCTAAACGCCCATGTTGTCTATGGCAATGCCACCCCAAGGCACTGTATCTCTTCTAAATGTCCATGCTCTAAGTAAAATAAACTTAAAGGGGCTGGAATGATGGCTCAGAGGTTAAGAGTACTGACTGCTCTTCCAGAGGTCCTGTGTTCAATTCCCAGCAACCACATGGTGGTTCTCAACCATCTGTAATGAGATCTGGTGCCCTCTTCTGGCATGCAGGCATACATGTAGACAGAACAATGGATACATAATATATAAATCTTTTTTTTTTAATAAAAAAAAATCTTTATTTTTATTTATTTATTTATTTTGGTTTTTCGAGACAGGGTTTCTCTGTAGCTTTGGAGCCTATCCCGGAACTAGCTCTTATAGCCCAGGCTGGTCTCGAACTCACAGAGATCCGCCTGCCTCTGCCTCCCGAATGCTGGGATTAAAGGCGTGCGCCATCACCGCCCAGCCATATAAATAAATCTTAAAAAAACAAAAAAAAAACAAAAAAACAACTTAACAACAGTCTAAAGCACCATTTCCTCTGACCTCACTCTGGACTCAAGGTTTAAGGGTCCCTTCCCTGTGCGTTCTCACAGCATCATGTTCTTCCCTGATGAAAGCACATGTCACAGCCTCGTACAAACAGATGCTCAGAAGGAAATAATGACCCTGGACACGCCCTCCTCGCAGTGCTCTGCCTTTCTGCATCAGTCTCAGTTCATGCCATCTCCTGGTCCTCTGTGAGCACAAGGTGGGGAGTGACACAGGGTATGCTCCATTAGTTACTGCCTCCTCCCTCCAACCACACCACCCCTAACTCTAAAATATGAGAAAGGAAAAGAAAGAAAGCAAAGGAATACTCCACAAGACTTTGTGGCTGGAGCATAGCCCGCTGTGGGTCCTAAGGCTCCAGCTCACTGTGTGGCCTGCCTGGTTTCCTTCTAAGAGGAAGAGGGGAGCTCACTGCTCAGAAGGGAATGCACCAGGCAGGGTCAGGACCTGCACTGGGCAGCACCTTAGATGGTGCTGGGGGGTGGCACACTACCCAGCAGTAGCCTGAGTCCTGAGGAGCTGGTCACACCTTTCCCCCATAGAGCAGAGGAGCCAAATACCATGAGCTGTGATTTTTTTTCCAATTTATTTTTATTTTTATGTGTACCGGTGTTTTTGCTATGGGTGTTGGGTCCCCTGTAACTAGAATTACAGACAGTTATGAGCTGCCATGTGGGTGCCGGGAATTGAACCCTGGTCCTGCGCCATCACTCCAGCCCTCAATGAGCTGTGTTTTGTGACATATGCAAGGCTGGAATGTATGAGCAACATCAAACATCAACTCTGCAGCCCAGAGTCTGGGAGTACCGCTAGTTATTATGTCTGCCCCAGGAAGAGATGAAGTACAAAGTGCAGGTGAGTTAGGGAGACAGCTGAGCACTATGATGAGGACACCCGCCAGGGAGGAGGGAAAAAATGTCCTCACATTTTCGTTCAATTCTCTAGAATGTTGTTGTTGCTTATTTATTTGTTTCTGGTGCTGAGGACAGAAATTCACAAAGGCTAGCCGCGCACACTACCAGTGAACTACACTCGCAACCGGCTGTCATCATGCGCTCACCACACATACACGTGTCAGGGTCTCACTACACAGCTGTCCTGGAACCCACAGAGATAGATCTGCCTGCTTCTGTCTCCCAACCATTGGGATTAAAGATGTGTGCTACCACTAGGAGACTGATAACAAATTTTAAAAGGTAGACAACACTGTGTGAGTTTTATAATTTATGCAGGGGCAGAATTATGACAACAAAAAGCATAGGAGGGAAAATCAAAATGTACTATATTTACTATATTAAGAGATTTTTTATATTAAACATGAATAGTAAAATTTGAAATCAACTAAGGTTAAACCTGCAAAATCATTAAAATAATAAACCAATGAATTATAGCTAAATAAGACAAGAGAAAACAGAATCCTAAAACTAATGACTCCAAAAGGCCAAAAAGAAAGAAAGAAAGAAGAGATGCCGCAAGCCAAAACAAAAGACAAGACAGGGGACTTAAACCCGCTCTGCTAACAGTTATTTAAATGTTAAAGCCTACAGGCTCTAATTTAAAGATGGATGTTGTCCAACTAATTAAAATGAGATTTTAATTATGCAAGCTATAACGGATCAACTCTGAATATAAAGGCAGACTCAAAGGCAATAGGTCATAAAAACACTAACACTAAAAAGGCTAAAACCCTGGAAGTAGCTTCAGTGGTAGAAAGCACTGTCCCTCCCCCCAAAGTCAAAGTGCGGCTGGCATGACCTGTGCCCACCACTTGACACCTGAGAGACTGATACGATACTCAGGGTCGGCTGGCATGACCTGTGCCCACCACTTGACACCTGAGAGACTGATATGATACTCAGGGTCCCTTGAGCCTAGGACTCCAAGACCAGCCAGAGCAACACAGGGAGACCCTGTCTTCTCATAAGAAAAAGTGAAAGTGACGCTTTGAAGTCAACCAGTGGCAGCTGCCAAAGAGTTACAGACTGTCCTTGCCTGTTCCTGCCTGCTAATTCACTGACACCCTGGAACAAGTCAATCAGGGAGCTCGTGCCACGCACACTTTTAATCCCAACACTCAGACACAGTGGCAGGCAGATCTCTGAGATCGAGGGCTAACTCATTCAGAGATTCAAAAGTAAGGCCTCGCTGGGCGGTGGGCGCACGCCTTAAATCCCAGCACTCAGGAGGCAGAAGCAGGCGGATCTTTGTGCGTTTGAGACCAGCCTGGTCTACAAGAGCTAGTTCCAGAGCAGGCTCCAAAGCCACAGAGAAACCCTGTCTCGGGGAAAAAAAAAAAAAAGGTAAGGCCTCAAGTTCAAGGACCAGTTTGGAATCCTACCACATCACAGGACACTTCCTATGAGAAAGCCTGTGAGATGTGGAATTAAACAAGTGAGGGTCAGCAATCAAGGCCCTACCCACTGTCCTCAAGGTTGTGGGACACATTATGCCCATCTGCACTGCACAAAGTCAGGTGTTCATCCAGTGAGGTCATCACTGCAGGAGCCAGGCATTTGTCCAGTGGGGTCACCACTGCAGGAGCCAGGTGTTCATCCAGTGAGGTCATCACTGCAGGAGCCAGGCATTTGTCCAGTGGGGTCACCACTGCAGGAGCCAAGCATTCGTCCAGTGGGGTCACCACTGAAGGAGCCAGGTGTTCGTCCAGTGAGGTCATTACTGCAGGAGCCAGGCGTCCGTCCACTGAGGTCACCACTGCAGGAGCCAGGCGTCCATGCAGTGAGGTTGCCACCTCAGGAGCCAGGCGTCTGTGCAGTGAGGTCACCACTGCAGGAGCCAGGCGTCCGTGCAGTGAGGTCACCACCTCAGGAACCAGGTGTTCGTCCAGTGGGGTCACCACTGAAGGAGCCAGGCATCTGTGCAGTGGGGGTCACCACTGAAGGAGCCAGGCGTCTGTGCAGGGGGATCACCACTGAAGGAGCCAGGCGTCTGTGCAGTGGGGTCACCACTGCAGGAGCCAGGCGTCCATCCGCTAAGGTCACCACTGCAGGAGCCAGGCGTCTGTGCAGTGAGGTCACCACTGCAGGAGTTCCCAACTATCTTATTTAACTGAACAGACAGAAGGGGTGGGAGAAGAGTAGGAAAGTTTAAAGTGTTTCTGTTGGTTACACACAAAGACTCCACAACAAAAGGGACATTTTGTTTTGTTTTAGGTTTTTTGTTGTCGTTTAATATAATTTATTTTAACTTTATGTTCACTGGTGTGAAGGTATCAGATCCCTGGTACTGGAGTTACAGACAATTGTGAGCTGCCGTGTGGGTGCTAGGAATTGAACCCGGGTCCTATGGAAGAGCAGTCAGTGCTCTTAACCGCTGAGATATCTGTCCAGGCCCCAAAAGGGACATTTTGTAATTATAAAAGGGTATCATCTTGAAGAAGTAAGAATCCTATAAATGTATGTGAGCCAATAAAAGGGCTTCAAGCAGAGGAAGCAAAAACTGACAGAACTGAAAGGGAAAGAGAATGAAAGCCAGAGAGAAAAAGTAAATGATTCAAGAACTGGCAAGAAGACAGAGGACTAACAGGCTGCTGTTAGTCTGGGGTACAGGAGGCCGTGCCTTCCTCACTGAGGTATGGGATGGGGTGAAGAATGGGCACACGGCAGGAAACACCCCTCCGCTCCACACACTTGATTGTTCACACATGACTGTTCACACTTGACTCTCTAGTGTCCTCCCAACCCCCGCGCACATAGAGGCAGAGGAGTACCGCCAAGCAAGCTCCAATATGACCTACAGATGACTTCTGCATACACAGAATAGACATACATCAACACTCACCTCACACTGTGCTCCCCCAATGCCTGCCACTCAATGCACTTTGTATCAACCTCATGACAAATGGGAATCAGAGTTCAGTGTGACCAGAGGGCTGTGTGGGAGAGCAGGTTAAAACACAATCTCTAGCCATGCGGTGGTGGCGCACACCTTTAATCCCAGCACTTGGGAGGCAGAGGCAGGTACATTTCTGAGTTTGAGGCCAGCCTGGTCTACAGCGTGAGTTCCAGGACAGCCATGGCTACACAGAGAAACCTTAACTCAAAAAGTCTAAGAAAACAGAAGAGTTAGAAAGAGCAAACTTGAGCCGGGCGGTGGTGGCGCACGCCTTTAATCCCAGCACTCGGGAGGCAGAGGCAGGCGGATCTTTGTGAGTTCGAGACCAGCCTGGTCTACAAGAGCTAGTTCCAGGACAGGCTCCAAAGCTACAGAGAAACCATCTCGAAAAAATAAAACAAAACAAAACAAAAAAAAAAAAACAAAAAAAGAGCAAACTTGTGAATATACTAGATGCCACTGGATTATAGTTTTTTTTTACATTATAGCTTTAAAATGGTTAATTTTATACTACATATACTTCATCTAAATAAGAAACACCCCAGTTCTTGGGAGGCAGAGAGCCAGGCAGAAGTTCAAGATCAGCCTGGTCTGCAGAGCAGAGTCCCAGGTCAGCTAGAGCTACAGAGAGACCCTGTCTGAAAGGGGGAAGGGAGAGGAGAGAAAAGAACAAAATGCTGAAGATTTAGCTCAGTTACAGAATGCTTAGCTAGTTCAGGGTAGGTGTCTGGTCCCATGTACAGACAAGAATGAAAGTAACAAAAGGCGCCAGGACGTACCCCAGCACCAGCTTAGCACCTGTGAGGCCATGGGTTCAATCCTCAGAACTGCCAAGAACAACATAAACCAGCTGTGGTGGCACAAGTCCTAGTCCCCAAATTTAAGTAGGAGTAGGAGGGTCAGAAGTTCAAGGTCACCCTCGTCTACACTGCAAGCTCTAGACTACCCTGTGCTGCATATAAGACCCCGTCAAAATAAATGAATAAATAAAAATGAAAGGTGTATCTGATACGCATGCTAATATGGCTTTTAAGTCATATAGAAAAATATTGGAAAATACACACCAAACTGCTAGCAGTAGTAAACAGGAACATTTGTGTAAAAGTATTTCTTTTCGAAAATGCTAGTTCTCTTTCTTTCGTGTGCATTGGTGTTTTGCCTGCATGTATGTCTACGTAAATGTGCTGGGTTCCCTGGAATTGGGATTACAGACAGGTGTGAGCCGTCATATGGGTGCTAGGAATTGAACCTAGTCCTCTGGAATAGCAGCCACTACACTTAACCACCGAGCCATCTCTCCAGCCCTTTTCTTATTCTTTTGAGACAGGGTCTCTCTGTGTAGCCCTGGTTGTGTTGGAACTCACTCTGTAGACCAGGCTGGCCTCGAACTCAGAGCTTCCTGCCTCTGCCTCCTGAGTGCTGGGATCAAAGGTGTGCACCATCACCACCCGGCGAATGCTAGTTTTTCATGTGAGCATAAATACAGAGACTTGCACTTCCACACTTTGCCTTTACAGTAAGCACAGGTCTTCTTTGACAGAGAAATTAAAATAAGTAACAGTATCATCAGCACAGTGGCATGAGAAGGGGAACTCGTGGCACATGTGGAGTTCTAGAAAAAGGAAGAGTAGGGCTCCAAGCGCCCACAGATGAAGGAGGAGAGGACACTCCGGCCTGCTGTGCTCAGGCAGGATGGAATTGAACTTGATAATCTCTTTTCAAATGCCTTTGCATTTTTATTCTCAAACATTCCAAAAGCCACAAGACATGGCTGGGGATGTGGCTCAGATGGTAAAGTGCTGCCTGGTGTGCATGGAACCCTGGGTTCAACCCCAAGCACTGAGGCAGGAGGATCTGAAGTTCAAGGTCATCCTTGGCTACACAGTAAATTCAGGCCCTCCTGGAATACTGAAGAACAGAAGGACTACACAAACAAAACCCCTTCTGAAACCCAACACACACACAGGCGCAAGCTAAGCAGCTCTGACTGAAGGAGGCAAAGGCTGGAGACTCCCTGAGAGGCCCAGGTCTGGGGGCAGGGAGGGGCTGTCAACATTCAACTGCGAGTATGGTCAGGGGAAACGTCCCAGGCAGTCAGGGAGAGGAAACTGTACAGAGCCAGGTTGGGACACGCTTAAAGGATGCCACCAGTCATGTCCGCCATAGCCAGAGACAGCAAACCTGGAGCCTTTGTGAGCGGATGAACCTTGACACCCTGGCCACACACTCTGCCTGAGGCTGAGGCAGAGAACAGCTGAACTACCTCCTGGACAATCGCTCTGCTCTAGAGGCACAAACAGGATGTTTGGAAACCAATGACCACAAGTGACCACAGGAAGCCATGACAACCACCTCCAGGTAACACAGGCTTGTTCCTGCCTGGCCCCTTCAGCAGACTGACTTCACGTGCTGATTTCTCTTAAAGGAATTCTTGGACAGCTAAGGACACGGCAGCAGAGGCCATCTGAGGTAGTAGGGCAGGGAGAGAGAGGTCACCAGCTGTCCAGCAGCTGCCTCAACCCAAACATGTAGCAAGGCTGACGTTCAGGACGGTGAAGAGCCACACACCCACTTCTGGAGGCAGAGGACCTTCCAAGACAGGCAGCGTGTGACCAACAGAACTTAGGCTGACAGCCAAGGAGCGAGTCTAGAGGTCCCAGCACTACAGCGGCCCGAGAGGTCAAACCAGCCCAGCTGCCCCAGAGCTCATCTGCAATGAGAAGGCCTGACCACATGGCCAGCCCAGGGGCCAGGAGTCCACAGGAAACGGTGTAGGCCACTGGACACTCCCACTTTCACCCGAGGAAGAGGAACAATCCTGGAAGCTGACAGGAAAAGCCTGCCTCAGGATGCTGCGCCACTCCAAACCTGAACAGAGCCCAGGGCGGCCCCAACAAGATCCAAGACCAACCGCCCCAGGGAGGGGCCGGCTTCCATGGAAGAGCTGTACCTACCCACCCCCAGCATTCCTGCTGCCCATCCAGGACAACAGCACAGCTCTTCCTTTCTCTTTGTTTAAATTTATTTTATTTTATTTGCATTTTGCCTGTATGTATGTACATGCAACACATGCACTCCTAGTGTCCGTGGAGGACAGAAGAGAATACTGGATGCCCCAGACCTGGAGTTATGGACGGCTGTGAGCCACCATGTGGGTTCTGGTAACCAAGTCCCCTGCATGAGCAACAAGTGCTCAGCCATCTCTCCAGAACCTGTTTTGTTTGTTTTAAGATAAGGTCTCATTCTATATTCTGGGCTGGCCTGGAACTCATGATGATGTTTCTGCCTCAGCTACCCAAATGCTAAGGTAGTAGGTATATGCCATTATACCCAGCTTTCCCCCTCTCCCTTTCCCTACTGAAAAAGAAGCCCGAGTGGCCAGCGTCCTCTGGAGGCCTCATGGATGCCACAGTGCATCCTTGACAGCCCAGGGCTAACTGGGAGTAAGTAGATCTATCTCAGAAGAGCTCACTGTGGAGCTCTGGGATGAGAGTGTTGTAAGTGGTCAGTATAAGCCAAGTTAGGAACAACCTCCTGCCCCTACTACCTTCCCGTCTAGGCTACCGAAGAGAAGAACTGAAATACCACACAATGAGACCCAACCTTATGCTACAAGCACTGAAGTAAGACCATTACCTCCAGGGCAGAGGCTCACAGAGCCATGAAGTGGTCAAATCATGTCCTCTTAGGGAACCACTAGAGTAGAGTCTACATGACTCCAAGAGTCATTGTTAATCATTGTCACTGACCCAACACTCCAAGAGTGTTTTAAACAGATATGGAGGGGCTGGAGAGATGGCTCAGAGGTTGAGAACACTGACTGCTCTTCCAGAGGTCCTGAGTTCAATTCCCAGCAACCGAATGGTGGCTCACAGCCATCTGTAATGAGATCTGATGCCCTCTTGTATACACAATAAATAAATAAAATCTTTTAAAATAATTAATTAGTTAATTAAAAAAAACCAGATACGGTGGGGTATCTCTCTAACACCAGGACTCAAGAGGCTGAGGCAAGTGGATTACTCAGGGCTTGAGGCCAGTCAGACCTACAAAGCAAGACCCTGTCTCCTGAAATTAAAAATAAAAAAAATAAAAAGAAATGAGGGAGGGTTAAGGGGGGAGAGGAGAGGCAGGGAGGGGAGCAGAAAAAAATGTAGAGCTCAATAAATATCAATAAAGAAAAAAATGAAGAAAAAAATAAAATAAATGGCAACCAGAAAAAAAAAATGAGGAAACTGATTTTCCCCTTTCTTCAAAGGTATCAATAACAAACAATTTCTTGATTAGGAGTGAGACCTTGTTTACACTTCTTCTATATGCTGGGAATTTGTTTGATTTGAACCTACGTTGATCTTGAGCCTGCTGTCACAGTCTTTGTGAGTTATTTTATGTATTTGTCCTGTTTCATCTGGAATGTCTGTACCTGTGGGGTTTTTCTGTTGTTGTTTGTATATTTTTGTTTTAGTATTGTTTTGATTTTGATTTTCTTAAAAAAAAATTCTATAAAAAAAATGAGGTTGGGCTGTGGTGGTTCACGCCTTTAATCCCAGCACTTAGGAGGCAGAGACAGTAGGATAGATCTCTATTTGAGATTAGCCTGATATACAAATCAAGTTCTAGGACAGCCAGAGTGGTTACACATAAAAACTCTGTATTGGAAAAAAGAAAAAAAAAGAAACAAACAAAAATGGGGGCTGGAGAGATGGCTCAGCTCAGCAATTAAGAACACTGGATGTTCTTCCAGAGGACAAGGGATTGATTCCCAGCATCCACATGATGGCTCACAACCATCTGTAACTCTAGTTCCAGGGAATCAATCCAATGCCCTCTTCTGGCCTCTGCAGACATGAAGCACACACATACATGCAGGTAAAACATTCACACACATTTAAAAAAATTAGAAACAGACAAATGGTAGTGAAGCACAACTATATTCCCAGCACTCAGGAGGCAGAGGCAGGTGGATCTCTTTGAGTTCGAGGCTAGCCTGGTCTACAGAGTTCCAGGACAGCAAGGACAACACAGAGAAACCCTGCCTCAAAAAACGAAAGAAAGAAAGAGGAGGGGGGAAGAAAGAAAGAAAGGAAAGAAATAAAGGGAAAAGGAAAAGAAAAAAGAGAAAAATTAGAAACAATTGTATCAGTGGAGACTAAACAGTGTTTCAGGAGAAGCTCCTGTTTTCAGGGTGTGAGGGCAGAGAGTCAGGGTGTGTGGCAACCCCCGGAAGTCAGAGCAACAGCGGGGCAGACCTTAGATTCCACCTGTGACAACAGTTTCTGCAGCCCAAACCCAGAGAGGTTCACTCAGTTCCCCCAGGAGGAAACTGTTTGCTGGAGGCCGACATTCACAGTGGGCATCTACAGTTCATATTCATTTTAATCATCAAACCACTGACTGAATATCTATCAAGCAACGGCAGCAAGCACAGAACAGAACTTGGTCACTGGACACACTTGCTAGCTAACAAGTGTACCATCCTCAAGCAGCTTACAGTAGGAAGACAAAAAGAAGTCCACTGGGCCAGGTGGTGGTGGTGCACGCCTTTAATCTCAGCACTCAGGAGGCAGAGGCAGGTGGATCTCTGTGTGTTCGAGGCCAGCCTGGTTTACGGAATGAGTTCCAGGACAGCCAGGGCTACACAGTGAGACACTGTCTCAGAGAGGGAAAAAATGGTGGCTCACTACATTAACAGAAGCAGAGGTTTAGGGAGGCAGATGAGGGAAAGAGGCCATTTTCTGCAGCTTGGACAGACATCTGGACTTAGGGCACAGCCCAGGAATTCGCATACAAGTGGAAGGAGAGAACCAACTCCACAAAACCGTCCTCTGACCGCCACAGCTATGCCATAGCACATGTGCCTCACACACCACACACGGGTGAACAAAGTAAATCAATAAATAAGAACCTTCTAGATTTGGTAACCATGTGCTGGTTATAAAAGAGGCTACTGAGAACCCCTGAAAGCAGGGGTCAGGTAGGAACGTGGAGGAATACTAAACCCAGTGCAGGAGCAGAGAAGCTCAACTATTAGGGCAGGGACTATGGGGTCACCTAACTGTTCGAGAGAGAATATGGGTACAGTGTGGCCAAATCTGAGTTTTCAGAAGAAATGAAGTAATGTTTTGAGGCATAATCTCTTGGTATTTTAAGTACTGGCAACAATATTTTGAACATCAGGAAGGCCAAATAACACAGGTTTATAGGTAAAACCTGGCCTGTGACTTCCCACCTTTGGGTGTCCAGTATGAAAAATCAAAAACAGCCAGTTACAGTGGCACATGCCAGTAATCCCAGCAGGGGGGCAGAGGTAGGGAAATTATAAATTCAAAGTCATCCTTGGCTAAAGAGCAAGTCTGAAGCTAGCCTGAACTATATGAATGCCTATCTCACCCCAACCCCCATCCGGGGAGGGGGGGCTATGGAGGAAGTGGTGGTTCAAAAGATGGTTGGATTGAGTGCCAGAAGACCGAGGTTAAAGTTCCTTCACTGTGGTCAGCAGTGGCACAGGGTGTGTCCCCTTCCCCTAACTCCTGTGAGCTTCTGTTTTACTTCCTCATTTGTAGGTCAGGATAACTGTCTCCTGCCTCAAAAGTTATGTCCATTATCTAAACATAGGCCAAGAAAAGGGGGGGGTGCATACACAGGGATCAGACAATAGCCGAGGCCTCCTAAAGAGAGAGCAAAAAGGAAATGAGCTGGGTCTTTGCTGGCTTGCAAACCGGAAGAATCTGGACAATAGAATCCACGTCAGGGGTGGAAACAGAAACTTGGGAGTTGCCAGCACAAAAGTTCTAAAAGAGGTCATGGAAGTAAATAAACAGGAGAAAAATAGCAAGCCCAAGGAAATCTTCAGAGAAAGGGGAAGGCGCTCCCACTCAAGGCACCTAGGAGGGAAGCGGGTAGTGCAGGGGAGTTCTTTAGAGACACGGGCAGCTGGAGGAGAGGACAAGAAAACACACCCACTAGGGTAGGAAGGTGACAAGTGTGTAAGCATGTCCCAGGCTGAGTCAAAAACTAAAAATGAAGACCAGAGGGCCAAGATGAGTAGCAGCAGACTGGGACCATGAGGTCACAGTGAACCAAACTGATGCAAGTGGGTAGGGGGTCAGGGAGGTACGGCCGCAAGATGGCTCCTTCGGTAAGGCAGTTGTCACCAAGCCTGACAAGAGTTCAATCCCCAAGACCCACATGGTAGAAGAAAAGGGAATATTCAGGCAAGGTATCCTCCAACTCCACACATTTACATACACACGATCGATAGATAGATAGATAGATAGATAGATAGATAGATAGATAGATAGATAGATAGACAGACAAATAAGTGTAATTTTTAAAATTAAAGGCATTTTGCTGAGAAAAGGACAGTAAGAGGTTCAGCAGCTAAAAGCACTGGCTGCTCTTTCAAAGGACATAGGTTCAATTTCCAGCACTTACATTGCGTGGTGGGGATATATACTCCAGTTCCAAGGAATCTGACCTCCTTCCTCTTCTGGCCTATGTAGGCACTTAGTTACATACAGACAAGCATGCACACACGTGTACAATAAATAAAAATAATAATAAACCTGCTTAAAATGGGGGAGGGGACTTGCTGTGAGGATGAAGTAAACTGACCTCATCCTGAGGGCCTGTCTGCTGTGTGCTCAGCATCTCCACACTCCTCACAGCCTGCTTCCAGCAGGGTTTCTGTTGCTAGGGCCCAAAGCTCCATGACTCATTCAAAAGGACACATTACTGGGGTAGAGCAGCCCAGTGGCAGGGGCATGCTTTGCACAGGACAGAGCCCAGGTTGGTCCCCAGCAGGAGACACACTCACATGCAGGTGAGATGGGGCAGCCTGAATGAAGCTCCCTGTCTACAAGAGGAACGAGCTCCCCAGTGGCTACCATCCACCTTGCTCCGCTCACTCAGAGTCCTCTGATTCAAAACAGCTGGAAACGTTATACCCCGAGCTCCTCAACAAGAAAACGGACCAGAACATGGTTGTTTCTGCCAAGCGAGTTCTGAATAAGCTGCATTCCATTTCATTAAAACAATTACCTGAGCTCCAGCCAAGAATTACATAAAGCTTCCTCCAGGCCCCATCCCCTCCCCCATAAAACACACATCAGACTACTTTTCAGACAGGCAGCATAAGGAGGCCCTGACATACCACTTCCAGACCTCATTAGGAGGCCTCCATGATCCCCTCCCAAGCAGCCATGCTGAGGGAGAAACCTGAAGCTTAAAGATTCTCCCCTCCTGGCATGAAGCACTTACTTCCTGAGGGCCTGTTGACAATTCAAAACATTTCTGCTAGGCACAAGGGCCCTCAGCTCAGCCTGAGCCCAGGGCCACCAGTACTAGACTACAGTCAGTCCCCACCACCAAAGCTAGAGGCCCAAGTGACCCAGTTTTGACTCAGCACGCCACTGTGCAAGTGGGGACCAAGGGAATGGCGATTCCAGAAGAGAGCTGAAAGGACTGGCGAACCGGAAGGGCCAGATCTGCACTGCCAGTGAGAGCTCATGGCCTCATGCCCGCCGGCTAAAGACGTTGGCCATGGAAAGGAGTTTATGAGATGTGAGGTAAACTCCCACCCACCTGCCCCCAACTCCCTGGGCTCAAAATGCCTGAAGATAGCCATTCCTATTCTGAAACCCACTGGCCCAGACAACCCCTTAACTCCAACCACCTCTCGTGTCCTGACCCTGTCTGATTAATGCCACATCAGCCACAATAACCCCACTGACTTGACACCTACAGAAGTGT
Organism: Dicrostonyx torquatus; assembly: GCA_028555095.1. Lineage (NCBI taxonomy): Eukaryota > Metazoa > Chordata > Mammalia > Rodentia > Cricetidae > Dicrostonyx > Dicrostonyx torquatus. The sequence continues at coordinate 235,166 of JAQHUG010000208.1, read as the reverse complement.
GCTGTCTCTCTTATCCTGTCTTTTTTTACCTGCATGGGTCACAGCACTGTGTCCTATCTCCCCAGCTGACAGTGCACCTCCCATCTGTTTGTCTTCCCATCACCCGCCTTCCCAGGCCAACACCCCGGCTCTACAGCTTGGAGCCCACCATGGCAAAGGAGGGCTTGAACTGGTTTTTCAATACCTATTATCATAAGAGTGTTCAAACATTCAGAGAAACACGTGTACCTTCCACTCAACACTCTGCCACCCAGTGCAAATGTATGGCACATGCTTAAGGACGCACATATCCGTGTACGTACTGTATAGATCCATATACAATTGGTCCTCCGCACCCAAGGTTCCACACCTGCAGATTCAGCAGTGGAAGACTGATAGGAGAAACCCCGCCCACATCGCTCTGACCCTTCAGCCCACATCGTCCCATGAACAACGCAGGAGAGCCACAATAGCAAGCGTTTACATCATGCTGCATGGTTTTTGGTTTTTTGTGGGGTTTTGTTTTTGTTTTTTTGGGTTTTTTTTTTTTTTGGTTTTTTTGGGGGTTTCTTTTGTTACTCACTCTGTAGACCAGGCTGACCTCCTCAAACTCTCAGAGACCCGCCTGCCTCTGCCTTTGGAGTACTGGGAAAATAAGATGTTTTTTTTGGTTTCTCAAGACAGGGTTTCTCTGTAGCTTTGGAGCCTGTCCTGGAACTAGCTCTTGTAGACCAGGCTGACCTCAAACTCTCAGAGACCCGCCTGCCTCTGCCTTTGGAGTACTGGGAAAATAAGATGTTTTTTTTGGTTTCTCAAGACAGGGTTTCTCTGTAGCTTTGGAGCCTGTCCTGGAACTAGCTCTTGTAGACCAGGCTGGTCTCGAACTCACAAAGATCCACCTGCCTCTGCCTTCCGAGTGCTGGGATTAAAGGCATGCGTGCGCCACCACCGCCCAGCGAAAATTGGATGTTTTAAGTAAGCTAGGGACGCTTTAAGTTGGGGGGGAGGTCCATGTATGCACATACATGTTCATATGTTTAAGGGTCTGAGTTTATGTGGAGATCAGAGTTTGAAGAGTAGTGTCTTTTGAACTTTAATTTATGGGGAGGGGTACAGAGACACTTGTCAGAGCATATATGCAGAGTTCAGAAAACAATTTTGAGAGTTTGTTTTCTCCTTGCACCGTGAGGCCTGAGATCAAATTCAAGCTGTAGATCTTGGCAACAAGTACCTTTACCCATGAAGCCATCTCGCCAGCCCCCATCTTTTTATGTTTTGGTTTTTCAAGATAGGGTTTCTATGTGTACCGTCCTGGTTGTCTTGGAATTCGCTCTGTAGATCAGGCTGGCCTCGACCTCACAGAGATCTACCAACTTATTTTTTGAAACAGGGTCTCTTCACTAAATCTGGAGCTCACTCCATGTGAGTTCTGGGGCTCAGCCTGCCTCTGTACCCCGTGTGGGCCACCACACTCTCTTTGTCACAGGGCGGCTGTGAATCCAACAAAACAGACACTGAGCCATTCCCCAGCCTGAGATGGTTTCAGTTTTAAAGTTGACAGGAAGGGCTTGGGGTGTAGCTCAGCTGGCAGAATGCTTGCCTGATGTACAAAGTTCTAAGTCTGACCCCTCACTGTGTACATAAACTGGGGGAAGTGAAGGCCAAGGAGCAGGAGTTCAAGGTCGTTGGGGGCTGCAGGGTTGAGTCATCTGTTAAGAGCACTGGCTGTCCTGCAGAAGACCCAGTACCCACAAGTCAGTTCACCACAGTCCGAACTCCAGTTCCAGAATGCACCGTGATACACAAACACACATGTGTGCAAAACAGTCATACACATAACATAAATCAATGCAAAACAGTTATTTGTAGAAAAAGCATCTAGGAAGTTCTGCATGCAGGAAAATGAGTGTGTGAGACTTTAATATCTACTGACGGGGAAGTGCTGGACCAATAAGTTCCTATAGACACCAAGGGATACATCTGACTTTTTGGTTTGGGATTTGATTTTTGTTTTGTTTTTTACTCTATTATTTAAAATTAACTTGCAAAGCCAGCTGTGGTGGCGCACGCCTTTAATCCCAGCACTCGGGAGGCAGAGGCAGGTGGATCTTTGTGAGTTCGAGGCCAGTCCAGTTTACAAAATGAGTTCCAGGACAGTCAGAACTGTTTCACAGAGAAACCCTATCTCAAGAAACCAAAAAATAAATGAATGAATGAGTGAGTGAGTGGTGCAGACTTCGTGACACTTCACTCCTCCTTTCCTATGCCCCAGGAAAGACGCTCTTCTCCCATAAACCACAATACCACATCACACCAGAAAGCAGCATTTAGGGCCATCTTCTAGGGAAGCCTTGGCCACTGGGGCTGTGGTAGGCCTTCCCAACAGCACATCTGCCTGCTACTGGCTCAGTGTCCAAAGTCTCCCTAGGGAGGCCAGTGCTAAGCCCCAGTGGTTAGGCAATCAGTCAGTTAGAAATCTATCAGGATCTGAATGTATACCGAGGCCTGACAGGAGAATGGAAGCTTGTGCTTGATGAGGAGATGAACCTTGGTCTTTCCTTTTAATGAGCTGGCTAACCAACATTTCTCGGCTTTTTAATCCTCCTCTTCCTCTCCCTGCCCTTCTTCTACCCCTACAGAGTGCACGCTCTCCATTCTCTTCCTTTCCTTAACATTTTCATTTTCCTTTTGAGGCTGGGTCTCACCATGTAGCCCCAGATGGCTGGAATTCCCTATGTAAACCAAGCTGAGATCTGCCTGCCTCTGCCTCCTGAAATCTACGGCTAGAAGTATGTACCACCACATGAAGTCTACCCTGACATTTTTAACAGCTTCTCCACTAGAAATGGCAGAAAGTGCATATACCCGAATGGAGCTAAGGATGCAACCATGCAGGGCAGCGAAGGGCTGATCAACTTCTGGCAGCTGCGCTGTAAGCCTACTGCTCTGTGTCAAGGGGACAGGTGACTGGACAGGTGGCTGGTGACCAGCAGACATGACCACCAATGCCCTTCAGCCCCTCCAGAGCACAGACAGTCCCCAGGAAAGGGGCAGTGGTGGCACACACCTTTAATCCCAGCATTCTGGAGGCAGAGGCAGGAGGATCTCTGTGAATTCAAGGGCAGCCTGATCTATACAATGAGTTGCAGGATAGCCACAGCTATACAGAGAAACACTGTCTCAAAAAAACCATAAACAAGTTGTAAAGACCTACAAGAAGTTCCCCGAATGATAAGCACGTGGAGAGGTCACTCAGTGCCTCGACAGTATCTTTTGGCTTTTGTCAGGCCCCTCAGCCAATGGTTGGCCCAGTCTCTCCAACATATGGCTATTGCTGAAGAAACTGAAAGAGAGAACACTGCCATGCTCCCTCCTAAGGCCACCACTCACAGCGTGATAGGGCCATGCCCTGCCCAAAGCCCATGACTTTCCATTCCATCCTGTTGTGCTTCCAGAAAGGCACTTGCGGCCGGGCAGTGGTGGCGCACGCCTTTAATCCCAGCTCTCGGGAAGCAGAGGCAGGCAGATCTCTGTGAGTTCAAGGCCAGCCTGGTCTACAAGAGCTAGTTCCGGGATAGGCTCCAAAGCCACAGAGAAACCCTGTCTCGAAAAACCAAAAAAAAAAAAAAAGAAAGAAAGAAAGGCACTTGCCTAACAATCAAACACAACCCAGGGTTCAAATCCAAGCTGAAGCCCTTACCAGCACCTTGCAAAATATCCATCCACCAGGACACCACTGCTCCATGGTTAGAGGCTGCCTCTGCCACAGCCCAGTGACTGGGTGACCTGGCCCAGGCCTAACACACAGAGGTACCACATACAGGCAAGCCCTAAGGCCAGACTTTCCATGGAAACGGGGTAGCTCTGTAGCTCAGAATGCCCCAGGCAAATCCCTTACCTCCCCACCCCCAGTATTGCCCCCAAACACAATGCAGCACTGTTTTCTAAAGGGTCAAGACTGCAGAGAAGTTAAAAGGAGACATGAGCAGATTCCAGCAGACTGGACACTGCCAACAGCTGGCTGCGTCCCACACTCGTGGATGAGAAGGCAATGCTATCAAGTCATTTCCTAGGGACCTCCCTGGCTGGCGGAACAGAAATTTCAAAGGTAATGATCAGTTCCTCACAGGCCTCTGGGTCTGCCCCATGATTAGTACTAGCTCCTACGGCTTCATAATTAAGACAATCTGCTCCAGAACTGGATCAGTCTAGGTTCAAACCCCAGCTCAGGTTTCTCCATCTGTGAAGCAGAGATAAAAACAACTTATACTTAACAGTTGTAGAAAACACAGAGAGAGAGAGAGAGAGAGAGAGAGAGAGAGAGAGAGAGAGAGAAAGTGCTGTGCATAGTACCTGTCTCCCTTGGAGCACGAGGCACCAACGACAGGCCATACTGTGGCCATGGCTCCCCAAATACATAAAGGATGTGAACACGGAGAGAAAAGAGCCAGGGCAGAGAACAGAATCAGTGCATCTGTGTTGTGAGAACTCTGTCCAGGAAACTCCGGCCAGAACGCGAACAGAACGAGCTCCCAGCCAAACCAGCATCTAAGCTCTAATGAGGAAAGCCACCAACCAGCCACCCCAGCCACCCGACAGCACAAGGCACAGAGAACACACAGAGAAGGGCAGGACACACTGTGCTTATGTATTTTTGCCCAAAGAGCTATAAATTTGTAACTTATTAAACAGCACATAATGATTCTCTCACTGGCCACTATGGGGAGGAGAGGAGTGCTCCAAATTATTTATTTATTTTTTACCCTTAAGCCAAAAAACAAAGTTATCATGGAAGCTATGCACCCTGTGGCCTTGCCACAGGGAGACCACCCTAAACTATCCCCCATGTTCAGCGACCAGGACGGTCACAGTTGAGATCTCTCTTGGGAAACAAATAAAAACAAGTGGGCTGGCCATCATATCCACCCTAACTTAGGAAAACAGCTGACGAGCAGTGTGCTGAGCAGCCATCCAGACAGCTGACTGCCTGGGCTCAGAAGCAAATTCCTCTGCCCTCCTGCACACCCGTCCCCCCCACCCTAAGCTCTGGTCAGCCAGGCGTGACCAGCCCCCTGAGAGCTCAGACTAAGGAAGTCGGGTAGCATGGATCAAGCAACTGGAGAGTCTATGGAAGGCAGCAGAATTCACAGGTGGCAGGCTGTCCCCACTGCCACCCCTCCTGCCAGTGCCTGCTTGCTCCCTTCCTGGGAAGAAATGCACACAGGAGCAGCACAGGGATTGGGCTCGGATGTGTTTCTTGGCTGTGCAGCCTTGAGTCAGAGAAACAGCCTCTGTTGGGCTCTGCTTCCTCAATTTGCAGGGGGATAGGGGGGGAGGAGAGTGGCCTGGGGTGATTGTACAGGATGGCCGTGGTGAGGATGGGGCAAATCCAGGCATGGGTAAGCACTCCAGCACATTTCGATTCCGACAATTCCCGTCTGCCAGACACTCTCTTTCCTTTCAAAGACAATCCAGTGTTCTGGCCCTAAATGGAAGACCGTCAGAAGATGGGAATTCCGGACTCTGTAAACTCTACAAAGGCTTTCTCAGTCCTTCAAACAGCACAGGGACTGTCCAGAACCAAGAGAGCCCTCCCTAGCCTATGAGTCGCTTCGCTGGGACTCGGCTCAGGCTTCCCAGTTCCCACAGGGAAACACTGAGACTTTCAGGAGCCTCATCAAAAGCACATCGCCCCAGCCTCCTTTCAGCTTAGGTATTTTTATGTGGAAAAATAAAAACGAAAAATACCTGCCTGGAAGCTATGCCAACCTTGAGTGCGATGGGAATGTGGATGCCAAGCCTGACCCAAAGGCATAACTATGCCTGGCAGCGATCCCACTCTGAGAAGCAAACAGGACCCAACACCATCCCCACCTCCAGGGTGTTTCAGGGGCTCCCTGATCCCACAAGGCAGCTGCAGGGAGGCCATGAAATCCTACAAATAATCCATCTTCCAGCGCTGTGTGGCTTGAGAGAGGCCCCTCAGTCTTATCTAGTGAATCTGCTCCCCAGAGCCAGGGACACCGATGGCACCAGTGGTCACACAAGCCACCACAGTCAGGAGAGAGAAGACAAGGCTCCTACAGAGAAGGGAACGTACCCACACATGCCTCCTCAACTGAGGAGGAAAGACAGGGCCTGGGGCATTCCGAGAACCCTTGCATCAATCCCCATGGGTTCAGAATCAACTTCCAGGAGAATCTTTATTCCCTCTGTCCTAACACCAGACCAAGAGTGAACTGAAAAGAACAGCCTCCAGTCTCCAATAACATGAGGACAGTGAAACTCTGTTCTGGGCATCCTGTCCTTACCCGGGAGGCTTCCAGCAGACCTGACGTTGGGGGTGGGGGACCTTGCCAGCTAGGACACGTTCAGGGATGGCCATACCCTGCGGTCCATTCCCCTCCTCATTCCTCTGGCATTTCACCCGGGTCTGGGGATGGTGGGTGAGAGGCGGGAGTCATAACCCACCCACAACTTGCCTTTCTAAGTTTAGACTTGAAGGGGAAGGCTGATCTGTGAATGAAAGGGCTGGTCCATACTGGTCACCAACACAGTTCGTAAAACGGGGTGATTAGATTTGAAGTGGTGGTGGTTGTGTGGGGGGGGGTCTATGCAGTAGTCTGGGACACTTGTCATTCGAGTGGGGGTGTGGTCCTCACAAGCGTTCCTGTAGCCTGGGATGTGAAACGGGTGAAAGGGGCTATATCCCTGACACGGGAGGAGGGGGGTTCTGCAAAGTGGGAGGTGGCATGGAGGGAACAGAAGCGAGCCACAGAGAGAGGGAACAGCCTCCAAGACCGAGTCCCGGAGGCAGCCGTACGGAGGTGGGGGTGGGGAAGCGAAGTGAGGGTCCCGCAGCTGAGGAGGACATCTGCCCGGGAAGCGAGGCGCCGTCCCCCGTGGCGGACCGGGCGGGTCCCTGAACCCAGGGTAGGGTCGAGGTCCTCAGGAGACGCAGCTAAGATTGGCTCGCACAGCCCCGGGCCGCAGGCACCGCAGCCCAGCCGGGCGCCAGGGTGGGATCGGAAACCCCAGAGCCCGCTCGCGGCCGCCGGGCCCTGGCCGCTCCGCCTTCCGCCTCCCGCACTCACCGAGGTCGTCCATGGCCGGTCCGCAGATGCCGGCCCCCGGCTCGCTGTCGTCCTCGCTGACCGTCCCGGGGCTGCTCCTAGCCGCCCCGCAACTTTTCTGCCTCCAGCCTCGGCCCGGAACGGAACCCGCTGCCGCGCCGCCGCCGCCACTGCCGCCGCCGCGCGCACCCGCGGCGGTGCTGGCCACGCCCCCGCGCGCACGCTGGCCACGCCCCGCCGGCGACCCCGGGCACGCCCAGTCCCGCGGGGGGCGACCCATGGGCGTGGTGGTGGCGCCCCCTTGCGGCTGAGTGGACTGGAGGCGTCTCCAGGCCGTAACCCCCGAGTTCAGTTCGTCTCTCTCAAAGTCATTTTGTCCAACAGACCTTCAGACCGACGTACAGTGTCAGTGTCACTCGGTTAGAATCGGATTTGTCCACTTGTGCATCTGAGTCCCGGTAGATCCTAGGAGGATTAAATCCCAGGAGGATTAAATCGGCAAGACCTGGAGCCTTGGAACGTTCCCTGGGTTGCCCTCTGGACTGATGGAGGTGCAGGTGACCCGATGCAGTCTTTCTGAGACAGGGTCTCTGTAGCTCCAGCCGTCCTGGAACTTGTGACCTTTGTACCCAGGCCCCCTGACTGCTGAGATTAGAGTTGTCTGCGACAAATTGTGGCTCCAGATCCAGTACCTTGAAGATTATGAAACTTTTAATTTTACCGTGTTTCCCCCCTTAACCCGTCCTAGAAACTGCCAAAATTCTGCATAGGGAAGCGATACCCAACATTACAGCAAAGCGAAAACCACCAGACAGCTTTCCAGACGAACCAGGCAATTTATGGAGACCTGTCTCAATATTAAAAATTGAAAAAAGAAAAAAAATCCTTTTGCCAGGTGGTGGTAGGGCATTTAATTCCAAACTTGGGAGGCAGAGGCAGGTGGATCTCTATGAGTTCGAAACCCTGGTCTACAAAGTGAGTTCCAGGACAGCTAGGGGCTACACAGAGAAACCCTGTCTTGAAAAATAAAAATAAATAAATAACTTTAAAAAAATAAGCCGGGCGGTGATGGCGCACGCCTTTAATCCCAGCACTCGGGATGCAGAGGCAGGCAGATCTTTGTGAGTTCGAGACCAACCTGGTCTACAAGAGCTAGTTCCAGCGCAGGCTCCAAAGCCACAGAGAAACCCTGTCTTGAAAAACCAAAAAAATAAATAATTAAATAAAAATTTTTAAAAAAAGCCTATGGGCTTGCCTTTAGCCAGGCGGTGATAGCGCACACCTCTAATCCCAGCACTCGGGAGGCAGAGGCAGGCGGATCTCTGTGAGTTCAAGACCATCCTGGTCTACAAGAGCTAATTCCAGGACAGGCTCCAAAGCCACAGAGAAACCCTGTCTCAAAAAATAAAAAACTAAAAAAAAAAAATAAACACACACATAGTGTGTGGTGACACAAGGCTATAATCCTAGGTTTTGGTAGGTAGAGGCAGGTTGGCCAAAAGTTCAAGATTGTCCTTAGTACCACAGTCTACAGTGCAAGCCTAGCCTGTACTACACAAGACCCTGTCTCAAAAAACAAATTAATAAAGAAATAAAACAAGCCAGGCACAAGAAATAAATCTGCCAGACTCTAGTCTCAATCCTTGGGAGGTGGAGCTAGGGGAGTAAGAATTCAAAGTGTATGTGATGGTTTGAATGAAAATAGCCCCCCCAGGCCCATAGGGAGTGGCACTATTAGGAGGTGTGGCTTGTTGAAGGAAGTGTGTCACAGGGGAGTGGACTTTGAGGTTTCAGAAACTCAAGCCAGGCCAGTGTGTCACTGTCACTTCCTGCCTACTGCCTAGGATCCAGATATCTAATTCTTAGCTACCTCTCCAGCACCATGACTGCCTGTAAACTGCTGTCCTTCCCACCATGAGATAATGGACTAAGCCTCTGAACTATAAGCCATCTCCAATTTAAGGTTTTCCTTTATAAGAGTTGCTGTGGAGGGGCTGGAGAGATGGCTCAGAGGTTAAGAGCACCGTCTGCTCTTCCAAAGGTCCTGAGTTCAATTCCCAGCAACCACATGGTTGCTCACAACTATCTGTAATGAGATCTGGTGCCCTCTTCTGGACAGAATACTGAGAATACTGTATACATAATAAATAAACCTTAAAAAAAAAAAAAAGAGTTGCTGTGGAGCTG
>JAQHUG010000208.1:191465-207414 GCA_028555095.1 Dicrostonyx torquatus | reverse complement strand
TAGGGCTAGGGCTAGGGCTAGGGCTAGGGCTAGGGTTCCCTGACGACACCAGAACAATCTCAGTAACCTCCAATGACCTCTGACCTCAGCAGATGATCTGGGGCCTTGTGCCTCCTCCCAGCGTCTCACTACTTCTTTCTATCTTACCTACAGTCTTGGGGGAGGGGGGGGAGGGGGGGCTGGGTCTGAACCAGAGGCTTGGACACCTGAGGACTGCACTCCACCACTGATCTAGAGCCGGTGTGGAGGAACGGAGCCCCTCCCAGAGCCAAAGGCTCCAAGAAAAGTTTCTGCACCGGGATAAACCTCTCCGCCAACACAAGAATCCGAATCAGACCAAATCAAACCAAATTAGAAAAAGCCCAGGTTTAATGGATACCTACGCTCTGGGTGGCCTTCCAGCCCCCAAGAGAGGAGACCAGGGGGCGGCGAGACCGGAAAAACACGTGCTTGTTCTCTGGGGTATAATTTAAATACCCTGTGGGAGTGGTCTTGAGCATCTCTGGGGAGGAGTTATTGTTTGGCGGGCTTTCTCGGAGGTGGAGTCTGGACTGAAGCAACTCCCAGGGGAGGGGTCTTGGGATGGAACTTCCAACCAAACATTCCAGACTCTTCGGGGCTGCCAGGGGCTGGAGTGATGCTTCTGGCTCCGCAGGTGCTAAAACCCTCCTAGAACCCATCCAGCCCCATCTCTCCTGGTAATTTCCTCTTCTTTTCAGCTTACAGCCTGCCTACCGTCTCCTCCGGGAAGCTCTGACTACCCACCGGGACCGAATTCTTGGCTGCTCAGCCTCACCCCTGCGCCAGTCATCATAAAAACTTTTTCCTCAAATTATCTTGTTTAAAACCCACAAAACCTCACCAGCACATCGCGCCTCAGCCCTGGAGGCGCATTATCATTACCTGGGAAGCTTTTAAATATCTTGTTTGCCCAGACCCAATCCCTAGACACTCTGATTTAATTGGTCTGGAATGCTGTCTGGGCATTAGGATTTTTTTTTCTCCTCCTCCTCCCCTTCTTCAGTGTATCAGACTTTTATTTTATTTATTTAATTTTTTTTTTTTTTAGCAGCTCTGTCTGCAGGCACTTGGCACCCAGGGTGGAGGTCCATGACCTCTGAGAGGAAACCATGACTCCCGTTCTATAGCCATGGGCACCAAGACATAGAGTCACTAATTGTGTGGCCTAGGATCACACAGCCAGTGAATAATGGAGCCAGATTGGAACACAGAAAGTCTGACTTCAAAGTGTGTTTCGGACTGTGGGGGCAGGAGAGGAATCAATTGGTCTCTTTAATTCCCCTAGTGACAGAGAAGCCTGGGACTGTGGGGCAGCTCTGTTCTGAGACAGACTCAGGCCCCTCGGGCACCGGATATTTTTAACCTAGGAGCTGGTGCTTCTTGAAAACATCCTGTGGTGAGTTAAACACTGCACAGATTGTTTGGGGCTGGTGGGTAGCCACCAGCTGAGGAGCCAACCCATTTCCAGTTCCTGGAGCCAGTCAGCAGATCCAGGTGAGCTTGAAGACAGTGTGGGAGGTGCGTGCACATGCGCGCATGTGTGTGTGTGTACACGCTTGTGTATCTGCAAATCTCTGCATTCATGGGTTTGGGGCCAAATACATCAGCAAGCTTTCAGATGCCAAGTTGGAATACAAAAATACAAAATGTACACTGTCCTTAAACTGGCAATCTCATTTGTAGAAATTTCTACACCCAATGCCCCACAAGGAAGCTGGGCATGGTGTGTATACACTTAATCCCAGCACTTGGGAAATGGATGTAAGAGGATCAGGAGTTCAAGGCCAACACCAGTTAGTTACACACAGTTTGAAGCTAACCTGGGCTACATTAAACTGACAGAGAGGGGAGAGACAGACAGACAGGCAAACTGACTCACAGGAGTGATGTAGCCTGGAGACTATTCACTGTAGCTAGCGTTACTTACAGCATTCCCATTGGACAAACAAAATGTCCATCAACAGAAGGGATTAACCTTGGCAGGATACAGCCACACAAGAAGAAAGGCCAAACGGGTTGCTGATGTGGAAAATATGTCCAAGATACATTGTTTGGTGGAAAGAAAATGTAAATTGGGGGCTGGAGAGATGGCTCAGCGGTTAAGAGCATCGACTGCTCTTCCAGAGGACCCGGGTTCAATTCCCAGCACCCACATGGCAGCTCACAACTGTCTGAAAGAGATTTGACACCTTCACACCGATGCACATAAAAAAAAATAAAATAAAGTTAAATAAACCATAAAAATAAAAAAATAAAAAAAATAAAAAGAAAATGTAAATTGAGCTGGATGGTGGTGGCACATGCCTTTAATCCCAGTACTTGAGAGGCAGAGATAGGCGGATCTTTGTGAGTTCGAGGCCAGCCTGGTCTACAAGAGCTAGTCCCAGAACAGGCTCTAAAACTACACAAAAACACTGTCTCGAACAAAAAAACAAAAGGAAAACATAAATTGTAAAACATGTACAAGCCGGTCATCGCCAGGTGTGGTAGTACACTCCCTTTATCACAGTGTGGGTGGGTGGGTGTGTCAAGATCTCTGTGTGTTCCAGTCCAGCTAGACCTACATCATGAAACTGATAGTTTAGAGTTCTTGAAATGATAGCCTAAGGGTCTGAATCTGGTTTGTTTTCTTTGCCAGTTAAAGAATTAAAAGCCCTAGCGCCATCTATATATACCAAAAAAGGTTGGGATGTTGGGGATCTCCAGCAAGGGACCCCATTCCAAACCTGACTCCTGAGGAGGGTCATCATTTGGTTGGGTTTCTGAGATGTGGCAGGGTTCATAGAGAGATTGGGGGAGGGGCTTGGATGGAGCTTCCACCTGAAAACTGAGAAAGCCCACCTGTTATGCTTTTCTGCGGGTTCCCGGCAGCTTGCTGTGGGCAGAGCAGGTGCATGAGACCACGCAGGCATATCTCCATGTACCTGGATCCCAGCCATGTGGCAGCGGTGGGTGGGCGAGAGACAGATACCCAGGTAAAGTTGAACATTTATTAGGTGGATTATGGAGGGGGAAGGGAAGAAGAGGAGAGAAAGAGAAGAGAGAGAGAGAGAAATGAAAGAAGGAGAAAGAGAAAGAAAGAGGGAGGAGGGGAGAGAGGAGAGTCAGCAGCTGCCTCTATGAGAGAGTGTCTGAGGCTGTAGGCAGGAAGGGAATGGGCATGGCTTGTCTCTTAAAGAGACAGAAATCATTACACCACCAAAAGTCAAGCCCTCCCTGGGGCTGCTCAAGATCACACCTACAGGCTAACTAAGACGTGGTAGCCATATTTGCTGTGTGAATCTGCCTCTGCGTTCCCAAAGGTCACCCAGGAGTTGCTTTGCTCTGCCCAGGTTAAACCTGGACTTACTAATTTGACTGATCTGACTTCTTACATCGGTGGTGGCTTTACTACCAGGGGATTTAAACTGTTCAAGCTGGAAAAAAAAATCTATGGGAAACAGGTAGCAACAGAGAAAACTCAAGCACTGCAGACAGAATCAGCAGTTACACGCAATAAGTGGGGGAGAGGAACTGCACACAGGCAGCAGACACACAGAGAAAGACCCTTTGCAAAGCAGACAGGGGACCCAGAGGACGGATACTCGGGACCCGAGAAAGGTGGAAAATCTTGACAGAAAATCTAGTGTCTTCTTGAGAGCTGGGGGTTTTAAAGCCTCGAAAGAATCCCCCCCCCACACTTCAGAGTTCCTGAGTTTGAAGAAAGCTAGAATGGTTGATTGCCTCCGAGTTGTTGTGTGACATGTCCTATTCTGTCCTTAAACGTGTGGAGACAGCTCATCAGCAGCCCCTGCCGATGGGAGACAAAAGCTGCTGGACTTTTTGTCTCCTTACGGAAGAAGTGGCCATTTTGGAAATTCACCATCTTATTGCCCCTCTCTGTCTGTCTGTCTGTCTAACAGAGAGTCTGCTAATTCCTAGTCTCTCAAAACTTAATATGAAGAACAAAACAAAACAAACAAGCAAACAAATATCGCCCATACTGTCAATTCCAGAACTTGAGAGAGATTTGAGTTCAAGGCTATTGAGGGCCACATAAAAGAATCTTCCAGTCAGACCATGCTGCTGTTGGGGGAAAGAGCAGGAGTACAATGACAGTATCAAGAATGGCACCTTGGTGCCTACTGGGCAATCTGCAATTCAATAATAATAAAGCCCTGTGTGTTGAGTGCGGTGGCGCACACCTGTAGTCCTAGCTACTCGGGAGGCTGAGACAGGAGGATCGCTTGAGTCCAGGAGTTCTGGGCTGTAGTGCGCTATGCGGATCGAGTGTCCGCACTAAGTTCGGCATCAATATGGTGACCTCCCGGGAGCGGGGACCACCAGGTTACCTAAGGAGGGGTGAACCGGCCCAGGCCGGAAACAGAGCAGGTCAAAACTCCCATGCTGATCAGTAGTGGGACCCCGCCTGTGAATAGCCACTGCACTCCAGCCTGGGCAACATAGCGAGACCCCATCTCTAAAATAAATAAACAAATAAATAAAAACAAAGTCCTGTGCTTGGTAGGCAGCTGGCAGAGTGCAAAACCCTGTCCTAGTCAGAAACCCTGACTAAGACAGTGGCCAAGAAAAGTCTTACACCTTCCCACGAAGAATAAGGAAAAGGTTGAAATACTATAAAGTAGACGAAAATGGTAAAATTAGTCTCCTTGGTTGAGAGTGCCCTTCAGATATATGTGATGCTGGAGTTCTTGTGGCCACTTGGCAGACATTACTATGACAAGTATTGTCTGACTTAATGTTTCAGCAAACCAGAAGACGAGATTATGTGAATAAAAAGACAGGAAATGAGAAAAAAATGGTGTCTTAGTCAGGGTCACTATTGCTGTGATGAACGCCTTGACCAAAAGCAAGTTGGGGAGGAAAGGGTTTATTTGACTCACACTTCCACATGGCTGTTCATCATCAAAGGAAGTCAGGACAGGAACTCAAACAGGGCAGGAATCTGGAGGCAGCAGCAGGGGTACTGCTTACTGGTTTGCTCCTCATGACTTGCTCACCCTGCCATCTTATAGAACCCAGGACCCTCCAGCCCAGGGATGGCACAACCCACCATAGGCTGGGCCCTCCCCCAGTTCCCTCTCAGATCACTCTAGCCCGTGTCAAGGTGACATAAAATTAAATTAGCCAGTACAATAGGAGAGAGGAAAAACATTTAAAAACTCATAAAACAGCAAGGCAAAAAAAAAAAAAAAAGCACCTCCCAAAAACTAATTAATGCCCTGTAAGAAAACAAATCACATTGTTTGAGCTCTAATTAATAGTAAGTTTAGCCAGGTGGCGATGTTCTCAGAATGATTGAGAAACAGCTACACCCGCAGAGTCAGAGACCTCAGACATTGTTCTTTCGGGGAAACGGAGCTCTGATGATGTGTATTTCCCCTCAAGACTACATTGCAGTGGAAACACCCCTGCCCAGCACAGCAGGGAGGTGCAGAGCGCAGTGCCCCATCCCGAGGCCCATCCCGAGCTCCTCCCTAGCTCCATGACAAAGCTCATGACGGTGCACATAGTCAAGCATGCCTTTGAGATCACCTGCTCACTGGTAAAAACCCTCTGCACGTCCTGGTGAATGCCATCATCAACCGTTGTCCCTGGAGAAGTCTCAACAGGCTTTGGATGAGCAGGAACAGGAGGCTACAGGCTGTGGGTGTGTCTCCGTCCAGTGATTCAGACCATCCCTCGGCAAAGTGCCCCCACCCCAGGTCTCTCAGGAATGAGTGTTTTGCTGATGAGCTCATCTGTGCTGCTGAGGGCTCCTGCAACTCCCACTCCATCAAGAAGCACGAGCTGGACCGTGAGTGAGGCCAAGTCTAACTGCTCATTTTCTACTGCTGCCTACTAAACTGTGTGTCCCTCGGGACAACTGAAAAAGGTGTGCGCACACCTGTAACTCCAGCGCTTGGGAGGCTGAGGAAGGTACATCCTTCATATGTAGCCATCACCCTCCTTGACTCATCTCACTAAAAATATTATTTATATGGTCACTGAGGGTTTTTTTGTCGCCCTCTTAAATTATGTACCCCTAATAAAATATATCCTCACTTGAGTCTTTGTGTGGGTTCTTCAGTGACACTGCCAATTCCTCTCCAAGGTGGTTTTGTTTTGTTTTTTAACCTCCTACTTCTGCCTGGGAGTGTTGGTTTTTTGAGACAGGGTTTCTCTGTGGCTTTGGAGCCTGTGCTGGAACTAGCTCTTGTAGACCAAGCTGGTATCGAACTCACAGAGATCTGCCTGCCTCTGCCTCCTGAGTGCTGGGATTAAAGGCGTGTGACACCACCGCCCGGCTTTTTTTTTTTTTTAATCTTTTACTTTTTTAAGCCTTGCAGTGGTGGCCTCTAATTCCAGCACTGGGGAGGCAGAGGCAGGAGGATCTCTGTGAGTTCCAGGATAGCCAAGGCTACATAGTGAAGCTTGTGAATTTTTTTTTAAACTCAGAGCTGCACTGATAAAGGCAAATATTCAAATGAGGCTGCCACTCTGGTGTTTATGGAAGCCATTTGTAGTATAAGTAACCAGAACCAATGCTTGTTTTATTTGTTCATTAAGGTCTTTACTTCAGATTAAAAAAAATTAAGCATAAAATTATTTCTTTATTTTGTGTGTGTGCATGTGGGCAGGTGCTGTGTCAAGTGCTTATGTGGAGCTTAGAGGGCAACCTCGAAAGTCATTCTGTCCTGCCACCTTATGGGAGTTGAGGACGGAACTCAGGCTATGAGGTCTGACACAAAAGTCCTCTTAGTACGCTTACTAAGTTACCCAAGGCTGACTTTGAACTTGTGATCTTCCTGAGTAGCTAGGATTGTAGGCACCATCATACCAGACCAGGACTGATATACTTGGGTAGCACAAGTTCTAACAGTTCTTAATACTTGCTTGTCTTTTGTTTGTTGCAGACCTCACATAGCCCAGGCATCCAAATTTCTGACCCTCCTGCCTCTCCCCACGTGCTGGGATCTCTCTCTCTCTCTCTCTTTCTCGCGCGCGCGCGCGCACACACACACACACACGTTGCCACACAATGGGGGAGCTGCTGCCTGATGTGGGGATGGGAACCGAACCCTGATTCTCTACACGATAAGCACACTTAGTCAGCAAATTAGTCTGCAGAGACAGGCACAGCAGTGTCAACGGCAAACGACACTTGACAGAACTGGCTGGAGAAACGCTACTAGTGTCCCGCATGGATCCTACAGGACTCCCCAAAGCAAGGACACACTTGATACTATACTCTGCCTGGAAATCTTAAGGAAGTTACGCTTTCCCGCCGGGCTTGAGAATAGGTTCTTAGTCTAAACTGAAACATCTTACTTTTGAACAAAAGTTATTCAGTCTCCGTAGAGACTGTCAAAAATTGCCAATGCCGACTATATTTCAAGTCGTCATGGCGGGGTATTGGGAAAAGTTTTCAATTAGCAATAATCGCGCCTCGGATAAACCTCATTGGCTACGATACTGCCACTGCGCAAAGCTGACGAACGACAGCGCTCGCTCAGCCTCCCAGGGCTGAAGATCCGCGTCACAGTCACGGTGAGCTCCTGCCCACGCGCAACCGCCACGTGACGAGCCCAAGACCAGCAGTTCCATCTCAGTCATCTGCGTGGACAGATTCTTGCCGGCGGGTCATCTCGCGTCCGGGACGCTCGTGATTTGCAAACAGCGTAACCGTCGCTTGGGATGCTGGGGGGACGCTTATGCAAATGATGCTAACGTCATCGCGATGGCCGGGTGGAGACTCGGGTAAGGAGAAACAGACCTCGAGGAGACGTAAAGACTCACGTCTGTCACCATAGCACTCGGGAGGCGGGGGCGGGAGGACTGCTGCGTGTCCTCAGCCATCCGGGGATGCTTTTTGTCAAAACTGAGATTCCTTTTAAATAAACGACGGGCGGTTGGTGGGGGGAGGGAGGAGAAACGTCCAGAAAATAACTCAAAATAACCTCAAACATAATAAACTCTAAGACCTGGAGATCGCGAGCAGAAAACGTTAACAGATTCGAGTTAGAGAAAATAGTAACAAATGCAAGGATAAATGCAAACAAAGAGTGAAGAGATAAAAGTTGTAGAAAGTAATGACAACGGGCTGGAGCTCAGAGGTTAAGAGCACTGACTGCCCTTCCAGAGAACCCGGGTTCAATTCCTAGCACCCTCATGGCAGCTCACAACTGTCTAAAAAGGGACTTGCAACCTTCACACCAATGCACATAAAAAATAAAAGTTACAGCCGGGCGGTGGTGGCGCACGCCTTTAATCCCAGCACTCGGGAGGCAGAGGCAGGCGGATCTTTGTGAGTTCGAGACCAGCCTGGTCTACAAGAGCTAGTTCCAGGACAGGCCCAATCCTACAGGGAAACCCTGTCTCGAAAAATCAAAAAAAAAAAAAGTTACATAAAACAGAAAAATAGCAAAGAGCAAACATGTAAGGAGCAAAGATAACCTGAAGACGCGAACAAGGGAACCCCAGATATGACAATAGGATTAAAAGCCTATAATCTTTCTTCAGACCACAATATTCAGTCTCCGTAGAGACTGTCAAAAATTGCCAATGCCGACCATTGCGGTCGTCACGGCGGGGTATTGGGAAAAGTCTTCAATTAGCAATAATCGCGCCTCGGATAAACCTCATTGGCTACGATACTGCCACTGCGCAAAGCTAAAGGCCACCGCCCCCCGCTCATCATCCCTAGAAAGCGAGGGTCCTGTTACAGGAAGGGGGATTTTCAAGTTGATGGAAAAAAACCTTCAATTATTGTTCGCCTGAAAATTAGAGCGCCTGTTACAATCTTATGGTGCTCCCTGTGTGATGCATAGGGGGAAATTATTGGCTTATTTAAGTAGATTTGCGTGAGGACATGCAGCAAAGCATTATGGGAGCAAACATGAGTGCAAGCGGCGATTGGCGGAACCTGCGTAAGGGCGTGAGTTATTCCGTTGGCTCCGGGTTTCCACATTTTGTAAGGAGGCTTGTTTATGATTTTAACACAATAAAAATATGTGTATAAAGTCTATATAATATAAAATGTAGTTTTAACTATCTTAAGGGTAAATTCAGTGTCGTTGAATATATTCACATCTCCAGAACCTTTTGAACTTCCCAAACTAAACTTTGTAGGCGTTAACCTCCGACCTCCATAGCCCCTTTGGATGGCTGGCCCTTGGCCACTGCTCTCACTCTAGATGTTTTACAAAGCTGAAAACAGGTAATGTCCGTGTTTCTCTTGCTGTAGGAATTCTTTTTAAGCTGGGCGTGGTGGCACACACCTTTAATTCTAGGACTTCGGAGGCAAAGGCAGGTAGGTGGTGGATCTCTCTGAGTTCGAGACCAGCAAAGACTACAGAGAGACCCTGTTTACAAAAGAAAAGAAGGAAGGAGGGGAGGAAGGAAGGAATGAAGGATTATTGCTAAGATTTATTTATGTGTATGAGTGTTTTACTTGCACATATGTGCCTCAAGGGAATGCCTGGTACCCATGGAAGTCAGAAGAAGGTATCAGATCCTGGAGTCCCACACAGGTTTGTGAGTCACCACGTGGGTGTCGGGAACTAAACCCAGATCCTCTACAATAGCAGCCAGGGCTTTAACCGTTAATCATCTCTGTCCAGTCCCTTATTGTAATTTTGTGTGTGTGCCTCTGCCTCCCAAGTGCTGGGATTAAAGACGTGTGCCACCACTGCCTGGCCTACTGTAACATTTTTATGACTCATCCATATTGTGGTACTCATCTAGATCTCTTGCCTTTTTATGGCTCAATAATTTCCCATCTAATCGAGTTTTATTTAGCTACTTATTCTTCAATTAGCAATAATGGCGATTTCAATGAACCTCATTGGCTTGTTTGAACCTTTTGTCTAATACAAATAATGCTGATATTGGTGTACAAGTATCAGTTTACGTTCCTATTTTCAATTAAAAATGTTTTCTGATTACAATTGTTTGCACATGCACACGCATGCGTGTGTGTGTGTATGTGTGTGTGTGTGTGTGTGTGTGTGTGTGTGTGTAGGTCTAAGGACAACTTGTGGGAGGTAATTCTCTCCTTCCACTATGTAGGTCCCAGGGATTAAATTCACCCCAGTGCGGAAGATTAAATTCACCCCAGGCCATCACATCCAACCCCACCCCTTTGTAAGAAATGAAACCCAAGCTGGGCGCTGGCGCACGCCTTTAATCTCAGCACTTGGGAGGCAGAAGCAGGTGGATCTCTGTCTGTGAGTTCAAGGCCAGCCTGGTCAACAGAGTTAGTTCCAAGACAGTCAGAACTGTTTCACAGAGAAACCCTGTCTCAAAAAACAAAAACAAAAACATAAACACAAAAAAATAAAAACAAACAAAAAGAAGTGAAACCCAGGGTTGGAGAGGTTAAGTGCCTTTATTCCCCAGAAATGCTGCAGTGTATAAAATGTGAAGTAAGTTCCTCTGTCTGTTTTGCTTTGGTGAGTAGAAAGCTGTTCATAACCTGTGTTGGAACTTTCCTGAGGGATGTTCTCCATTTTTATTTTGACTTTTGCTACTTATTAAAATTCAAACAGTAGAACTGGGCAGTGGTGGCGCACGCCTTCAATCCCAGCACTCAGGAGGCAGAGGCAGGTGGATCTCTGTGCTTTCTGGTCAAGAGAGTAAGTGTACAAATCTCTATGCATTTACTTTCTGGTCAAGAGAGTAAGTGTACAATTTGCTCATATTAACTTCAAAATCATCCATTTTTCAAGTTTATGGATATATTCCTCATAATCCATATTGGTTTTGTGTGTGTGTGTGCGCACGCATGTGTGTGTGTCTGCGTGTGTGCATGTGTGTGTCTGCGCGCGTGTGTGTGTCTGCGTGTGTGCGTGTGTCTGTGTGTGTGTCTGCGTCTGTGTGCGTGTGTCTGCGTGTGTGTGTCTGCGCGCGTGTGTGTGTCTGCGCGTGTGTGTGTGTCTGCGTGTGTGTGTCTGCGTGTGTGTGTCTGCGTGTGTGTGTGTGTCTGCGTATGTGTGTGCGTATATATATGTGTAGGGGAGCCAGTGGAGGCCAGAGAGGAGTGTTTGGGATCCCTCTCTATTACTCTTATGCCTTTTTCTTTTTTCTTTTCGAGACAGAATTTCTCTGTAGCTTTGGATCCTGTCCTGGAACTCGCCCTGTAGACCAGGCTGGTCTCGAACTCACAGAGATCCACCTGCCTCTGCCTCCTGAGTGCTGAGATTTAAGGTGTGCGCCACCGCCACCGCCTGGGAACTTTATCTCTTTTGAGGTGAAAGACCCCAGACCCCAGTGGGCCCTGGGTGCCTTTGTCAGTGAATTGACCACCGCCTAGACACAGACACGAAAACAATCATTGGATGCAAAGGCAAGAAGTTTGTATTCCATGGAGTCCATGGATGCTACTGCATTCGGAAGCAGAGCATGTCGTCTACAGTCCAGAACTGGTATTTATAACCCTAAAACAGCAGAAAGCTGATGCATAGTTACAGGGTTCGGGGGGTGGACCTGACTCAGACAAACACGTCAGCTCTGTCCTTGTTTAGGGACATCTGGTGTTTTCTGTTAGGCCTGGCCTTCAGATATCGCTTGTTCTCATAGAGCAGAGTGACTTGGCCTCCAGATGTCAGACCATAGATACCTTGTGGCTTAGCTGGTGTTCTTATCTAGGGCTTGAGGGAAGAGGGTGGGGGTGTCTTTCAGCCTGGGGTATTGCTGGTCTCAAGCCTTGCTAAATTATGGCATTGCTGCTGCTAAAGCTGTCAAACGGGTGCGGGGTCTTTCAGAGGCAGTCTTGTCTCTCTAGCACCTATAATTCTCTCTCTCGAATAAAAGAAAAATGTGTGCACATGTGAAGCAGAGGACCGCTTTGTGGAGTCGGTTCTCTCCTTCCACCGTCCTCTGGGTCCCAGCGATCAAAGTCAGGCCGCCAGGCCTGTGGAGTAAATCTTTGCCTGCTGAGCCACTTTAACTCATAGCAGGACATTTAATTACTTTGAAATGGAAGAGAATATACAGAGGAAACCGAGTCAGTTCTGCCAATCATGCTTCTAACTGCAGTTCTGGGGAGGCAGAGGTAGGCAAATCACTGTGAGTTGGAGGTCAAGCCTGGTCTATATAATAAGTTCCAGGCCAGCCAAGGCTATATAGTAAGACCCTGTCTCAAAAAAACAAAAACAAAAACAAAAACAAAAAACCCAAGGGGCTGGAGAGATGGCTCAGCGGTTAAGAGTACTGACTGCTCTTCCAGAGGTCCTGAGTTCAATTCCCAGCAATCACGTTGTGCCAGCTCACAAACACTTATCATGAGATCTGGTGCCCTCTTCTGGCCTACAGGCAGGATACTGTATAAATAAATTAAAAAAAAACCAAAAACAAATGAACAACAACATAAACAAAAAAGAAAAAAACAAGTCAATTCTAAATTATTAGTGTCTTTTAGCTGGGTATGGTGACGCACGCCTTTAGTCCCAGCACCAAGAGTCAGAGAGAGGCAGGCAGATCCAGGCTAAGGATACAAAGAGAAACCCTGTCTCAGAAAACAAAAACAAACAAACAAACAAACAAACAACAACAAAACAAAAAATATAGGGTGAATTCCTAAAGTAGGGCTGTTTAGATGCTATTTTTGCACACAGGACTTCGGAAACATTAACCATTTCTCTGCCGGGTATGGTGGCACTAGCCCGTAATCTGAGCACTTTTGAAGTGGAGCCAGGAGGATCAGGAATTTGGAGTCAGAGTCAGCTGCATGAGACCCTGTCTCAAAAAACAACATATTAATTGAAATACCAACCAATTAACCAAATACAAAACCCCCAAAAGGCAATGATAATCCCAGATGTCAGCAGCGTACCCGGAACCTTAACTGAGCTTACTGGGAAAGACAAACGGAAGTCAGGGGAGTACTGCGGTAGGACCTTGAAGTGGGAGACCCGCAGGATTGTGGGACTTGTAGTTTTCTTTCCAATTAAGTCGGCTTCATGGACTACACTTCCCAAGATGCACACGTAGGTAGCAAGCTAGTCCTATTGTTGGGTGAAAATTGCGGAAGGTAAGTATTCTGATTCGGCATTAGGGTTCCAGCTGTGCATTTTTTTAACAGGGGATTCTATTTGTCCTCTTTGTTTCTGAGGGGACACGAAGGAAAACAAACCTGACTGTTTAGTTTTCACGTGTAGTTGTGGAATGTCATGGAGAAAGCCGGTCCTGACCTTACGTGTAGAAAGCCAAGCCTAAAATGTTTGCCTGTCGCTAGGAAATTTCTGCATTATATCAAAGGATATAGCAGATGCTTGTTTTTAAAACTTGAAACCTGACAGGCAAGTGTGCGCGTACGCACGTGTTATCTTCTGTGTCCAAACAGCAGAATTTACAGAGCACAGTAAATAGATATTACGGGGGAAATGAAGGAATTTAAAGTATGTGAAGACACGAATAAAATCAAAAGCCTGTAAGATCAGGTTAACGTCTTGAAAACTGCCATGTTGGGCTGGAGTATAGCTCGGTGTTGTGGATACCCAGCACCATGTACAAAACCAAAATCAAAACAAACAACAACAAAAGAGAAAAACAAAAACAAAACCCCTAACATACTAGAATTCAAATATTTCATGGAGAAATAAGCTAATTCTGGTTTAGCTGGGTGTGCCCCATATCCTTGGCCTGGGCTACCGGCATCCTGTCTCAAGAAAAGAAAAGAAAAAGTAAGCCGGGCGGTGGTGGCGCACGCCTTTAATCCCAGCACTCGGGAGGCAGAGGCAGGTGGATCTTTGTAAGTTCGAGACCAGCCTGGTCTACAAGAGCTAGTTCCAGCGCAGGCTCCAAAGCCACAGAGAAACCCTGNGAGGCAGAGGCAGGTGGATCTTTGTAAGTTCGAGACCAGCCTGGTCTACAAGAGCTAGTTCCAGCGCAGGCTCCAAAGCCACAGAGAAACCCTGTCTCGAAAAACAAAAAAACAAAAAAGAAAAAAAAAGTAATAATTCTGATTTAAACAAAGCAAGGTTAGAGAACAAATAGTCCGTTGATGGGCAATATTAACAAAAATACAGATAAGTAGACCCATGTGGTGCTGCACGCCTTTAATCCCAGGACTCAGGAGGCAGAGAAGACGGATGGATCTCTGTGAGTTCGAGGCTAGCCTGGTCTACAGAGCGAGTTCCAGGATAGTCAGGGCTCCATGGAGGGAAGAAAAGTTTGTTTTTAAAATATTTAAAATTTGTTAAAGTTTACGTGTATTTTACCTGCACATATATTTCTGTACCACCGTTGCTCCCAGTGCTTGCAGAGGCCAGAAGACGGGGTCTGATCACCTGAAACTAGAGTTACAGATGGTTGTGAGCCCCCATGTGGGTGCAGGAATTTAACCCAGAACCAGTGTCCTTAACCTCTGATCCATCTCTCCAACCCTGTAACTGACTTCTTACATTTAGCACAACCCCCACCATGGACTGTCTCTCAATTTCTCTCTCTCTCTCTCTCTCTCTCTGTCAATCTCTCTGTCTCTGTCTCTCTCTCTCTCTCTCTTTTTTTTTTTTTTTGGTATGGATCTTGGTTTATTGGTACAAGTTTTTTTCCTCTGATAATTTTTTATTACTTTATAAATAATAGGAATCACAATTTCCACTTCCTCCCCTCCTCCCACTCCCCACCCCCCGCTCCCCCACTCATCCTTCCCCCTTCCCCTCCAGTCCTAAGAGAGGGCAGGGTACCCCTGCCCTGTGGGAAGTCCAAGGCCCTCCCCCCTCCATCCAGGCTTAGAAAGGTATGCATCCAAATAGAATAGGATCCCAAAAAGCCAGTACATTCAGTAGAGACAAATCCCAGTGCCGTTATCCTTGGCTTCTCAGTCTGCCTCAATTGTGAGCCACATTCAGAGAGTCCAGTTTGATCCTATGCTCGTTCAATCCCACACCAGCTGGATTTGGTGAGCTCCCATTAGTTCAGGCACACTGTCTCATTGGGTGGACCGATCCCTCGTGGTCCTGACTTCCTTGGACATATTCTCCCTCCTTCTGCTCTTCAACTGGACCTTGGGAGCTCAGTCCAGTATTCCCATGTGGGTCTCTGTCTCTGTCTCCATCTGTCGCCAGACGAAGGTTCTATGGTGATATTCAAGATATTCATCAGTGTGGCTATGGGACAAAGCCAGTTCAGGCACCCTCTCCTCCACTGCCCAGGGTCCTAGCTGGGTACATCCCTGTGGACATCTGGGAACCCCTTTAGAGTCAAGCCTCTTGCCAACCCCACAATGCCTCCCTTAATTAAGATACTTCTTCCCTATACCCGTATCTGTCCTTTTTCCATCTCAACCATCCCACTCCCCCAAGCTCTCCCCAACCCTCCCCTTCTCTCCACCTCTCCCCTCCCCCCCCACCCCGATGCTCCCAACTTTTGCCTGGCGTTCTTGTCAGGCATATTTCCAGGAGGATCTATATATGTTTTTCTTTGGGTTCACCTTATTACTTAGGTTCTCTAGGATCATGAACTATAGGCTCAATGTCCTTTGTTTATGGCTAGAGTCCACTAATGAGTGAGTACATACCATATTCATATTTTTGGGTCTGGGTTATCTCACTCAGGATAGTGTTTTCTATTTCCATTCATTTGCATGCAGAATTCAAAATGTCATTTTTTTAAACCACTGAGTAGAACTCTAATGTGTAAATGTGCCATACTTTGTTTATCCATTCTTCCATTGAGGGGCATCTAGGTTGTTTACAGGTTCTGGCTATTACAAATAGTGCTGCTATGAACATAGTTGAACAAATGCTTTTGTAGTATGATTGAGCATCTCTTGGGTATATTCCCAGGAGTGGTATTGCTGGATCCTGAGATAGGTTCCCATGTTTCTGAGAAACTGCCACATTGATTTCCAAAGTGGTTGCACAAGTTTGCATTCCCACCAGCAATGGAGGAATGTTCCCCTTACTCCACATCCTCTCCAGCATAGGTTATCATTGGTGTTTTT
>JAQHUG010000208.1:92174-109409 GCA_028555095.1 Dicrostonyx torquatus | reverse complement strand
GAAGAGGAGAGACAGAGAGAGAGAGAGAGGGAGAAAGAGAGGAGATAGAGAAGAGAGAGAGAGACAGAAGTGGGGGAAGGGGAGAAGTGGGGAGAGAGGCAGAAGCTGCCTCTCCGAAAGGAAGATGGAAAAGAGAGAGAGCTCTCAGGCTGGAAGCTGAAGATGAGCCTGCCTTAGCGGATGGGGGAGGGAGTGGGCATGGCTTTTCTCTTAAAGTGCCAGAGAATCATTACACCCCTCCTTTTATTCCCTCTCCCCTTCTACCCTCTCCTGTGACTCCCACGCTCCCAACTTACTCAGGAGACCTTGTCTTTTTCTCCTTCCTATCTAGATCCATGTATGTCTCTTTTAGGGTCCTCTTTGTTGTCTGGGTTCTTTGGGGTTATGGACTGTAGGCTGGTTTTTCTTTGCTCTATGTCTAAAAGCCATTTATGAGTGAGTACATATGATATTTGTCTTTCTCTTTCTGGGTTACCTCATATGCTTTTTTTCTAGATCCATCCATTTGCATGGAAATTTCAAGATGTCTTTTTTATTTTTTATTTTTTTTTGGTTTTTTGAGACAGGGTTTCTCTGTGGCTTTGGAGCCTGTGCTGGAACTAGCTCTTGTAGAACAGGCTGGTCTCGAACTCACAAAGATCCACCTGCCTCTGCCTCCCGAGTGCTGGGATTAAAGGCGTGCGCCATCACCGCCCGGCCTTTTTTTTTTTTTTTTTTTAAACCACTGTGTGGTACTCCATTACTTAAATGTACCACATTTTCTTTAACCATTTTTGGTTGATGAGCATTTAGGCTGTTTCCAGGTTCTGGCTATGACAAACAAAGCTGCTATGAACATAGTTGAGCACATGTCCTAGTGGTATGATTGAGCATCCTTTGGGTATATATCCAAAAGTGGTATTGCTGAGTCTTGAGGAGGATTATTTTCTAATTTTCTGAGAAATCACCATATTGATTTCCAAATTGGTTATAAAGTTTGTACTCCTACCAGCAGTGGAGGAGTGTTCCCCTTACCCCACATCCTCTCCAGCATAAGCTGTCACCATTATTTTTGATCTTGGCTATTTTGACAGGTATAATATGGAATCTCAGAGTTATTTTGATTTCTATTTCTCTGATGGCTAAGGATGTTGAGTATTTTCTTAAGTGTCTTTCAGCCATTTGAGATTCGTTTACTTAGAGTACTCTGTTTAGATCTGTACCCCCCAATTTTTATTAGATTATTATTTTTTTGATGTCAAATTTCTTGAATTATTTGTATATTTTGGAGATCAGTCCTCTGTCTAATGTGGAGTTGGTGAAGATCTTTTCTCATTCTATAGCTGCCATTTTATCTTGTTGACCAGGTCCTTTGCTTTACAGAAGTTTCTTAGTTTCAGGGGGCCCCATTTACTAGTTGTTGCTCTCAGTGTTTGTGCTACTGGGGTTATATTTAGAAAGTGGTCTCTGGACAGAAAAAAAAAAGCCAGGCGGTGGTGGCGCATGCCTTTAATCCTAGCACTCGGGAGGCAGAGGCAGGCGGATCTTTGTGAGTTTGAGACCAGCCTGGTCTACAAGAGCTAGTTCCAGGACAGGCTCCAAAGCTACAGAGAAACCCTGTCTCGAAAAACCAAAAATCAAAAAACGTCTTTTTGGGGCTGGAGAGATGGCTCAGAGGTTAAGGGCATTGCTTGCTCTTCCAAAGGTCCTGAGTTCAATTCCCAGCAACCACATGGTGACTCACAACCATCTGTAATGGGGTCTGGTGCCCTCTTTTGGCCTGCAGGCAGACATGCAGACAGAATATCGTATACATAATAAATAAATAAATAAATAAAAAAAAATGAAAGTGGTCTCCTGTGCCAATGCATTCAAGTGTACTTTCCACTTTCTCTTCTATGAGATTCAGTGTGGTTGGTTTTATGTTGAGGACTTGAATTTTGTGTATTGCAATATATATGGATTTATTTTTATTTTTCTACATGTTGATATTCAGTTATACCAGCACCATTTGCTGAATATGCTTTCTTTTTTTTCATTTTATATTTTCAGCTTCTTTGTTAAAAATCAGGTGTTCATAGGTGTGTGGATTGATATCTGGGTCTTCTATTTGATTCCATTGGTTCTCCTGTCTGTTTTTATGCCAATACCAGGCTATTTTCAGTACTGTAGCTCTGTAGTAGAGCTTGAAGTCAGGGACTGTGATGCCTCCAGAAGTACATTTACTGTTCAGAATTACTTTGGCTATCCTGTTTTTTTTTTATATGAAGTTAAGTATTGTTCTTTCAAGGTCTATGAAAAATTTTTCTGGGATTTTGATGGGCATTGCATTAAATCTGTAGATTGCTTTTGGTAGGATTGCCATTTTTACTATGCTGATCCTACCTACCTAAGAGCATGGGAGGTCTTTCTATTTTCTGGTGTTTTCTTCAATTTCTTTCTTCAAAGATTTAAAGTTCTTGTCATACAAGTCTTCCACTTGTTGGTTAGAGTTACTCCAAGATATTTTATGCTATTGTAAGGGTGATGTTTCTCTGATTTTTTTCTCAGCCAATTTACCATCTGTGTACAGGAGGGCTACTGATTTTTTTGAGTTAATCTTGTATCCTGCTACATTACTGAAGGTGTTTATGAGTTGTAAGGGTTCCCTGGTAGATTTTCTGGGGTCACTTATGTATACTATCAAATCATCAGGAGATAGTGAGAGTTTGACTTCTTCTTTTCCGATTTGTGTCACCTTGATCTCCTTTTCTTGTCTTATTGTTCTAGCTAGAACTTCAAGTACTATATTGAATAGATATGAAGAGAGTGGAAAACCTGCCTTGTTCCTGATTTCAGTGGGATTGCTTTGAGCTTCTCTCCATTTAGTTTGATATTGACTGTTGGCTTGCTGATGTGGGATCCTCCTTTGTATGCTGTGAATACCGTTGGTTAATAAAGAAGCTGCTTTTGGCCTATTGCAATGCATAGTAGGGCAAGGCAAGAGTTCCAATAAGATAGAGGAGGAAAGAGTAGGCGGAGTCAGTGAGAAGCCATGTAGCTTCTGCAGGAGACAGACACCAGATGGATGGATATTTACCTGTAGGCCACAACCACAAGGCAATACACAGATTAAAATAAATTGGTTAATTTAAGATATAAGAGCTAGCCAATAAGGAGCGTGAGCTAATAGGCCAAGCAGTGTTGTAATAATACAGTTTCTGTGTGTTTCTATTGGCATCTGGGCAACCAGAAAATGAACGAGTTACCTCCTAGTACAGGCTTGCTGTATACTGCCTTTATTATGTTTAGGTATGTTTCTTGTATCCTTGCTTTCTCCAAGACTTTTATCATGAAGTGGTGTTCAATTTTGTCAAAGGCTTTTTCAGCATCTAATGAGATTATCATGTGTTTTTTTCCTTCCAGTTTGTTTATATGGTGAATTATATTGACAGATTTTTGTATGTTGAACCATCCCTGCATCTCTGAGATGAAGCCTATATGTTCATGGTGGATGATTTTTCTGATGTGTTCTTGGATTCGGTTTGCCAGTATTTTATTGACTATTTTTGCTTCAATGTTTATGAGTGAGACTGGTCTATAATTCTCTTTCTTAGAAGGGTCTTTGTGTGGTTTTGGTATCAGGGTAATTGTAGCCTCGTAAAAAGAGCTTGGCAGTGTTCCTTCTGTTTCTACTGTGTGAAATAATTTGAGGAGTATTGGTATTAGTTCTTCTTTGAAAATCTTGTAGAATTCTAAGCTGAAAGAGGGTTCTGGGTTTTATTTGGTGGGAGACTTTTGATAACTACTTCTATTTACTTAGCAGTTACAGGTCTATGTAATTTGTTTATCTGGCCTTGATTTATCCAGTGGTATTTATCCAGAAAATTGTTCATTTCATGTAAGTTTTCCAATTTTGTGGAGTACAGGTTTTTGAAGTATGTCCTGATGATTCTCTGGATTTCCTCCATGTCTGTTGTTATACCTGCTTTTTGATTTTTGATTTTGTTAACCTGGTTATTTTCTCTCTGCCTTTTGGTTAGTGTGGATAAAGGTTTGTTTATTTTGTTGATTTTTCTCAAAGAACCAACTCTTTGTCTCATTGATTCTTTGTATTGTTTTCTTTGTTTATGTTTTGTTGATTTCAGCTCTCAATTTGATTATTTCCTGTCACCTAGTCCTCCTGGGTGAGTTTGCTTCTTTTTTTTCTAGACCTCTCAGGTGTTCTGTTAAGTCACTATTGTGGGGGTTTTCCAGCTTCTTTATATAGGCACTTAGTGTTATGAATAAACATGTCATAAATTTAATGTAAATTTTTGTCACCTGAGGCCCAAAGCCACATCCAACAGGAAACAAAGTGCACTTGAGGCCTCTTTTCCTGGAGCCTTTCTCACAGTTCCCCAGGGCATTGTTCACAAAGAATCATTCTGGCTATGTGCCCACAGGATCCTCAGAATCACAGACTTGGAAACACTAGCAGCCTCAGCCATTCCTAGAAATCGAAACTGAAAATAGCCCTGTGCCTGAGTTCAGCCAGCCTGGGAGACACAGGAGCCTCAGGCTGCAGAGGGAAGGAAAGCTTCAGGGCCTGAGGATGGGGCAGGGACTCAGCAGCACCTGGCCTCAGAGCTGGACAGGTTCATAGATTACTCCCTCCAACCCAACATCAGCTTCCATAATGATGTCAGAGCTGTCATCAACACCATGTGTGCCTTCCTGAAGTGAAGGAACCCAGACTTGGGTGCCTTCAACCCACCGTCAAGATGCAAGACACCAGGCCAGCTGGATGCAAAATGCAAGAGGGTTTAGTTTCTCAGACCTGAGGATGCTACAGCGTTCGAAAAACTGAGCATGCCCCTTCCAGCCTAGAGCCATTATTTATATTTTACAGAAACAGATATGTGATTATACAGTTTCTATTAGCTACTTTAATTGAGGCGAGGGAAAAGTTCAGTCATGTCAGCTTTGTCCTTGTCTAGGGACATCTGGTGTTCTCTATTCATCCTTTATCTCTTTGTTAGCTAGGCCTGACCTTCAGACTATAGGCTTACTGTTTCCGTGGGTCCGAGTGGCCTTGCCTTCAGATACCAAGCCACCTGGCATCCTGCTTATGCTAGCAGGAAATCCTGGCCGATGTCCCTATTTTGGGCTTGGGAGAAGGGGGGGTCATGGCATTACCGCTGCTGTTAACCCATTTCATTTCAGAAGGAGAGATGCTTCTGAGACACCAACTACCCTGTGAGGGTCTCCAGGGTGGTGAAGGTGAGCCCCCCTCAGCCTGAACTGTCCCAGATGGGAGGAGAGGACCCTCACAAGCCAGACTGCAGCCCTGATCCTGTTCCCCACTTCTGATCACAGCTGTGTAGTGGTTTCTGCCCCCAGGTCCCACATCTGTGTTAGAAAAAGAGCCTCAGCTACAGTTTGTGTTCCACCCTCCCAGGCCACATCCATTTCAGAGTCAGGGAAACTGAGGCCAAGCTTGGGGAAGTAGTTTTCTGGAGAGTGGTGGATCAGAGGTAACAAGATTTGCACTGCTGTGTGACCTTTGGTTACTGACGTTCTCTGTGTACAGTGTTCTCTGCACACCTCCTGTGACGGCACAGGACATGTAGACTAAGTCAAATGTGACCCTTGTGTGGGTAACTAGCTTGATGGGCCCTCATCTGTCAAACTGAACTTCATGACAGTACCTAAGTCTCAGTCACTGTTTAAGCTGTAGAAATCATTTTTTCTCATTTTTACTTTAAAATGTTTGTGGCTGTGTGCTGTGCGTGTGTTAGTGCGGTGCCCTCAGAGTTGAAGAGCAGGTGTCACATCCCTTTTAGCTGTAGTTATATAGGTGGTTGTGAACTGGCCTACGGTGGGTGCTGGGTACTAAACTCAGGACATTTGTAAGAACAACAGGTGAGCCACCTTTCTGTCCCCAGATATGACGTTTTCATTATTATTATTATTATTATTATTATTATTATTATTATTATTATCATCCTGACTACGGTTTTCTCTTCCTCCTTTCCTACCTCCCCTCTGTCCTCCCAGTCCACTCCACAGTTTCTCTACAGAAGAGGAAAGGCCTCCCATGGATATTGGATAGGCGTGGCATATCTTTCCCTTCATATAAAGCTGGATGAGGCAACCCAGTAGGGGGAACAGGGTCCCAAAAGCTGGCAAAAGTGTCAGCGACAGCCCCTGCTTCCACTGTTAGGAGTCCTATAAGGAGACCAAGCTACACAGCCACGTCATATAAGCAGAGGCCTAGGTCAGTCCTATGCAGCCTCCCTGGTTGTCAGCTCAGTCTCTGTGAGCCCCTATGAATCCTGGTTAGCTGATTCTGTAGGTTTCCTGGCAATGTCCTTGACCCCTCCCCTTCTTATAATCCTTCCTTCTCCCTTCCACAGGATTCACCAATCTCTCCTTGATGTTTGGCAGTGAGTCCCCAGAAATGACATATGGCCGGTGCTCACGTGTGTTGATTGTTCTCAGCATTTTATTTAGGGAGGCTCTCCTTAGTATGAGTTCTTTTTCTTCTTTATTTTATTGTTGTTTTATAGGTTTGGATTCATTTTTACTCTTTTTTTCTGTGGTTCTATGACTTTTATGTTATTCAATATTACATAAAGCCAATTTGTTATAAGTATGTGATGTCGCATAAACATATTCCCCAACTAGCAATGCTAACAATGGAGTTCCTGACAGTTTCATATGTATATATTAATTATATATGTATATACTCTCCTCCCACCCACTGCCATCCTGTTATTTACCCCCCCCCCCATCAGAACATTCCCAGAGAGTTCCCATCTGATTTCATGTCACATGAGTGCAGCTAGATCTAGGTTACACCTTAGAGAAAATGTGCTCCCCTTTCTACCACCATTGCCCTCCCTTGCTCCTCATTTCCTTTAGTCCCTCCGTCTTTCTCATTCTCTCTCTCTCTCTCTCTCTCTCTCTCACACACACACACACACACACACACACACACACACACACAGATATTTAACTCTAAACTCCAGAGATAAACACTGACGTCTGTCATTCTGAGTCTGACTTATCTCTCCTACAATGAGGAGATCCAGAACCATCTATTTTCCTACATAGACTTCACTCTTCAG
Organism: Dicrostonyx torquatus; assembly: GCA_028555095.1. Classification (NCBI taxonomy): domain Eukaryota; kingdom Metazoa; phylum Chordata; class Mammalia; order Rodentia; family Cricetidae; genus Dicrostonyx; species Dicrostonyx torquatus. The sequence continues at coordinate 102,339 of JAQHUG010000208.1, read as the reverse complement.
CACAACTCTGGCTTTCTCTATCCATCATCTCACTGGGTGGTGGACCCTTAGGCTGTACAGCATCTGGACTCCCTGTTCCTAGTCATTCTCATTGTTGTCTTTCAGGGTGGCTCCTTGGGCAAAGGGAAAATGCTCATGGGCAGGTCAGATGCCAACCTCGTGGTGTTCCTTAACAATCTCACCAGTATTGAGGATCAGTTAAAGCAACGAGGAGAATTCCAAAAGGAGATTGAGAAACAGTCGTGCCAGTTACAGGGCGAGCAAAATTTCCCAGTGAAATTTGAGGTCCTCAGATCATGGACCTCAACTCCCCTGGGATAATCTTGAAGCTGAGTTCCTCCAGCAGGAGGTGGAGTTTGATGTTCTGCTGGCCTATGATATCTTGGGTAAGCCAGTCAGAGCCTTAGCTCATCCTTCTGAATGCCTTCATTCTCTTCTCTCTCTCTCATCATATGTGGATTCATTGTGGGGTGGATGTGATCATGAACCATGGCTAACACACCTCAGCAGCCATCCATCTTTTCTGAGTCCTGGTTTCTCTCTGACCTGGAATTACACATTCATCTTGACTGACTGGACAGAGCCCTGGGAACCCTCTTGTCTTCACCTCCCCACCTCTGTAATTACAATCCTGTGCCACCACTCCCGGTGTTTCCATGAGTCCTGGGGTTCCAACATGGGTCTTCATGATTGTGAACCAATCACATTACTGACAATCTCCCCAACTCACACCTTCTATTCCTGAACTGAAAGTATTTATCATTTAAGAAATTCACCCAAACAGGATTGCTTTAGAGGTGAGCTGGGGAGGTGGGATATAGAATTTTGGGAATGGGGGTGAGGATCCATCAGAGAAGGACATTAAGTGGCAGGCTGGCTCACTGAGGGAATGAAGGCACCTTAGATATCCCCCTCAGTTTACCAGTGATATTTGTGGCTGACTGTGGATTTTGTCTTTCTAAGCATGAGGCAGCAGAGAACACACTGAAATTTAATAACTGATGCATCTTTTTCCAAGGGAAACCTCAGCTATGGGCAGAAGCCTGGGTGTCTGTGGGAGGGTTAGTGCAGGATGCATAACTTGTCAGAGGAGTGCTATCTGCCTCAAGAACCCTGGAAACCCAGCCATCATCACCCCAGCCTCCAGCATGCACACACATGTTATACTATGCATGAAATGACCCTCTACATTAAAGTCTTACACCAGGCCTGACACACAATGTATCTCCAACATTAAAAATTGCCAAGCTCTACCCAAAGACAACCAGGGACACCCCTGAAAGCACATTGGGGCTTGGGGAGTGTGGAGAATACCTGAGGCTTCATATTTGGGGAACACAACACCCCCTGATGGCCACTGTGTGAACTGCTGCTGTTAACTTAAAGACAAGGTCACTGCCCTTGACTTAGGAGAGCCATGGATACAATAGAGTCTCAGGCATCAGAGAATGAGAGGCCAGTCTGGGAGAAGGAGCAGCCACATGCTTTGGGAAGCTACAAGGGGAAGGGGCCCATAGGGAGTGATCCAGAAATAAATTGTGATGTGATTCCCCCAGAAACCTGTCTTGGTCATAGACTTCCCCAACCTCAGGCAGCTTTTTAGTAAGGAAGTAGGGCCACCGCAGAAGGACCCCCTTAGAAATGGCAGTGTGGGTGACAGCCCAAGAGAGGACCCTACCACAACCCTACCCAAGATGACATAGTCAATGAGCCCTACTCTGCTGGACCCTCAAGTTGAAAATAAGCCCATGAGTCACTGAGTGACTGGGTGTGTCCCCAACTCCATCAGCAGGTGACTTTGTCCTATGTCAGCATCAAAGCCTGATGGTGTGGCCTGCTGCAGCCACATCCAGAGCCACACATGTGCACACACCTAAAACACAGCCTGCTGCCTGCCTAATCTACTCAAATGTGCACATGCACCCACACACAACTACACACATACAGCTATTCCATAGCCTGCTGTCCATATACAAGTTCATAGGACACACACACACACACCCTGCTCTTCTCAGAACCTAGACAAATAAAGTCACGTGATATTAAGTTAGACACTACAGCGTAAACACATAGTGACTGGGGAGATAGCATAGTGGATAAGGGCAATTTTGAACAAACACGAGTACCTGAGTTCAAATCACCAATATCCACCTACCTTAGGAAGTGTTAGTCATGGACCTGTAACCCTGGCACTAGGGGGGCAGAGACAGGAGAATCTCTGTGGCTTGCTGAATGCCAGCCTAGCTCCTTGCTCACAGAGAAAAAAGATCAGGTGACAAACTATAAAGGAAGACACCCAATGCTCTCTACTGCCTCCAATCATACGTGTATAATTTCTCATGAGCACACACACAAATCTCAGACTCTGTAAGCCTGAGAGACATGATATAAAATGCAGCAGACTGCTCCACAGTGAATCCGGCACGGGCAGGAGTGTACACACGTGACAAGCCCTGTGCAGAAGATACTGGGCACACAGAATGTGGTTGGCCATTATTAGATGACCGTGCCTCCCTCTTGTGTGTGACTTCAGTGTGCTCCTTCCTCCCACCACTGTCTCCAGGCCTGTGAGGAAGGTACTGTATTAGGAACAGTTGGTGGTGGGATTTTCAGGGCCACATGATGTATGCAGTCCTGAGGTGTGCTGGGCACATGGATGTATGGGGAGTGATGCTTGCAGTGGTTAATCTCTGCCCTGTTCACAGCATCCCACAGCCTGTGAGCTTGTCACCCCAGACAAACCAAAGAACCTCAGAAAAGGGCTGTGATGTTAACTAAGTGAAGCCTCCTTTACAGGGGATGTTAGCGTCTACAACAGACGGCTCATCAGTGAGTGCACCTCCCTGGGGAAGGAAGGTGAGTTCTCCACCTGCTTCACCGAGCTCCAGAGAAACTTCCTGAAGGATCCAAGCTGAAGAGTCTCATCCGCCCGGTCAAGCACTGGTACCAGCTGGTATGGCATCAGGTCCAGCCACTGTGGCTCCTGTTTATACATGGGTGGATACCAGGCCAGAGAAAAGCAGGGCTATTCTAGTTTGCTTTCTATTGACGCGATATTTTATCACATGACCAAAAGTCTCTTGGGAAGGAAGAGTTCATCACTAAGGAAGTCAGGGCAGTAACTGAAGCAGAGACCATGGAGGAATTCTGCGCACTGGCCTGCTCTCCATGGCTCACGCAGCTTGCATTTATGTACATTCCAGGGTCACCTGGCCAGGCATGGCACCAGTCACAGTGGGCTGTCCCTCTCTTGTTAATCATTGATCGATAAAATGCCCCACAGGGCAGTTTGATAGAAGCATTTTCTCATTTGTGAGTCCATCATTTCAAGATGTCTCTAGTTTATGTCAGGTTCACAAAAAGAAAAAAAAAGAAACATAAGGGGTGAGTAGAAAATAGAAGGAAAGGAGGGAAAGAGAAGCAGAGGAGGATTTGAGAGAAGAGAAGGTAACAGAAGACAGCGATGTGATGCTGTAGGAGAAAGAAGGAAGGGGAAGGAGGGAAGCTGGAGGAAGGAGGACTTCCCACGCTTGTTTCAGTAGAGGTGTCTTCTAGTCCACTTTCCAGTCAGCCTGCTCTCTTCAGCCATGTCTGGTCCCCTGCTTCCTGACTGCTACATCATTTGTGTTTGGATTTTTGCTTCTTTCTGAGGCTAAGCCTGTCACATTCTCTGGTTTCTATTTTCCTGCCATTTCAAGCCATTAGCTCCTTAAATGGGTGATTTCTTGTTATCTTCTGGACCTTTTTAAATATTTGTGTGGAGTTTCTGTCTATATACCTGTTCTAAGGAGTGCATGTGTCTGCGTTTATATGCGTGTGCACATACATGTGAGGCCAGGGAGTCACTCTCCATTTTGTAAATCACTTGAACCACAGGGTGCTAAATCAACAGTTCTGAGCGGTTGTATAGCCCTGGGATATAGCCATCTCCTCCGCCTAAAGCTGGGTTTATGAGTCACCGCTCTCATCAGCCTGTGCACGCTGGGATCTGAACTCCCTGACTTGCCGGGGGTGGGCACTTTACCGACTGGGCCCTCTCCCTATCTCCTCCCCTATTATTTCAGAGCCTGTGATAAAACCATAAATAGTGAGCATCATTACTATCCTGTCCCCACCCCCACTCCCTGACTGTCAACCACTGTGTCGTGATTCCTCCTATGCCTGCTGGTAAATGCTCAGTGTGGACCACGGTCTCCATCTCAACCACACAGCCCTTGGCTATAGCATGGGAGCTTCCATAGACTAAATCTACATGAACAGGTCCCCACATGACAGCTGACAACCCTGTTTTTCTCATTGCCATTCAGTGTAAGGAGAAACTGGGTGAGCCGCTGCCCCCACAGTATGCCCTGGAGCTGCTCACAGTCTATGCCTAGGAACATGGGAATGGAGTCATGGGGTTCAGTACAGCCCAGGGCTTCCGGACAGTTTTGGAACTGATCACAAAATACAAGCAGCTTCAAATCCATCGGACAGTTTATTATGACTTTCAAGACCAGGAGATCTCAAACTACCTGCTGAGTCAGCTCACAAGAGCCAGGTAGACTGTTCCCTCATGATTCAACCTCCCCACCAGGGAGGACCCTGCTGTAGCAGTGTGGAAATGGGGAGGTGGGAGCTTCGTGTCAATGGAGCATCTCCTGTCCTGTCACTGTGTTGGACATTGTCCTTTTGTCACCTGATTGACATGAAGACCTGCAGCCCTGGGAGGCAGAGGTGGCAATTTTCCTGTCTGCAGATGAGACCAAGGCTCTGACCTTGTCTAGACCCAAACAGCAGAGGGAGGGGGTCCATGGAGTGGGAACTAAGGTGTTCCTGCAGTGATGTAGGTGTTCTGTTTTGTGGAGGAAAAGGTCTCTTTAGGATGGATTTTGGCTTGCAGCTATACAGGAGCCAGTTTTGGTTAGCAAAAGGCCTTTATATTGTACAAGTAGCATCTTGGAAAGTCAATTCCTGCATACCAAAACCTCTTCTCTGAAGCTCCCTGAAGGAAATAAATGTCAAAGCAATTTTAGAGACCAGTTATGTTATTCCAATGTTTTATTATTTTTTTCACAAGCAAGTTTTCCAGAGGCTTTGAACCCTTCTGGCAGAACTCAGATAAGATTCAAACACTTCAAACAAAAGGTAATATCACAAAAGGCAGTTCAAAGCCCAGGTATTAACCCTCCTGAATTCCAGCCAGCTGCAATGGTCTGTGGGATCTCAGGCCACACAGTAACTGAAGTCGTAAGGACTGGGGGACTGTGAAAAATATAGTACATGTGCCATGTGGGTGGTGACATGTCTTGACTCTGTGTTGTGTTCAGCCCTCACACCTCATACTTTGACCCTTGCAGGTTGAACTCTGTCTCTGCTGTGTGACAGAGACTCAGGACAAACTTTGGACAGTGATGTTCTGTTGAGCTTCTCCTCTGTTTGTGTTCAGTGGTACCTGGGGCATTGGCCAACTGGTCAGTTCCCTCTCTGAATGTTGCTTTGCAGGCCTGTGATTCTGGACCCAGCTGACCCAACAAGAAATGTGGTTGGTTCGAACCTAGAGGGCTGGTGGAAGCTGCAGGAGAGGCTACAGTCTGGCTGCAATAACCATGCATTAAAGATTGGGATACTTCCCAAGTGCGCTCCTGGGATGTGCCGGTGAGGATTTGTCATCATTCTGTCCCCTTGACCACAACTTCGGTCAATTCATCTATTGGGAGAATATTCAAACAAAAAAAAATGCTGTCTTTCCAAAGGTGCCCAGGCTTGTAGGTTGTCCTGCCACACTGCTTGCTTTACAGTCATTCTTGGTCTCAGGGATTGTCACATCACCCCTGCAGAGTTCCTGTCGCTCAGCCTCCTAAGGAATGACAGCCTCTGCTCTGAGTGTCTGCTTTGTGTTCAGGCTTCGTCCTGTGTTCTTTATCATACAGTAGCTCACTGGATCCTCGTTAGGGCTCTATAAGTTGTGATTAATAGCATCCTTCTCTCTCTGATAATATGAGGAGGCTCAGGGCTAGAGATATGGCTCAGTCAACAACACACTTGTCATGTAAGCAAGGATAAGGAACCTAATATCATCACCAGAACCATGTAAATGAGTCAGACAAGGAGATGTGCACTTGCCATTCCAATGCGTGGACAATGAGGTCCCTTCACTGGCCGGCAAGGGAGCATATTCTCCTCGGTGAGTTCCAATGCAGTGCAACCCAAACGTCAAGGAGACAGCACTTGAGTATAGCATTCTCTATTGATTGCACACACACACACAAACATGCATATACACACACACATATATGTGCATGCAAATACACATGTACACAGAAACACACACACACACAAGAGGCCAGTAGGATGAGAGAGCTGAACCTTTCCTCTCCTGGGGGAGGGGTTTTTCTGATGCTAGGGAAGAGATGATGTCATGCATGGCCTCAGGATTGAGCTTAGAATGGATGCAGGGATGTGGGAAGCATACTTCAGAAGGTCAAGAAAGAAAGGAGAAGGGACCCAGGAACAAGACACCTGTGGCTGCTGTGACCTTTAGGTCTGTCACACAGCAGAAAGGTGGCTTGGCTCTCTCTCCCATTTTGGCAGATATGTTACTGAATGAGGAAAACTCAGGTAGGGCTATGTACACTTTCAACGGGCTAAGTTCCCCCATCCCCCAAAGTCCTAACTGCCATCTTCAGAACATGGGGGTATGCTGTCCCTTCTTCTGAGGGGCTCCAGGTGGCCAGTCATAGTGCCCATCCCCAGACTCATTTGCATACCCTTCCAAGTAGCCATGCAGGCTCATGACATGATCGTGTGTTTTCTGTTACAGACCCAAGTTCCTGTGCCACAATAACAGGTTAGCTATTTTTCTTTGTTGTTTTGGTTTGTCTTGATGTGGCCTTCTGCTGTGTAGTCCTAGGTGGCCTGGTCATTGCCATCCTCCTGCCTTAGGGCTGAGATAATTGTAGACCTGATGTTCTCTGCCTTCCCTCCATCCTCAGGTAGACAAGAACCGGAATCGTGTCCTCTTGTGAGCGCAGCAGCATCTGCCCAGAAGGGTCCAGAGTCAGGGGATGTGCTCCTCTGCTGCAGGCCTTGATCAGAGAGGGCAGGATGCTGCCCAAGGCCCCAAAGGGAGACAGTCCAACCTGGGATCAGATTCCAGGCTTCTGACCTCTGCCTGCCCACCCTTCCATCCTGTCCCATCACAGACAGCCTTCCTCATGGCCTGCTTCATCTGCTTTATCCTCCAACAGTGTCCTCTGTGGGACAAGAGATTCAGAAGGGGAAGGAGAACTCAAGCTTGACTTCTGTCTGTATATGTAATGGGAATATCTGTCCAATGTCTGATCAATGACAATAAAACACAGCAGATGCGATGAGAGTATGTGAAATGTGCCAAAGAGGTGTAGGTGTGTGTGTGTGTGTGTGCACGTGTATGTGTGTGTGTATGTATGTGTGTATGTGTGTGTGTTAACTAGATGCATTCACTGAGCACTTGCTACATGATACCCATGAGTCCAGGCACTGAGCGCTCAGCCCTAGACAGAGCAGAACCAACCCACTACAGCTATGATGTCACATGGCTTGGGATACCCCACGTCACTTATACATCATCCTGAGACAGGAATCCTTGGTTCCTTCTGTCCATGTCCCCAAGACAAGACTCAAGACCTGCTCCATCTGACTCAGATGCTGTTCTGCAGTTGTGCATGGCTATGGGGACCTGGCAGTGTGAGCAGTGCACATGAAGATGCATGGTGGCTGCAGCATGCAGGCTGGGGTTTGAAGAGGTGCATGACAAAAATGAACTGAATTTGTGACACTGAAGGTCACAAAAACAGACACATGGTTGTCTGCGGTGATGATGAACTTTTGATGCACTGAGTTAAATCACAGTGGGTGTCTGCTTCCTTTTTCTCTTTCTGAGACAAGACCTCATTATGTGGCATAGTCTGACCTGGAACTCCCAGGCATCCTCCTGTCTCAGTCTCCCAAGTTCTGGAATCCCTCTCTCTCTCTCTCTCTCTCTCTCTCTCTCTCTCTCTCTCTCTCTCTCCCCCTCCCCCCCCCCCTCCCCCTCTCTCTCTCTCTCTCTCTCTCTCTCTCAGACACACACACACACACACACACACACACACACACACACACACACCCTCCACACAGAGATCTAATGGTTCCATACTTTGGTGTTGTGAACCAGTGGCTCATTTGTCAGACAGAAAAAACACATGTGACCTCAACTCTTGTACCCTGCTTACTTAAGAGTTCAGGGCATTGCACAGGACACCTGCTCCCAAAGTCAGCACCTGTCCCCAGTGCCCACTCTCTTAATAACTGTGTGTGTGTGTGTGTGTGTGTGTGTGTGTGGTGTGTCCTTCCAGCCCTTGTTCACTCAGTTCTTACTTTAATAGCCCTGAGAACCAGGAGCCCCAGTGTCCTGGAGTGTGAGAAGATGCAATGTCCCCTAGACCTCAGAACAAATCACACCCTGCACTGTGCTCTATTTGACTGGTGACCCTGGTGATGCTGGTCTACTATTCCTGCCTTGCCTCTTCTGAAATACCCCAAGATACACAGAGAAGGTTTTAACAACCAGTGCCCAGGGGTCCCCCATATATCCTGCCAACCTGAGGGGACCCATCATGTACCTCACACTATAAATCAAGTCTACATGTGATATATAATGGCTACATCCCATGTCTCTATGATGGAATGACCCCTTGTGTGGACCTTTACAAACCTTCCCAATGATAAGGACCATGGAGGCTAACAGCAGGCTACAGGAATGAGTGATGAGCTGCCTTAGGGAGGAGTCATAAGGTGGCTGGGTCAGGTTTCCATGACAACAGGGTGACTGAAGGTCATCTCTCAGATGGAGTAAGATGACCACAATTGACACTTTCATACCACTGTGACAGCCATGTTGAGCAGTGTCATGCTTGCTCTAGACTGGCTCATCCGTGCTCTTCCTGTGGGTGCCATCTTGGTTTCAACTTAGCATCCATCCTGACTAGGGGAATGGCAAGGCTTGATGACAGACACTTTGGGTTTTCAAGCCCAGTCTTCAACTTTAATCTTCTGCCCAAGGTCGGGAGCTCCCTCCTCTCCAGGGCCCACCCACTGAGTAAGGAGTGTATGTCCATTGGGGGAAGCATGGCTCTGTCTGCCATTTGACCACAGGGTTCAGTTCCCCAGGAAGCCACTTCATCTACACTCAGTGGGTTCAACTCTGAAGCTCAATTCATGTCAGGAACTGGGGGTGTGGGAGGAAGCTGCTCTGACAGTCATTGTCTTCACCTTCTAGTTATCTCTTGTGGTTCCTTCTAATGCCCCACGATAGATCATCTTCATGACCAACTTCACCAACCTTAGACCCTCTGTGGAAACACTTCTGGGCATGTTGAGGGCATTTATAGAAATGTCTTCTGACTGCTTCCTTCACTGAGAAACTCTCATAGCCTGCTGCCAGCGCTCCTCCCAATCTGTGGAGTTTCCTCTGGATTCATGTGGCCTGAACGATGTTTGAGAAGACTAACTATCAGAATGGTTAAGTGGCTTCTGACCAGGTTACCAAGAACACATGATGGGGAAGAAGGGCTCTTCTGCAGACGGAATTGGGAAAGCTGGATCTCCACTGACAGGAATAAACCCCACCCTCACCTTGGGTATGTACAAAGGCCATCCAAAATGGAAGCACAGAATCCCTAGAAAACACAGAACAGCTTATCCACAATGACCTCGGCTGTTTTCTTGGCTCTGACATCAAAACCACAGACAACTCAGGATGATTCTTTTATGTCAGGCCTCATGCATGCTGGGTAAGCACGCTGCCACTGAGCCACACCCACGGTCTCTCACTGGAACACTCTAGACAAGTCCTTCTCAGCTGAGACGCACCCCTGCTGCCTTTCTGCTCTCACAAGAAAGCCATTCCTTCATGGAGACATATCTCCTGTGGACTTGCTTTAGTGACCCGACCCGCGGGTCCAGTTATTCAGGGTTCCGAAGAGGCTCCTATCTGAAAATCATGGGCAAGAGAAAAGAACGAGACCAAGCAAAATCTCTCTTGTCAAGGTCTCCCTTTATTAGAGAACAAAGCCAAATATATAGCCCCAGAACCTGTGGGGCTGGTTCTGGGGTGGGGGTCGGTAGTCAGAGAGCGGGAGTTAAGGGTGATAAACGCCTTGGG
>JAQHUG010000208.1:68997-81007 GCA_028555095.1 Dicrostonyx torquatus | reverse complement strand
TTCCCTCAGCCTGGCTAGTGCATTTTTGGGTAACTACGTTCTGAGAGACATTGGACATGCCAGCTCTGTGACTAGATGATATGCACAGCTCACTTCTTCTTGATGAGATCTGGACTAGCTTGGATGTATATGTATATAACCTTTCACCAAGTCGCATGCCAAGATGGCCAGTGATGTGGAGTGTGTGTGTGTGTGTGTGCACATACATGTGTGTGTGTGTGTGTGTGTGTTCATGTGTGTCTGTCCCCTGATGAGAGCCCAAATGAGCCTCTCTATACCCTGAAAGGCCCCTGGCTTCCCTCAGTGCTCTCACATGCCCAGCGTGACCACCACAGTGAGCCATTTGTGATGCTGCTCTCTAGTTTTGTCCTGTGGAGGGTTGTCTGTGCACAGTGAACAGTGAGACTGCATCCAATCCATTGCCCACAGACAAACGTGTACAATGTCCATGGGCTCCACCTTGTCATTTGTTGATAACCCCAGAATAGTGGGAAAGCCTTGCAATTCTTTATAAAAACGATGTTTAAACATGTTGGGTGCGGTGCAACAGTGTCACAGGTGCGGTGAGTGTGTGCGCACAGCTCTGGGTTCAGGGTTGGTGAAAACAAAGAGCACCATTACAGTTAAGGTGACTTCACCCTTCTCTGCATGGCCCTGCTGTCCGCAAGGACAATAGTAGCCCATGGAGAAAGGGAAGCCTATGTGTGACCCCAGTATGTCGGAGCTCAGAAACAACGTCCCTAACTGTTAGGGGCACCACTGAGCACAGGACTGCCCGTTCACACTTTTATACTTTGTTTTCCTTGCCACTGAGGTTTGTAGTGATCTTTGGTTGTGGTTTTTTTTTTTTTTTTTGGTATTGAATAAGTATTTTAAGCTGGGTGGTGGTGGCGCATGCCTTTAATCCCAGCACTCGGGAGGCAGAGGCAGGCGGATCTCTGCGAGTTAGAGAGTAGCCTGAGCTACAAGAGTTAGTTCTGGGATAGGCTCCAAAGCTACAGAGAAACCCTGTCTCGAAAAACAAAACAAACAAAAAACAAAAACAAACAAACAAAATAAGTATTTTAATGAGACTATCCAATAAGTAAAGATTTCAATTCTTTAGCATAGCTTTTTAAAGGATTTTCTTTTAGTTGATTTTTATTGAGCTCTACATTTTTCTCTGCTCCCCTCCCTAACTCTCCCCTCCCCCTTCAGCCCTTCCCCAAGGTCCCCATGCTCCCAATTTACTCAGGAGATCTTGTCTTTTTATACTTTCTATTTTCCATGTAGATTAGATCTACGTAAGTCTCTTTTAGTGTCCTCATTGTTGTATAAGTTCTCTGGGATTGTGGTTTGTAGGCTGGCTTTCTTTGCTTTATGTTTAAAAACCACCTATGAGTGAGTACATGTGATAATTATTTTTTTGTGTATCTGGGTTACCTCACTCAAAATAATGTTTTCTAGCTCTATCCATTTGCCTGCAAAATTCAAGCTGTCATTATTTTTTTCTGCTGTGTAGTACTCCATTGTGTAAATGTACCATAGTTTCCTTATCCACTCTTTAGTTAAGGGGCATTTAGGTTGTTTCCAGGTTCTGGCTATGACAAACAAAGCTGCTATGAACATAGTTGAGCACATGTCCTTGTGGCACGATTGAGCATCCTTTGGATATATACCCAAAAGTGGTATTACTGGGTCTTGAGGAAGGTTGTTTCCTAATTTTCTGAGAAATCACCACACTGACATCCAAAGGGGCTGTACCAGCTTGCATTCCCACCAGCAATGCAGAAGTGTTCCCTTAGAATCCAGTCATATTCAAACTTAACATGAAATCTTGATTCATTTCTTCCCTCCCACCAAGCAAAATCGAGTTTCTCTCATGTTCTTATAAGTCAGACCACTATGAGGGTAGCCTGTAAGGCCTCTCTCTGCTCCTCAGGGAGGGGTTTTCTGACTCTTAGCCAGGTGAGGGCAGCACAAATACTCAGAGGTTGGACCAGGGGAGGAAAAACTGCCACTTCTCTTGGGGGTCCCCAGGCCCCGAACTGGAAGAGACCTTTAACCTTATCTCTGAGCGTTCTCGTGGTGGAGCAAACTGAGGCCCAGCACTACCTCAGCCACAGCAGACACCCTCGCTTCCCCTTCCCTGGCCGCCCATGCACACTCAGGTGAAGACGAGCTCTGCTTTCCAGAGCCGACAGCACAGCTCTCAGAGCCAGCTCTGCAGTCCTCCCATGACATGTGGGCCCTATGCCAGCATCTCCTAGTATAGAGAGACCAAGAGATAATCTCAGAACTAACATCAGGGCAGGTGCTAATCTTGTCTTCAGTCCATGGTGTGGTCCCTCCAATCCAGCATGTCTGGAGGCCCCTGTGTTCAGGAACCTCTGAGTCCCCACCATGGAGGGCTGGCTTGGCATCCCACACTAGGAGGTAGGAGTAAGAGCCTTCCTGCCCTCAGTGACTACCAATCCCATCAGAATCACACAGTGCAAACAAAGTGAAAAATGAGGATACTTAACACCTGATTCGGGGGACAGTTGGGGCAGGGTTTCTCTGTGCAGCCCTGGCTGTCCTGGACCTCACTCTGTAGACCAGACTGGTTTCAAACTCAGAGTCTGGTCTGCCTCTGCCTCCTGAGTGCTGGGACTAAAGGCATGCACCACCACCACCCAGCAAACCCTGATTTCTAATGAACAAAAAAGCCCAAGACTTCAAAACAACCTTTTAGTATCTATTCTTTTTCTCTTGGGCTGAGATGGGGCACTCATCAGCTTCCCTGCAGTTTCATTATTTTACTATGAACCCGAAAGTCTGTATGGATTCAGGCAGATTCATTCTGGGGGCAGCAGCAGCTATACAGGATCCACACCTTCTGTCTTCACACTGGATTATGGAGACCACACTAGCAATAACCATTGGGTAGCACATCCCAGGGCTCTGCAACAGACATCACTCTGTGACCCAACCTGCGGGTCCAGTTATTCAGGGTTCCGAAGAGGCTCCTACCTGAAAATCATGGGCGAGAGAAAAGAACGAGACCAAGCAAAATCTCTCTTGTCAAGGTCTCACTTTATTAGAGAACAAAGCCAAATATATAGCCCAGAAGCTGTGGGGCTGGTTCTTGAGGTGGGTGTCAGAGTCAGAGGGCGGGAATTGAGGGTAATAAACACCTTGAGGCAGAGAGTAGAATACCTAGCATACTTATGCAAACTTTCCTTTGTGAGATGCTAAAGAGGGGAATCTCTGTAAACTTCCTGGAGGCAGTGGCTTTCTTATCTTTGTAAATTTCCTAGAGACAAAATTCCTAGCTGGCTCTGTTGAGCATTCTAAGTTAAAAGGTCTTATATGACCTTCAGTAAATATTAGGGCGAATGGTCCCTGACATATCTGTAATTATTAGGGGGAATGGTCCCTGACAACTCTGCCTCCGAGTGAGTCCAGAGACTCCTAGGCCTGAAGAGCTGATGCTCCCTGCTGGTGCAGAGGAGGAAGAGCACTTACCTGCGTGAGCTCTTCCCTGCACAGGCTGAATGCAGTCTTAGAGGAAATCCAGTTGCAGGTTGTTAACACACAGCTACTAGGTAATCAGGCCTTGGCCTTCCAAAGCCTGAGACCCACTGAGAGCAGACACCAAAGGATCCATCAACATGGACAGATAGGGCAGCAGAGAGCTCAGCCGCACCGATACTGTGAGACAAAACCCTACAATGAGCTCACCCTTCATGGGTTACTATGCAGGCAACTCTGCAACACGTTCAGAGAACAGGGTTGGAGGGACTTGTTGCTTCCCTAAAGATTGCAACATCAGCTGAACAAAGTCACAAGCCACTGTTAAACCTGTTAACTGCATCCATGGTCCCTTTCACTGTGACAACACAGGCTATGGGTAATTCCTGTAGGTCATCCTATGGTTTTTATTATTATTATTATTATTACTTAAAAAATACCAATCCAAATTCCCACTCCCTTCACCCACTCTCCCATCCCACCCCCTCCAATCCTAAAAGAGGGCAAGGCCTCCTGCCCTGTGGAAATTCTAAGGCCCTCTCTACTACATCTAGGAAAGAGAATAGGATCCCAAAAGGCCAGTACATGCAGTAGAGACAAATCCCAGTGCCACTGTCAGTGGCTCCTCAGTCTGCCCCAACTGTCAACCACATTCAGGACTAGTTTGATCCCATGCTTGCTCACTCCGAGTCCAGTAGGAGTTGGTGAGCTCCCATTAGGTTAAGCAAACTGTCTCAGTGGGTGAACCCCTCATGGTCTTGACTTCCTTGGTCATAGTCTCACTCCTTCCACTCTTCAACTGGACCTTGGGAACTCAGTCCAGTGCTCCAGTGTGGGTCATTGCCTCTGTTCCCATCTGTTGTTGGACAAAGGTTCTATGGTGGAGTACAGGATTTTAGAAATATGACCTAATGATCCTCTGTATTTCCTCTGTGTCTGTTGTTATGTCCCTCTTTTCATTTCTGGTTTTGTTAATTTGGATGTTCTCTCTCTGACTTTTGATTAGTAAGGGTTTGTCTATCTTGTTGATTTTCTCAAAGAACCAGCTCTTTGTCTCTTTGATTCTTTGTATTGTTTTCTTTGTTTTTATTTTGTTGATTTCAGGCCTCAATTTGATTATCTCCTGATTTCTACTCCTTCTGGGTGCATCTGCTTCTTTTGTTCTAGAGATTTCAGGTGTGCTGTTAAGTCACTGTTGTGAACTTTCTCCTCTTTCTTTATGTGGGCGCCTAGTGCTATGAACTTTCCTCTTAGCACTGCTTTAATAGTGTCCCATAGGTTTGGATGCATTGTGTCTTCATTTTTGTTGAATGAATTCTAGGAAATCTTTAATTTTTTTTATTTATATCTCCCTTGACACAGGGGTGGTTCAATAGAGCACTGTTCAATTTCCATGAGTTTGTAGGCTTTCTGAGAGTAGTTTTATTGTTAAATTTTAACTTTAAACCATGATGATATGATAAGATACAGGGGGTTACTCCAATTATTTTTTCGAGACAGGGTTTCTCTGTAGCATTTGGAGCTTGTCCTGGCTGGCCTTGAACTCACAGAGATCCGCCTGCCTCTGCCTCCTGACTGTTGGGATTAAAGGTGTGCACCACCACTGCCCGGCCGAATTTTTTGTATCTGTGGAAGTTTGCTTTGTTACTGAGTATGTGGTCAATTTTAGAGCACATTCTTGGGGTGCTGATAAGAGGTATATTGTTTTGTGTTTGGGTGAAATGTTCTATAGATGTCTGTTAAATCTATTTGAGTCATGACATCTGTTAGTTCTCTTATTTCTCTGTGATTTTTCTGTTTGGTTGACCTGTCCGTTGGTGAGAGTGGCAGGTTGAAGTCTCCTACTATTAGTGTGTGAGGTTTGATGTGCAATTTAAGCTTTAGTAATGTTTCTATTACATATATGGGTGCTCTTGTATTAGGGGCATAGATGTTCAGGGTTGAGACTTCATCTTGAAAGGTTGTTTCTGTTATGAATATAAAGTGTCCTCCATCACTTCTTATTTATTTTATTTTGAAATCTATTTTGTTAGATATTAACAAAATATCTTCTTTTTTAGGTCCATTTGATTGGAAAATCTTTTCCCAAACCTTTACTCTGAGGTAATGTCTGTCTTTGAGGTTGAGGTGTGTTTATTGTATATAGCAGAAGGCTGGATCCTGTTTTTGCATCCTTTCTCTTAGCCTATGTCTTTTATTAGGTGAATTGAGTCCATTGATATTAAGAGATACTAATGACTAGTGGTTATTAATTGCTGTTATTTTTCAGTAGTAGTATTTTTGTGTTTCCCTTCTTTTGGTTTTGCTGTTGGGAGGTTATCTGTTGCCTGTATTTTTGTGGGTGCAATTAGTTTCCTTGGGTTGGGCTTTGCCTTCTAGTACTTTCTGTGGGGCTGGGTTTATGGATATGTATTTTTTTTTTGTTTTTGTTTTTTGAGACAGGGTTTCTCTGTAGCTTTGGAGCCTGTCCTAGAACTAGCTCTTGTAGACCAGGCTGGTCTCCAACTCACAAAGATCCGCCTGCCTCTGCCTCCCGAGTGCTGGGATTAAAGGTGTGCGCCACCACCGCCCGGCATATGTATTGTTTAAATCTGGTTTTGTCATGGAATGTCTTGTTTTCTCCTTGGACGGTGATTGAAAGTTTTGCTGGGTATAGTAGTCTGGGCTTGCATCCATGGTCTCTTAGTGTCTGCAGCACATCTGCCCAGGACCTTCTGGCTTTCATGGTTTCTATTGAGAAGATGGATGTAATTCTGATAGGTCTACCTTTATATGTTACTTGATCTTTTTCCTTTGCAGCTCTTAATATTCTTTCTTTATTCTGTATGTTTTTGTTTTGATTATTTTATGGTGACGGAACATTTTTTTGATCCATTTTATTTGGTGTTCAGTAAGCTTCTTGTGTCTTCAGAGGAATATACTTATTTAGGTTGGGAAAGTTTCTTTTTTTAAATATTTATTTATTTATTATGTATACAATATTCTGTCTGTGTATATGTCTGCAGGCCAGAAGAGGGCACCAGACCTCATTACAGATGGTTGTGAGCCACCATGTGGTTGCTGGGAATTGAACTCAGGACCTTTGGAAGAGCAGGCAATGCTCTTAACCACTGAGCCATCTCTCCAGCCCGGGAAAGTTTCTTCTATGATTTTGTTGAATATATTTTCTGTGCCTTTGAGCTGGGGTTCTCCTTCTTCTATCCCTATTATTCTTAGGTTTGGTCTTTTCATGGGACTAAGATTTCCTGGATGTTTTATGTTATGAATTTGTTGGGTTTAATGTTTTTTTTTTGACCAATGAATCTATTTTCTCTATAGTATCTTCAACACCTGAGATTTTTTCTTCTATATCTTATATTCTGCTGGTTATACTTGCCTCTGTAGTTCCTGTTTGTTTACCCAGTCTTTCCAGAACCAGAATTCCCCTGGTTTGTGTTTTCTTTATTGCCTCTATTTCAGTCTTCAAGTCTTGAACTGTTTGCTTCACCTTTTGATTGTTTTTTCTTGGTTTTCTTGGGTTTCTCTGAGGGATTTATTAATTTCTTCCAATTTTTTGTTTGTCTTTTCCTACATTTCTTTAAGGGAGTTTTTCACTTCCCCTTTAAAGATCTCTCTATCGTCTTCATAAAGTTACATTTAAAATCATTTTCTTCTGTTTCTTCTGGGTTAGGATGATCAAGTCTTTCTGTTGTGTGACCACTGGGTTCCGGTGTTACCATGTTGCTTTTTAGGTTGTTGGATGTATTCTTACATCGGTGCCTACCCATCTCTTCCTTCAAAGAGTCTGGCAGTGTCTTTGCGACTTGGTCCAATCCTTGCGGTGACTATCTGAGTCTTTGGGAATTGTTCTTGGTCTGCTCTGTACTGTCAATGTTGGTGTCTCAGGGAGCCACTGAGGTCTCTCTCAGCCTGCTCTCTTGGTTTTCTCTCCTGGTTCAGTCTCTTGGTCCCCTCAGTGTTGTAGCAAGCTGTGTTTCAGAGTTCCACCGAGGTTGCTGGAGGATAGGCAAATTTGGAGGCAGGGAGGGACTAGTATCTTGCAGGATCTGATGCATGGGGTGGGTATTGAGCTTGTTTTTTTATTTTATAAGACTGTGTTTCTCCTTGAAGTCATGGTGGTCCTATAACTCACTGTAAGAGACCAGATTGGCTTTGAACTCAGATATCCACCTACCTCTGCCGCCACAGTCCTGGGATTAAAGTTCTGTGACACAATCTCTTGGCGAACTTGAACTTCTGAGCCTCTTGTCTCTGCCTCCAGATTGGTGAAATTACACAGTATGTGCTCCAGTGTACCTGGCTTCTCCTTCATTTTAATGGTGACCAAGTATCCAGAAGCCGTCCGCCTGCTGCTCTGCTGTGGGCTGTGAGATCGCAGCTCCCAGCCAATGGAGGGGTCTTGAGGGACGTTTAGCTGGCTAACTGTTCCTATGCTGCACTGAGGCTGCTAAAGCAAAAACCGCTGCTGCTGAGATTTCAAACAACAATTCTATTTAAGCTGCTACCAGAATGTCCCACGGAGTTACTGCCCCTGGGTATTTTTAGTGGGTCGGCACCCAGCCTCTGCCTAAGCCCAAAGCTGTACAGGTGATTTAAAAACTGCTTTGCAAATCAGGTGGGCAGCATGGATCCCGAGAGGCGTGGAGATTTAACTGCTGACTGCACGCACAGGCCGCGGCCAGGAGGTCTTATGCCAAGCCGACAAGCGGCTTAGCCGGGGGAGAGGGGGTTGGTTCTAAAAACCAGATGTTGGGCGCCAGATAAAGACGCAAAACAATCTTACATCAGTTTGATTAAAAAGGGGGTCATTTACTGCAGGGGATAAAACTTACAGATCAATGTCCCAAACAACAGTCCTCTGGTCGCAAACAGAGTCTAGTAGTCAGAATGGGAGCCAGAAGCAAGAGAGAGAGCAGAGCGCTGCTGCCACTTTTTAAAATGAAAACCACGCCCCAGTGGCCTGATATCTTAAAAGCCATTGGCTAAAGGAGAGAGAGAGAGAGAGAGAGAGAGAGAGAGAGAGAGAGAGAGAGGGCTCTCACAGCAATCTGGCATTTTGATGTCTCCTCATACCTTTGGAAGTTGCTTCTCCTACCCAAGATTCAATATTATAGTCAAATGTCTCAATGTTCATTGTATGCAGGATCCATTCATCCATTGGTCCTCACCTAACTTTTAAAGGCCAAGTATATTTTTGCATTCTAAATTGGCATTTTCAAAAGCCAGAGATTCCAAAGTACTTGTCTAACATCTGGATTTGTTACTCCTATTTGTACAGCCTTAATGAATCTTTGTAAAAACTCAGTAAAAGGTTCTCTTTGGCCCTGTTTAATCCTGGTATCTGATTCAATTCATTTTCCTAGTTCTTGAATCCTGTTCCAAGTCTGCTCTGTAGCATAAGGACAAGATTCATTTATCTTAAAGTGCTTGAACCTGTGGGTCAGCATAAGTGCCATCATCAATAATTTGATCTTGGAATGTCTGAAGTTCTTTTGCTTTTCCCTGTTGTTCTAAAATTTTTGCTTTTTCTCGCAAATAACATTTCCACAGTAGTTGTGGCTCATCATCTAGGACTGCTGAAAATAACTGAAGCCAGTCGTGTGGTGTAGCCTCATTGCTAGAAGCCCATGTCTTTACTATCTCCCTAACAAATGCTGAATGCAAGCCATAAGATGATACTGCTTGCTTAATTTCTTTTAGATCATTCATTCCTATAGGTATCCATCTACCTTCTTTGGGTCCTTTTGGGCATTTAGAACTTGATGTTTTATCAGAGTAGAATACAGGGTAGAAAGCTAAAACCCTGGGTAAATCATCTCTGACAGGTACTGGTGATGTTAAATCCTGTCCTTGTGCCTTCCTTCCCTGCTCATCAGCTCCAATAATTTCCTCAATCATTTCACATCTTTTTACAACTGTCTTTTGTAAAGCCTGAATCTCTTAGCCTGTATATATTTCTAGTGATTTCATTGAAGTGCCTCTGGCTCTTATTCTGCACTTGTGATTACAATGTCTGAAGTTTTTCCTTTAAAGATAACATCTCATCCTTGGACATTATTTGGATTTCCTTCCTGGAGAGATAGTCTATCTGCTAACCTATCATAACTTTTAACAGATTTGATTGTCAAATTCAACAGTAAGAATTCTTTCAGATAATTTCTCAGTACCCTTTGACATGGATTGAATTTTGGCTATCAAATTAATGTTATCATTTTCAATAGTATTTTTTCAGGTACCTTTTGATTTTTGATGGTATTAAATCTGTCAGCTAGCTGTTCATTATTAGTCTGTAAACACTGCATCATTTGTAAAAGTACTTCATTCTTGGCTCTGTCATCAAACCATTTTCTTAAGGATATAATATGAAGAAAAAAATGAGTCCCTATATCCAATAAATGGATGTATCACAATAACCATGTAAGCCTTGCAGAATATGATCCATAGTATCAGCAAAAAAGGTTATTAAAATTTTGCATGCTAATGGTGTCTGCCATTATATAACTTTCAAGTTTTTGGGTGTATTAATTAATCAAATACTTACCTGTGTTATGAAATCCAGCAAATTGTTTTAGGTGTAATAGTCTTTATTGTCCAGCAGGCGTCACAGTTGCAGAGTCACAACTAGTCCTGTGCAGTCCTGCGCAGCTTCGGCCTTCTGCCTTGGCGCTTGTCAAATCAACTTCATACATGAAGCAAGAAGCCCAGAGCTCATGAGCAGGGAGCACAAACCAGAAGCTGCACAAACTGCCACACAGCAGGGAATGCAGCAATAATGGGGGGAAATGTATGCAAGCAAGTTGCCGTACACTTAGTTCCGCTGTGGCAGGGGAGTAGGTGATAGCACAACAGACAGGCAGGGTTGGAAGATCTTCTGGGCCATGAGCCATGTGCCTTTTGGACCGGTCTACCCAGTATGTGTGGGGTCCAGGGTCCACGTGGGGCGCCAGATGAAGAGGGACACTACAAAGAAATCCCACACTGGTTCAGAATTGAATATAATAAAAGGTTATTTATTTAGGGGTAGGCTCACAGATCACAGTCCTCTGCTTGAACGGGGAATCCAGCAGCTGAAAGAGAGAGCAAGCATGCCCTTTACAACAGCATTTATAGTATAAGAGGCAATGCCCAAGTGGGCGGGTAACTTAAAGGCTACTGGCTGAAGGATTTTCCTACAACAATCAGGCTTGCACTTTACCTAATGAGCCATCTCCTCTGCCCCTGAACTTGGATATCCATCCATGACTTCATCAGAGATAGCCAAGTCAACTAAGAAACCTGGCTACTCACAGGCAACATGTGGGTTCACTGACATCTCACACATCAACCATTGAGAACTACTTCATTAAGGCAGAAAGCTTGATGGGAGCTATACTTGTTCCCATGATCCTTGTAGCCCATGTCATTTCTTTGCTCTAGATGCTGGGCTGGAAATCTCCACACAGGTTCTGGGGAGTTCCAGATCAGCTATCCTGGATTCTGAGATCACATGATTCAGTGTGGGTGACTGGCCTAACTTGTGGTAGACAGAGCCTACCCCAGCTGTCTTGATGCACATGCCACTGATGAAGCAGATGTGAAAATTCTGGGACAGACCTGTGGGCTCCAACATCCACCAGCCTGGCACGGCCATGGCTTGAATACTTTGCTAGCTGGAAAGCTAGCAACTTAGAAAGACAAAAGGTACAGGCTCGGCTCCAGCCTTCCTTTTCTCATGTAGATTGCCTGGGAAGAAGTGGCTGGCTCCAAAGCTGGTGAGATATGCAGGTGTGGTTGAGAGTGTGGGGTCCCCGGAAAAGGAATGTGAATAGAGAATTCCTGAGGGTGGAGGAGCATTTGGCAGAAGGCATTCAGAGCTTGGGGGAAGAAGAAATAAACGCAAGGTCATGCTGTAAAGGACAGAAGAAGTCCTGAGCTGCTTTTGAACGATGATGCTATGAGAGTCTGTTTCTTCCACGTGCCTCCGAGAACACATTTAGGGAAAAGCACCAGTTTCTATGTTGGGGCGACGGTCCCCGACATAATGGTGCCAGCAATGTGGTGCTAACGACTGAACCTCGAGAAAGCTGAAGAAAAAGAAGAAATATGAAAAACTGTGGTGCGGATGACTCAAGATGGAGACACAACGTGGAGGAACTTCGAGAAGCAACGAGAAGGAACCCCGAGAGACCAACACAGATGGAGACCGTGAGGAGACCGCGAGGAGACCGCGAGGACCGGCTGCTGAATCCATAGAGACGCGGGACAGAGGAACAGGCGGACGGAGGAGAAAGTGAGGCGGATCCGAGAACCCCAAAAACAAGGAAGAAATGACCAGACAGAAGGAACTCATGAGAAAAAACCGATGGACACGTGAGTTTTGTGCATTTAGATAACAAAATGAGACAGTAGTTTCGGGAATATAATTTGTAATTATAAACATGGGTCAAGGAGAAAGCAATCATATGGCTATACAATTGATTGAGGACATTTTAAAAGACAGAGGAGAAAGGATACAGGAAGGACAAATACAAGAATTTTT
>JAQHUG010000208.1:42077-67717 GCA_028555095.1 Dicrostonyx torquatus | reverse complement strand
AGCAATCAGCAAGTTAAGGTATTATTTCAACAGATTCAGGAAGCCATACAATGTAGAAAATTACCATGTTTTGTGGGACATATCAGAGCACATTCAAGTCTTCCAGGTCCATTATCTGAAGGTAACGCTCTAGCTGACGAACTTACAAAAATAATTGGTTTACAGACAGGCACTGACAAACAGGAGTACCATTGAGGGCCTCCCTGTCATTCACTAAGTTGATAAGCAACCTACGGGGGCAGGGGCTAAGTGTGATACATATACTAAAGGGAAGTACCTCCAAGTCACCATAGTGATTTTCACCTGAGCCACAGAAAGTCAGACAACACTTTACCTCACCAGGGGTGATATGACTGCCAGGTGCCAGCCTATTACAACAGGGACCTCTGCCTTAGGATCACCATACTGATAGAGGTTGTAGAATATTATTTTATGGCATTTTATGGAGTTTTTTTTAGTGGGACGGAGATTTAGATCAGTTTTCTTAGTAGCTTTGAAAGAGTTGGTGCCTGAGGGTACAGAATTTCCTCAACCTGCAGCTCTTGCAGCCTAGCCACTGCTGGTAGTGGTGAAGTTGCAGTTGCTGACTAAGACAGCCATAGCTTAAAAGGCAGCAACTATTAAAAACAGATGACAACAAATAGATCTGTCTCCCTACCAGTAAGTCACCCAAAGGTGGTCAAATAGAGCACACTGGGACCAAGGTGGTGGAGAGAAAGATAACAGAGATCCCCTTGCTGTCTTCTTCATTTCCAGTTTCCAGAGGCTCATGAAATCTGCCTGCACATCCTTGCTTGAGACAACCCCACATTCTCCCAACTTTGGATTCAGGAGGCTTCTGTGGTTTGTAAGTACGTAGCTACAACTCACATGGTAGTTGAAAGAAGCTGGGGAAGGTGAAGATAGCTGGCAACAAGTCTGCTCCTGCACATGACAGGACCACCCAGGGAGTTAAGAAAAGCCAGGCAGTCAGGCAAGATCTCGGGGCCAGAAAAACATCATGAAGGGCCTTGAACAGAAGCTCATGAGGAAGTAGGTCTTGTATAACACCTTGAAGAGAGAGGGGTCCTGATCCTTCTGGGGAACTTGACAATCAGTGCCTCTACCTTCTCATTCACAACCAACTGTGAACATCCCTTGGGCTTGCTGTGATCTTTGGGAGATGCATGCACAATCCACTCAGGCTGCCTATAACACAAGGAAGGTAAAACAATTATTGGGTCCACCAGAAAGGCAACCCACAGTTAAGAGAATTAAGAGCAGAACCCAAGACAAGTTACCATAGAGAGTTAGCTTAATGCAGTAGGTATGACTCTATAGACTCAGGGCCATCTGCTGGCTGCAGCTACAGGTACACTAAAGTTCACTTTCCTCTTTTGCAAAACAGGGCTCATAGTAGACTGTTGTAATGCCAGTGTTTTTGTTTCTGGGTCACCTAGATCACAATAATCAAACAGAAACTATATTAATTATAACATGTTTGGCCAATGGCTCAGGCATATTTCTAGCTAGCTCTTACATCTTAAATTAACTCAGTTCTTCAGCTCTCACTCTATCTCTGTTCAGATTTCCTGCCTGGCTTTATTCTGCTAAGTTGTTGGTCAAAACACCTTTATTCATCAACTAATAAAAGCAACACATATACAGAAGGATATCCCACATCACCTACCTCATGGAATCGATGTGCAAACTGAATGAGCAGACATAACTAAAAGGCTTGGTAGCATGGCAGCCCCAAGCTCATCTACAGACACACAATTCTCATTGGAAGTTGAACTGGCTGCCTTATAGGAGGTGATGCATCAGTTCTAAACTCTGTAGTGGAAACTCAAGAGACCCAGATGATCTTAAAACTATCCTGAAAGAGAAGAATGAAGCTGAACCTCATATTACTCAATTTCAAATTTTACTGTGAATCAACAGATGTCAAGAAAGGCACAAGGAAGTTACATAGGGATCAGGGTAGTAGATCTAAAGGCCCAAAATTAAAGATCTAGAAGCAGGCTGTGTGGTGATGGTACACACCTTTAATCCTAAGCACTCAGGAAGCAAAGGCAGGTGGATCCCTGTGAGTTCAATGCCAGTCTGGTCTACAGAGTGAGTTCCAGGACAGCCAAGACTACACAGAGAAACACTATCTTGAAAAACCAAGGAGAAAAAAAATCCAGAAGCAGATGATCTCTGTCAAGCCCATTCACTGGTGATTAAAGAGTGTTTTCAAAAACTGGTAATGGGCTAGCCAAGGTAGGTCATGCCTGCAGTCTTAGCACTTGGGAAGCAAGGTAGGAGGACTATCAAGAGTAAAAAGACAAGGGCGGTGGTGGTGCACGCCTTTAATCCTAGCACTCGGGAGGTGGAGGCAGGTGGATCTCTGTGAGTTCGAGGCCAGCCTGGTCTACAAGAGCTAGTTCCAGGACAGGCTCCAAAGCCATAGAGAAACTCTGTCTCGAAAAAAAAATTGGGGGGGCTGGAGAGATGGCTCAGTGGTTAAGAGCACTAGCTGCTCTTCTAGAGGACCTTGGTTCAATTCCCAGAACCCACATGGCAGCTTATAACTGTCTATAATCTCAGTTCCAGAGGATTGGCACAGACATATACCAAGCAAAATACCAATTCACATAAAATAAAAATAAAGATTTCCATTTATTTCCTCTTTCAAAAAAAAAAGAGTAAAAAGACAGCCTAGGGGGCTGGAGAGATGGCTCAGCGGTTAAGAGCATTGACTGCTCTTCCAGAGGACCCGGGTTCAATTCCCAGCATCCACATGGCAGCTCACAACTGTCTGAAAGGGATTTGACACCTTCACACCAATGCACAAAAAGTAAAGTTAAATAAACCATAAAAAAATATTAAAAAAAAGACAGCCTAGGCCACATGGCAAGAATCTCTCTAAAAGCAAAGGAAAACAAACAAACAAAAAATAGTGGTAGGAAATTAGACAGCCACATACAGAGAATTGCTAGACCATGACCTCATGTTACGTATAAAAATTAACGACTTTTATTTATGTGTACGTGTATTTGCCTACATGAGTCTATGTATACCATGTGAGCACAGGTACCTGTGGAAGCCAGAAATGGGTGTTGGATCCCTAGGAGCCAGAGTTGCAGGCATTTGTGAGCCACCTGATGCAGATGCTGGGAACCAAATCTTGGTCATCTATAATAAGAGTATGACCCATCTCTCCAATCTCACAAAAATGCACTTAGAATTGATCCAACTTCTACACTCAGAAGCTAAGAAGTAAAAATCTTGCTGATCATGGTTTGCATACAGTTTCAGCACCTGGCGGATTCAGGCAGGAGACCCTTGAAGTTCAAGATCATCCTCAGCTACACCGAAAAGAAAATACCAGCTTAGGTATGGCTATATGCCAAAAGTTTATCTAAAAAGTGAAGCAAAATAAGACAAACACCACCTCCAGCACCACAAAACAAACCACCATGGCTACACAAGCTTTCAAACAGCCTTGTTTCATAAATCTAAGTCCTCCGATGGTCACAATGACTCAGCACAGTAACCATCTCCTATGTGGTTCTGTAGTTCTGCCCTGTCCTACATAGGCCAGTCATGAATGAAGAAGACAAATACCCCAGCAGGATCCACACACGTGAAATGCCATTCTGAAGTCACCTAAATCTAGACTGTTCCCTCTCTCTGCAGACACAAGTCTATACAAACTGCGTTCTTACACATTTAAACACACAGTATCTCCTCTTATCCATGGATATTATTGGCTATGTTTTCTTACAAATGCCTGCAAATACCTGTGGCAAAAGTTTAATGTACAAGTCAAACAAAAATTAAAAAAGAAAGATTTACAATAAAAATGACACAATATCAGCATATTTTGTTACTCTCAAAGCACCTTCATGTGTTGTCCTCATCCTTCTTGTGATACTAAGAGATGTCAGAGGAAGGAAGGCAAATGGCAGGCTCTGTGATGCAGCTTTAGGCTGCTACCTAAGGATCACTTGACCATAACCACCGTCAATCTAATAACCCAGGTGACTGTGAGTGGCCGACTAGCAGGTGGGTAGTGTGTACAGTGTGGACAAACAGACAAAAGGACAATTCACCAGGGTTACAGGATAGGACAGAACAAGAATAGTACATCATTTAAAACTTAGGAACTTTAGATTTAATATTTTCAGATAATGTTTGATCACAGGTAACTAAAACTATAGGTATGGGATACTTTAGTCATTTAAACCATCACCTGCTAGAGCAATTAATAACTACTTCATTTTGTTTTTTATTTTTAGATACGCCATCCTTTACAAATTTTCTCTGGTAAAGATACTCTGTTCCCCTTTGCCTGGTGCTGTGACTTCTAAACCAGCAGCAACAACAAAAACCTTTTGATGGCTGACACATGAGGTATTACAGTCAACTATTGTAGGAGGAAGGGGCCAAAAAGAACAACCTTTGGTCCCCAAACTTCCTAAAAGAATGATTTTCATTTGTCAGAACATGAAATACCAGTGGTCTTTAAATAAGATCAAAGTGCATCATCTGTTCTAAAATTTAAAAAAAAAATGTTTAACTTGCCTGAAAAGGTGTTCACCTAAAGAATAAGAAACTGACTCAGGGGACAAGGTCATTGGTAATCCGGGGAATTTTCCAATTGAGAGGAAGATAAACATTCCCTAAATGACAAGGATGATCATCAAGCCTAGATGTGGAACTCAGTCTTTCTCTATAAGAGCTTTTTGAGCCATGAGATCCCAAAGACAGAGCTTGGAGGCTGACAGATCTTCCATTTTCTCAAGGCGTCCTGAAAAAACCTAAAGCCCGCCGGGAACCAAACTAGAATCCTTTGGAAGAACATCAGGTACTTTCACAGAGCCATCTCTCCAGACACTGGACATTGCTGGTACACCCTCCATTTTGTTGTTCAAGTCCCTTTAGGCATCAAATACTGGAGTGATGATGACCTGTTCACTTTCCACTTAGCTTAAGAGTTTTGGGCTTCCTCCCTCTGCTTACATCCTAATGGGTGTTTGGGTTTGATTCTGTTTTGGGCTACACAAACACAGCAGCTGCAAGTCTGTACAAGCCTTTCAGAACCCAAGTTTCCAGTTCTCTTGGTCATTTGCCTAGGGACAGAATGACAACAGGTAAGTAACTACATTTAATTCAAAACAAAACAAAGCACCACTAGACTCTTTGTCACAGCCCCTGAATCATTTGATATTCATGCCAAGAGGAAACATGATCCAAAAAAGCCTCACATAAGAAGAGCACAGGCTGAGAAGAACACAAAGTATTACCAAAAACCAAGGAAGCAATGGACCAGAAACAAAGATTGGAGTAGGAGGCAGGGCAGACCAGATTTCCATAGGAACCACTTAGGGCCAGACTACCCAGCCCATGCTTCTCTCACCACTTCCCTGGACAAGCAGAACTCCGTGCAGCCCAGAATACATCTTAGTTTATATCTTTTCTCTAGATAAGTGGCCATGCCAACTTATGACCCAAGAAGATTTGCTCCCTACCTCTCCCTAACCACAGGTATCAGCTATGTTCACTCTTCTAGAAAAAAGAACAAATGATTCCTCAGCAAGATAAGCATACTTGAAGGTCAGTCAGGGTCTTCATGGAATCATGTCCAAATTGGTCCCAGATGAGTAAACACAACTTGTCTAGAAAAGCTACCCAGGGTTGATCCAGCATTGAGGCATGGCCCATCAGATGACATTTAGCTCAGAGCCAGTGAGATGGCTTAGTGGCTCAGTGGCACCTGCTGTCCAGCCTGAAAACCTGAGTTCAAGCCCCAGGATCCACATGGTAGAACCATGGTGAGAACCAACTCCCATAAGTTGTCCTTTGCCCTCCATAATGCATGCTATGGCAAATGCACATCCACACATGTACACATAATACAATTTAAAAATTCAAACCAGCAAGAACACTTGAGAAACATTCAAGACACCAGAAAGATGTTCAGAGAGTGAACATTAAAGGTTAAAGACAGACTGAATAAGGAGGGCAGAACATATACAGCTGAGGGCTTGATCAGCAGAATCAAGTTCCAGCCTGGCAGATGGCCTCCTCTCTCCTTCTGAAGAGCTGATCAATCAGTGATATCAAGATGTAACTTGCAAACAACACAGGAGGGAGCTGCTGGGAGCTCCCTTTGATGTCAAACACTTCCACTCCACCCCATCTGATGAATGAGAAACTACAGTCTAGGGAGGAGATGGACTTTCCCCAGAACCAAGAAACTTAAGAGATTCAGGCCAACGTGGCTAAAGGAAGATAACAGGTCAGCCTAAGCCACATTTGCCTTGCCTGAGAGAACACAGACACGTGACACTCATTTCCTTGACTTAGCATATTCTTTCTCCTTATTTGGCAGCACAGGTACAACTTCTTCTGATGTGTGCTCCCTTATTCAGTGAACAGAGGTCACTGCTCTCCAGGGGCTTGCGGTAGCCCTGCACCATCATCCTGGGAGCAAGGCACAAAGGGAGGTACAATGAGCATTGAAAGAATGCCATGGGGCTCCCCTCACACACCTGCTATCACTGTCCAGCCATGACTGGAGAAATCTGAGGATGAGTAGATATGAAGGCATATTAGCTAACTAACTAAGTCTATTGAGTCTTTTAGGGAAATGGACCCATCTTGACAGACCAGTGAACAGAGTGTTAAAAAAATTACCTGGGTGTTTCTAATTATTGTTCTGCTTTATATATTTTATTTTTAATAATATATATTTTATTTTTAATAATTTTTAATTATTTTACTTTCAAGCAGGACCTCATGTAGTCCAGACTGGCCCCAAGTTCTCTATGTAGCTAGACATTAAACCTGTTTTTCCTGTTTCCTATAAAAATGCCTACAAATTCTAGGTGTTTCCTTGTTGTTTATGTATTTCCTATGATGTGCATATATGACTTTACTGTAAGCTAGGGGACAATAACAGTAACCACTACTCTGTATCTGTGGATCTGAAAAGTTTTGTCTCATGTTATTCCTTACGCAGAAGTGCAGGGCAGATATTTAGACTGCATTGGGGTCATGCAGCATTTACAGATGATTCAGAATACAAGGCAGATGTGGTTAAATTACATGTTACTGTGGCAGAATATCCGGATAGCCTGGTGCCAGAGGGATAGCAAGCAACCTCCAGTAGTCATGAAAACTGGCTGGGTTATACCTGGCCTGGCTCTGGAGTTTTCACACAGCCCATAGGCCTTCCTTTGTGTTACAAATACCTTTGTTGTCCCCTGTGAACCTTGACTGAGTTTCCCATGGACACAAAGCCTATGCAAAACTTCTTTCAGGGGAAACCTGGAAAACCGGTGGCACCTCATGAATGAGGTATTTGCATCTGGCACTGTATTGTCAGAAGCTTCAATCAGTTTGTTCTGAGATATGAAAATCTAGCTAAAGTGTAAATATAGGAAAAAATAAAGATGCTGGGAGGCGAAGGCAAGGCACGTCAGTTCAAGGAGACTGAGCACCCTCCCGCCGCAGAGGCTAAGACTCAGTGTGTCTCTGAGTCTTCATTTCTCGGACCCGCGTGAATCCACACACCCGCTACGAAATATTCGCGATATGTTACTCTGCTTTATATGGAGAACTGAGCAACAATAAGAAAGTGTGGTATCTGCAGGCTTCTCTGGAACCAAGCCTGCTAGGATACCACATTAGTTACAACCCAAAGGCAAGTAAGTCTATGACAGGCTAAAGATGCTCACAGCCCGTGTATTTATCACACTGATGTTTACAAAATTAGAGTTCATAAAATTGGAGTATAGTTGGTGACCTTGCAGACAATACAGGAGGAAACTACAGGGAACGTAACCCTCTGGGAGCCAAGCCTTAGCCTGTACTACCCCAAGTGATCTGCGGAAGTCTTTCCACCCCGTCCTTGGTCACCGTGACAATTTCCGGACTCGCTCTCCCAGAGTCCATCGCGACTCCGAGAGCGAAGTTTCCGCTTCCGCGATGCGGAGGCCGTTTCTGCCACACCAAACGACATAGTAGCGTGTTCTGGACTCGCACTCCCAGCGATCTTCGCAGCTACGGGAGCGTAGTTTCCGGTTCCATATGACAGTGGTTCCGCCGCCGCAGCTGAGGTTTCCGGCTCCCGCGAGGCAGCAGAAGTCAGGTCGACCTGAGACCGAACCGGAAGCGGCGACCTTCGGTGTCGAGGAAGGACGTCAAGTCCGGAGCAGGGCCCTTGGTGGCGGCTCAGACGTCCCGGAAGACGTCGTTCGTGCGGCCTACAAGTAAAAACAAACAAACAAACAAATAAATAAAAATGTAAAAAATAACGTGGTGGTCAATATAATAAAATAAAATGTAAAATGGTAAAAATAATAAAATTTTCGAGTGGTCCTTAAGTCACGGGAACAGATCTCTGGTCTTTAGGCGCCAGCGCGTCACAGTCATTCCGCCAAAGACCGGGTCCCCTTAACAAATCACGGGGAAGGTCATTACAGAATCACCGTCCTTATCCCCTTCACTGCCCTCTACAGCCTAAAACAGACCTTAGAAGCACACGGGAAGCTGTGTAAAAAGCAATCTCTTGTGTATACCGAATAGTTTTAGACCTTCAAATGCTCGCCAAATATCCTAGCGGGAGTGGGTGCGGCCTCGTGGGAGGGGCGTGTCCTTGTAGGGGTGTGTGTCGTTTTGGGAGTGGCCAGGTACTTGAGGGAGGGGGCGTGTATTAGTGGAAGTAGGAGTGTCTTTGTGGGAGGGGGCACATCCTTGAAGGAAGGGACTGTTCTTGTGGGAGAGGCAGCGTTTTTGTGGTCGGAGGTGTGTAACTGTTTCCTTGCGGGAAGGGGCGTGTACTTGAAGGTGAAGGCCAGTTCTTCAGGGAGGGGCTACGTCGTCACACACGCCTGTCCTGGTGAAAGGGAACGCCTTCTTATTAGAGTAAACACGTGCATTTGGGAGGGGGCACGTTCTTGTGGGAAGGGATGGATCTTTATAGGATGAGCCTTGTCATTGAGGGAGGTGTGTCATTGAAGTAGGCAAGTCCTTTTGGGAGGGTTTGTGTTATTTTGAAAGGAGGAATGTTACAAGACTCAAGTACCTGAGTGTTCTTGTGTGAGCACGTTGTCCTTGTGAGGAGCAGCGTGCCTTTGTCGAAGGAGGCATGACCTTGTGAGAGGAGGCATGTCATTGTGGAAGGGGGCAGTTATTTTGGGGGAAGGCATGACCTTGTTGGAGGAACTCTCTCTTTGGCCCAGTCTCCTTGTGAGAGGGAGCATGTTCTTGTGGGAGGGGAGTATCCTTATCAGAGAGGACACATCTTTGTGGGAGGGGCATGACCTTTTAAAGAGGGAGTGTACCTTGTGGGACAAAATTGTCCTTGTGACAAAGAGTGTGTCTTTATTGGAGCCCTAACTCTAACACTCACCATTACCCTAACCTAACTCTAACCCTAACTCTAACCGTTACCCTAACCTAACCCTAAACTAACCCTAACCTAAACCTAAACTAAACCTAACCCTAACTCCCCAACCCAAGGCTCCCTAACCCTAACCCTCACAACCCTAACCCCTAGCCACTAACCCCTTACCTTAACCCTGATCCTGACCCTAACCCTAAATATGATTACAATTAATTGCTCAGGATTAGACTCTTGAAGTCTGAACCAACATTAGCTAAGTTGTGTTGAAATGGATTTCCTTCTTGCCTCTCACAGATCATTCCTCTGCCAACCATAGCATTTAGAGGGACACTTCAGAATCCATATAAATTAAATGGAAAATTGAAACATATCTTCTTGAATTGGGTGTGTGTGTCATGGACTCATCAAAATATCTGAAGACTACAGTCTCTACAGTCTCCTCCGGGAAGATCTTTGTATAAACCATGATGATAATGGACTAGATCTCTGAAACTTTAAACCAGCACCAATTAAATGTTTTCCTTTATAAGAGCTGCTGTGGTCACATGTCTCTTCACAGCAGTAGAAACCCTAAGACAATGAATACCTATAATAATTCAAGTTAAGCACAATCACCATCTCTGATTTACAAAGGAGACAGGGTATTTTTAAGACACAGAGAAGACAGACAAGTACTTGATCACTACATTTCCTTAAAAAGGAAGATTTCTT
The DNA here is from genome assembly GCA_028555095.1 of Dicrostonyx torquatus. Lineage (NCBI taxonomy): Eukaryota > Metazoa > Chordata > Mammalia > Rodentia > Cricetidae > Dicrostonyx > Dicrostonyx torquatus. The sequence goes on along the minus strand of JAQHUG010000208.1, from coordinate 57,627 downwards.
GGAAGGATCTGTATTTACCTCAGGGCAAACTTGATCACAACACTGCCTAGGCTCCTGCTCCCAACCACAAGGAGAGTCACGCCTTCTGCTGTATCCAGTGCCCAACAGTCTCTCAGATCACTATATCCAGAGAGGTTTTATGTCTAACTTTTCAGAAGTTGTTACTACCACATCTTAAGTAAAACTCTAATCAAACTCTCAAATGATTTAGAGTTGATAGTAAAGTTTGCAAGTAGATAATCCTCAGGCTTTCTTCCTTTTTATTATTTTTTGTTTTGTTTTGTTTTATGAGGCAAGGTTTATCTGTAGTTTTGGAACCTGTCCTGGACCTAGCTCTTGTAGAATAGGCTGGCCTCAAATTCAGAGAGCCACCTGCCTCTGCTTCCCAAGTGCTGGGATTAAATGTGTGTGCTACCACCAACCAGCTGACTTTCTTGATGTCAGAATAAAAACTGTAGGACCCAGCCTGGCCACTCAAGACCTTACAAACAGGAATAGAAGTGGTGAACCAGATTTCCCCAAACCCCTGGTTCTTAAAATAACACAGAATGTCTGTCTATCTATAAAACTCATCTTTATGGAAGAAGTGACATGTTCTTTGAAAAGAGTTTCAATGTAATTATGCCTTAAACTCCATTGTGCAAATGGGATTGTGTTACACTGCATGTAATGGTCTGTCCTGTCCATTTAAGAGACAAGCCCCACCCACTCCATTCCCCATCCACCGCCAAGGCAGGCGGATTTTCCGCTTCCAGTGTGAGCCCTTTTCTTTCTGTCTCTCTCCCAAAGAGGTAGTTGTTGCTGCCATGGCTCCTCTTCTCTCTCTCTCTCTGTCTCTGTCTCTCTCCTCTTCCCCTACTCCCCCTTCTCCCTTTTCCCTTACCCCTCCATAACCCTCTAAATAAATACCTACTTCCTCTGCATGACCACCCTTCTTAGTCTTTCACCCACCATGCTGCTCCATGCCTAGGACCCGCTGGCCCTCATGGCCTGTGGGCCATTCGAGGGCACCCTGCCTGAGACCTGGCTGCCTTCAGGGCCTGCCGTGATCTTGGGACCCGCTGCCTGCTGCCTGCCACTGCTGAGGGACCTATGGCATGGTCTCATGGCCCGCTGCCCACTGCCACCACTCAGGGCCCTGCAGAATTTCTGCCACTGCACCCCTTAGGGACCTGAAGCACTTTATTTAAACTATAACATTGGTTCCATGACTCAGGAGGCTCTTCCGCTCCTCTCCTGAGGTCAGAATTCAGAACCAGGTATTTTTTCTTCAACAACCAAGTGTCCCATCTGCCCCAATGCCGATCTCTATGCACAGTAGCAGCTTTGGTGGTGCGTTTTCCCCTTCTAGCCCCCAACCACAGCCTACACAGCTACTTTTGAGCCCTTTGCTGGTTTCCATAGCTAAAAACGTTACCCGACGACCCAGGATCAGTCCTCCTATGCTAGCACTGCACAGGCTGTGTGATGGATTTGACTGGGAGCCCAGGGTCCTTTATATTTTTATTTCTACTTTTTACTTTTCTTTTCTTTTGAACCACTCATCAGTGGTCCCCGTCATGAGAGACCACTCGGAGGGGCCTCCAGCCTCTCAGGCTTCCCAGTTGCCTGCACTGGAGCCAGTCAGGCTTCAATACCCCACCTATAGAGAGGAGACTTTCTTTTATAGGCCCTGTGCTGTCCATTCGCTGTTTTCAAGGGTCTTCATGTTTTCAACTATGATATAAACCCTCATTCTGCTGGTGTTCTGCCAGCTCCACTTTTCCTCAAACTGTCCCTGCCACTGCTACTGCTGCCAACATGATTTGTCAGATCCAAGAGGCAGCTGTTTTCAGGTCCAACCTTTGCTTCCCGCTGCAGCTTGTGGCACGGCTGCTCAGCAGTACGGCAGATCTCTTCCATACAACATGTGACTGCTGCCATGTTGACCGAGGTGAAGTGAGAGCCAGGTGGGGTGACCAAGTACTGCCATCTTTACTGAAGTGTTCCCTGCCTGGTTCCTCAGTGTTGTGCAGTGGCATGCCTTTGGCAGGGCCCACCAAGAGCATCTACTTCGCTCAATTCCTGTTCACTCTCTGTGTGTGTTCATACATGTAACTTAAATACACCTATGTTAACTGTTAAATGTTATAAGTGTCTGTTCATTGTATCTCATTCCAGACTACAAAGCAGTAAGTCTCATGTTTTAAACTGGTATGTACTTTTAAGTCTCTTACAAAAATACAGTATATTTAATCCAACCCTGATTTAAAATATATTAAACTGTTCTCTACTATTGTTAGTTCTACTGTTAACCTTCTATTGCAAGCAGTTTTTTCTTCTTTCTGTCTTTTTATGGGTATAAATCTTACCTGTTAAGTTGAGAGCCAGTACAGTCAAGCTTGGACCCAACTCTCCGAGCAGATTCTATACTGTAGTTATAACTCATCTATACCCAGTGAACAGCCCTCAACTACTCAGAGATTTGGGGAATATGGCATTTAAATATTTAATTATTAAAAGACTTTTTTATATAACAAAAAGGGACAGGTTGGCTTCTAGCAGCAGCACTCTACTTCCTCCAAAGAAGACAGAAGACAAATGGGCACAGAACAACGTACATCTGCAATTTGCTTCAACTGCCAAGTTCTGACCACTGGGGAAAAAACTGCCTTTCATCTAAACTGAAGATCTCCAGACAGTGGACAGAATCACCGGAATTGACAGCCTAGCTGCTCAGGTCAAGGTAGGCTTGTCTTCCTACAGATTTCTTAGCCCACAGGCTCTTCTGGAGCCTGGCAGGCCCTGCACTAAACAACAAAAGGCAAATGCAACCTTCAGCGACCATGGAGGACCCTGAGGAGAGGCTCTAGGTGCCAACCAAGTAAGTTCTCTGTCATTTTTAAATCAATAACTCAAGTAAACTTTTATCCTTCTCAAAGATCTCTAATGCTGTTTGACAGCTAAGAGGTTTTGTCAGCTTAAGAGGACAGCCTCACCAAACAAATTTCAGTAAAATACAAATACAAAACCTGCAAGTTATAAAGCTATGAGGACAAATATAAGTTATCAAATTTCTCTCTCACGCTGCCTTTCATAGTCTTAAAAATACTTTTCATTGTGCAAAAATATCTATCACAGTCATTCTGCTGCTGTTTAAAATTTATGTTTTCACAAACCCAAATAATTTTTGTAAGTCACAGGGAGATGAATTAAAGGAGCCACCTTAAACCGGTCAGATATCTTTCTCAATTCCCTGTTCCTAATCTTTTTTTCTTTAACTAACTTTGTCCTCTGTTCTGCCAATACCTTAAACAGGTGTAAGAGACACCAGACATTTCCATACCACAAACACCAAACAGGAGCAAAGAGACCAGCTATGCCAGGATATGACCAGCACCCAGCCTTCTCAGGTTCCCCCCTAAAGACACCTACAAATAAGCAGGAAGCAGTCTTGAGAATTCACGGCCCCAGTTCCTTTAACCTGTGGTGCCTAAACTCCTGCCTTTTTATTATAAAAAAGAGATGGGAGTGCAATGGTCTGCTCTGTACCTTTAAGAGAAATGTCATGCCCACTCCCTCCCCTGTCCATCAAGGCAATCTGATCTTCAGCTTCCACCCTGAGTCTTTTCCTTTCCATCTCCCTGTTGAAGAGGCAGCTTCTGTCTCTCCTTCACCCTACTTCTCCCTTTCCCCCTTTCTGTCTCTCTCTTTATGTGTTTCCGTCTCTCTGCTCTTCTCCCCTGCTCCCCTTACCCATCCATAATCCACTAAATAAATACCCACTGCCTCTGCACGGAGTGCCCACTCTTCTCTGTCTCTCACCCACCATGCAGCTCCATGCCTAGGACCCGCAGGCCCATGAGGCCCTCATGGTTCAGGGGCCACTCGGGGGCTCCCTGCCTGAGACCTGGCTGCCTTCATGGCCCACTGTGGTCTCAGGACCCACTGCATGCTGCTGCTCAGAGCCCTGCGGTGTGGTCTCATGGCCCGCTGCCCACTGCTGCCACTCAGGGACCTGCAGTGTTTCTGCCACTGTGCCCCTCGGGGAACCTGCAGCATTTTATTTAAACCATATCACTGAAGAACCTTTTTTCCAAATTGTATTATACACAAATACCCTGGAAATAAACTGCCCAGTGTCAGAGTCTTGAAGTATGAACCAACACTGGCAACTGACTAGTGTACAACCAGACTTCCTTCTTACCCTAACCCTAATCCTAACCACTAACCTTAACCTCAATCCTCTAACCCTAACCCACAACCCCAATCCTCTACTCCTAGGCCTCACTCTAATCCTGACTCTTACCCCGACCCTAACCCCAATTCCTACTCTCACTCCAGCCCCTCCTCTCACCCTCACCCTCAGTGTCATCATATTGCCAATAGGACTCCAAACTGGTGTAGCAACTCTAACAATCACTATTGAGGTTATTCAAAAAGGTAGAAAATTTACCACAAGGTCTAGATATACCACTCCTGCATTATTGAGTATTTATCTAACAACTCCACTTCCTGCTGCACAGATCCTTGCTCATCTTCACCACTGCTCTATTTACAACATCCAAGCAATGGAAACAACTTCTATATCCTTCAGATCTATAATTGATAATACAAATGATATACAGTTACACATGTCTATCCCACTACATGGTAATGGTAAAACTGTATGTGTCCCAAAGAATTACTTTTTGTTTTTTGCATCTACTAGTCTCTGTGTATTGTTTTGTATTCGTGAGTTCAGATGTTCCTGAAGACCTGAAAATCATGTTTATTTTCCTGGATCTAAAGTAAAAGGTGGATTTGAGCAACCTGATGTAGCACTTCCAACCCATGCCAGTCCTTTTGCAAGAGCAGTGTATACTTTCACCACAGAGCCATCTCTCTAGCCCACACAGGCTTTTTAAGAATAAATTTCTTTGTAATTTATTATTAGGAAGTGTTTGATTGATATACCTACATTATATACTTACATGTATTGGGTCATGCAAGAATTTCTCAGGTACAAATATTCATGAGTCAAAATATTTAGAAGCTCTGGTCCAGAACATGACTGGTAAAAAAAGATCATATACCATTAAGTGTGACTTCTCATTGATTTGTTTGCACCAAAACAGTGGAGATTTTAGGATCTGTGACAGGTCCATGGTGGTTCATGAACTTCAATAACTTAGCCGACACCTTTTTGTGGAACTGTCTTTGAGTTTACCTAGGCAAAGTAGGAATCCTCATCAAAGAAGAAAACAGTATACACTGGCTACACAGCTAGCAGAGCAATTCTGATTTTATTATATCACCACAGGCAAGTGAGACAGCATCTGAAGCTGATGTTTACACTTAAAATAATGTTTATGTGTGAATGTCAGTATATGTGCACAGGTGCCAATGGAGGTCGGAAGAGACGACAGAGTTCTTGTTAGTCTCTCCACATGGGTGCTGGGATCTGAACTCCAGTTCTCTGGACAATAGATACATGTTCTTAACCACCGAGCCACTCCTCCAACCCAAGACTGTTATTTCTTAAAAAGAATATGCATTCCTAATAATGTCCATTCAACAGCATTTCAACTTTAAACAGAGTAGCCCTGCCTTCAAAATAGCTTTTGAAAATGCAATTTAGAAATAAATCTAAGAACAATATTGTATTATGTGAAGCCCTGTTATAGCAACTAAACACATTTGTTCGATGGCACATATGTGGAGGTCACATCTGAGCCCTTGGCCTACAATAGCGTGCAGGGAAGTCAACTGGCATATTTCATCTTGATTCAAAGAAGAAGGACAGAAACAGAATTTGGAAAGTCAGGTCGGTAAGTTTGAAATAAAGTTTTAGAACAGTCACAATGATGATATGACAACAGAACCCTGGCATGATTCATGAGGAAATCTTCAAGTCACTGAGTAAGTTCAGTTGGGTCAACAGGAAGCCAACTCTGCACTGGGGTCAGGAGGTATAATTCTGATATTCTGTGCAGGCTGAAGAGAAATTTATTTAAGTTGGCACCTCCACTGGTCTCATCATTCTAATGTAGAAAAACAAATGATAATTACTGCCTTTCTACCTCTGCATAGGTAGAAGAGCAGAGCCTTCCTTCAGTAACTGATAGTCTAGGAGATCCACCTCCTGTTGGCAAAGTAGACACAGGACACTGCTCAGGTTGGTCACTACGGTTAATGAAAACACTGACTAGCTTGGGCTGAAGCACAATAAATTAAGAGTAAAACATTATATCTACTCACTTCCTTTAGTCATTTATAAAAAATAAAACATTAAAAAATAAGATAAAACCTTGCGTGTTTACTGTTTATTAATGTGTAGTCTGTTGCTTGACAGTTTGGCAAATAGTCTATTCAAAGTCTATTTTACTTTATAAAATCCTACCCAGGTACTCGCACTTTGGGCAAAGACACTAACCCTAACCCTGCTTGCTAAATAGATTCTCTGATCCCAGCTCTACTGGAGAAGTAGCCTTTCTGATTGTGAGTAGTGCAGCTTCTATGATTCCCAAGTGACTCTTTTTGAAAGCAAGTTCTGCTTCAATGGGACCAAATGTGTTAAGGAATAACTAATTATTCTAAGAGAAAAGTTTACGTGCTTTTCACTACCTACAGAACACCTGTACTAATACAACTAAGATTTTACTATTTTAAATAGTAGAGTGTAGCCACTGAAACAGTTGACAAGTTGGTATATGGTTAGGGCCAAAGTGGCATGTGAGCTGCTATTCTCCCTCTGGAGTGGTTAGGCCTGTGGCTATTGACTCTGGAAGCAAGACAGATGGGAAATATTTCCTCCATTTTTTTCTGAAAACACTCACGCTTAGCTTTTTGGAATGGGAGGCTCTGAAATCACAGTCTCCAAAGTTCTCCTAGCTATGTCCAGACTTGAAGACAGCCAGACCCATTGTCTCCTTGCAGCTTTAGGACTCATTTTATCAACTGACTTTGTCAGCATGTTTTGTTGATACCGAGAAACAGTGTTTGTGGAGGTTTCTGGTGTCCCTGTCTCTTTGGAGGTAGTTGGCCCCTGCTGCACTGTGGTAACTGAATGATAGACTCTGGTTGGTGGCTGTGTTTTAGCTGGGCCAATCTAATAAGCTGACTAAATACATTTGTCTGACCATTAGAATGTTCAGCTGAAGCTGGTGGATTAGCTAAAGACCGCTCTGCTTCTCAGAGCTGCAGCTGCTTATGCAGTCTATTTTGAGCCCAGATGGCAGGAAGAAGAGTTAACAGCAGATCAGTTTGAAACCATGGAGACATGGGGCGGGATGGGGGAGATGTTGTTCAAAATTTTTGCCCTATTATCAATAACCTTGTTACTATTATTAATCACAATTTTATTAATGGGGAGAATGGTCCTCTTATCAGGATCCACAAGAGGAGGTCATAGGATAATTTGTAGGAGTCATTTCTCTTCCACCCTAAAGGTTCAGGGAATCAAACTCGGGTAGTTGTGCTTCAGAAGCAAGACTCTTAACCTACTGAGACATCACACCAGAGTCTCTGAATAAAACTTCAGGAACATTAATTATACTGTTTGGTAGATACATGATACATAGAGTGTGATCTCAACTCTTTGACAAGTTCAAAATCAGCATTTTTTGTGCCCCTATGGGGAGAAAAATCATGTTACAGATAAAAGCTGTCTCTGCAGGCTGTTTGATTCATAATATTTCTGATAACTGACTCAGAGGCTAGATTGTTTCTGTCTTTCCCTATCTAATAGAAATTTTCTTTCATATAAAAGAAATGTGGTCATTTTCTCTGGCCACTTTTAGTTTAATCATATTGAGAAAATAAAAATTTTTTCAGAGGCTTTTTGTTGAAAAGAACTATTCTTGAAATGTGGAGAGAATTCTTACAACAGAACCTATTGTTTATTATAAAGAGCTGTAATCCTGTTTTTGATGCTAAAACTGAGCATTAGCACTAATCTCAAACTGCATAATGTCCTTGGATATAGAGCAGATCTCTAAGTAAATATTTCACAGTGCTGAAATATACATCCGTCAATGTGATGAGGAAGCACTGACATGGAAAGTATCTAGGTACAGGAAGAAAAGCAGAAAGAAATGAGATCCTTAGGAAAATGTCTTCCTGACTTTGTGTTCAGAATATTTACCCAGGGGATTAAGAAAGGTATTCTTGTGACATGGGTGACACATGTATATCAGGGTTTAGAAAGGGCAGATGGTTGGGATGTGAACAGGGAGTAGAGAGTAAAAAAGAACAAGGAGTTACGTTGTACTCTAGGGGAAACTTTCAGTGTGTTCAGATGGATTTTTCTCTGTGTGCTCACGTGATATACACTGAATTTTTCAGATGTTGCTCCTTCTAAGATGTGTTTGGATCATGTGTGTGCTACCTTAGCCAATGAATTCACTGATTAATTAATTCATGGGGCTGTGGTATCTAATTGGGGGAAGTAGTCAGTGGAGGTGTAGCTAGCTAACCTTGAACTGAAACCTTTGACTATGTAAACCAGCGTAGACCTCTCCTCCTTTACATTATTTTTCTCAGGCATTTGTTATAGTAACAGAACGTGGCCTAACACATGGAAGAAGAAATATTCTTAGGAAGACAGGAAAATGTAGTGTTGTGGAGTATTTGTTTATGTAAAGATGTGTTGTATCTGTTTAATTATGTAAAGATTTGTTGCTGTTTTTACCTTTTCTGCCTATGGTACCAGATTGGACTAATAAAAAGTTGAGTGGCCAGTGGAGAAGGAGAAAGTATAGGCAGGACTTCCAGGCAGGAAGAGTAAGTAAGAGGAGGAATTTAGGCTCAGCAGAAAAAAGAAAAAGAAATGTCATGGAGACACCAGGGGCCAGGCAGACAGACACAAAGGAAGTGGAGAAGTAGGACATAAGAAAGCTAAAAAGATCCGAGGCAAAATATAGACGAATAGGCACAAGTTAAATAAAGTTAAAAGAGCTAGTGGGACAATCCTAAGCTAAGACTGAGCATTCATAATTAAAGTCTCAGTGTCTTTATTTAAGAGCTGGTTGGTGGCCCAAAGAAAATTTCTACTACAGAGTAGTTAGTGACTTAGTCAGGTTTGCTGAGTGTTTTACTGCACTAGAAGAATTTTGATGAAAAGCAAGTTGAGGAAGAAAGGGTTGATTTGGCTTCGGCTTCCATATCACTGCTATCAGTGAAGTAACTCAAACAGTTAATCAGTGAAGTTATCAGGACAGGAACTCAAACAGGTCAGTGTAGCAGCAGCAGGCCACTTGTTCGTTCTAGCCCCCCAGAACCAAAATAATCACATAGAAACTCTATTATTTAAATCACTGCTTGGCTCATTACCTCTAGCTTCTTATTGGCTAACTCTTACATATTAATTTAACCCATCTCCATTAATCTGTGCATCACCATGAAGTCGTGGCCTACCAGCAAAGTTTCAGCACATCTGTCTCCAGTGGCGGCTCCATGGCTTCTCCCTGACTCTGCCTTTCTTTCTCCCAGCATTTAGTTTAGTTTTCCCCACCTACCTTAGTTCTGCCCTGCTATAGGTCCAAAGAAGTTTCTTTATTCCTTAATGGTAATCATAGCATACAGAGGGAAATCCCACATCAGATCAGGAACCTGGAGGCAGAAGCTGAGCCCATGGAGGAATCCTGCTTACTAGCTTTCTTCCCATGAATTGCTCAGACTGCTTTCTTATAGAACCCAGGGTCACCAATACATGGGTAGCCCCACCCACAATGGGCTAAAGCCTCTCTCATTAATCACAAATCAAGAAAATGTCCCTACAGGCTTTACTATAGCCAAATCTTATGGAGGAATTTTCTCAATTGAGGTTCCCTCCTCTCTAATAACTCTAGTTTGTATCAAGTTGACATAAAACTGCCCAGAACGAGTACTGTGGTAATACAAAGAGATTTTTATTCACCTGAATATTGACTTCATGGAGACCATTTGTTATTTTTCCGGGATTTTTTTTTATTATGAACGCCATTCAAAATTCATGGAAGTAAAGTTTGGTGACACAAGCTTTCAGGTTGAGGCACGAGGGTAGCCACGAGTTTGAGACTCCTAAAGAGTAAGAAATCTAGCTTTAAAAAAGCAATAAGTGTGCATTAGAGGAAGCAAAAATAGCAAAAAGATATAAGATTGTGAACTGGATAATGATGAACTAACGAAAATTGACAAGAGATAGATGGGGAGCTGGGCAGTGGTGCCACAAGTCTTTAATCCAAGCATCTAGGAGGCAGAGGCAAGCAAATCTCTGTAAGTTCAAGCCTGGTCTACAGAAAGGTAGATGGTAAGTTATTTTCCTTGAAGCGCTTATGTTTTATTTATTGTTGGAACATGGTCCAAGAATGGAGTCATATGAGAATTCTGAGAGATTGTGAGAACACTCCAAGAAAACAAGACAAGAGTCTTGTGACCTCAGTTTCTTTAAAACACAGAATTGTTCTTAGAATACTTTTGATAGATGCAAGTTTATTTTCGATTATTCATCATTGCTTGCTGATGTTATTCAATTAAATATTTAAACTATCCTTCATGTGCTTTTATAGAAAAACATGTTTTTGCCCCATGTGGCCTAGTCCTTGTGATTGTATACAGTTTGAACTCATGAGAATTTTACTAAGGTGACTGTTCTGAACATCAGAGTTTAAATTGTATAAGGATCTTATTCTCCATCCCACTGTTCCCACTGGACTGGGTTTTTTTCTGCCCACATATGCCTGAGGCCACTTATGAAATAACCACTCTGAGGCTTAATACATAGTCTTTTAATACATGCTCTTTGGTTCAGGCTTCTTATTAAGTAACTCATATCTTAAATTAACCCATTTCTATTATTTTATATTTTACCACAAGGCTCATGGCTTGTTACCTCACATTTTGCTTTTTGGGCAGTTACATGGTGTCTCCTCACTCTGCCTTCTTTCCAAGAATTTTTCCTCATTCAGTTCAGTTTTCCTGCCTAGCTATATTCTGCCATGTCATAGGCCAAAGTACCTTCTTTATTAACCAATGGTAATAAAACATATTTGCAGCATACAGAGGGGAATCCTGCATCAGGATCTGATTGTAGTTGATTATTGATTGAGGCTTTAGTCTACCTCATTTATGGCTCCTTTCCTCCAGGTCCCACTGCCTCTAGACTGATACAATAAATACCCACACGGGGCCCTGAAGTCAGCTACAAGAAAAGAGATTGGGGTTCTTCAAAGAAGGAGGTAAGTAAGAATAATGAGGCAGAAACCAGGGAAAGCTGTTGTTGGATTTTCTTTTGCTCTAGCACCATGCTGAGTACCAAAATGTTGTTGGTAGATTTTTACTCTTTTGACTCTTTGTTCTTTAAGGGGCCTGCCACCCAGCTCCCAAATAAATCACACTGGGGCTTATTATTAGTTATAATGCCTGGTCTTAGCTTGGCTTGTTTCTAGCTAGCTCTTCTTTGCATTTAAAAAATTTATTTATTTATTATTATACAGTATTATGCCTGCATTTATGTCTACAGTCAGAAGAGGGCACCAGATTTCATTACAGATGGTTTTGAGTCATCATGTGGTTGCTAAGAATTGAACTCAGGACCTCTGGAAGAGCTGCCAATGCTTGTAACCACTGAGTCATCTCTCCAGCCCAAGCCAACTTTTCTTAAATTATCCCATCTATTTTTTGCCTCTGAGCTCTTACCGTTCTCTATTTCTGTATACTTTTTCTTCTTATTTCATGTCTAGCTGTGTGGTTAGGTGACTGGCCCCTAGTATCCTCCTTTCCTTGTTCTTGCTCCTTCTCCTTCTTTTGCTTTTCTCCTTCTATTTATTCTCTGTCTGACAGTCCTGCTTCTCCTTTCCCTGCCCAACTATCAGTCATTCAGCTCTTTATTAGACCAATAAAGTGTTTTAGACAGCAAAGTAACATAGCTTCACAGAAATAAACAAATGCAACACAAAAGAATGCAAACGTAATGCATCTTTTCCCCATTTTTAATTTATTTTTTGAAACAGTCTTTTCTCATTTAACATATCAATCCCAGTTCTCACTGCCTCCCCTCTGCCTGCTCCCCCTACCTTTTACCCACTCCACCCCCACCACTCCTCCCATGGGAGGTAAAACCAATTATGAAATAACCACTCTGAGGCTTAATACATAGTCTTTTAATTACATGCTGTTTGGTTCAGGCTCCCATGGGGAGTCAACAAAATCTGTCACATCACTTGAGGCAGGGCCAAGGCCCTCTCTCCTGTATCTAAACTGAGCAAGATATCCCTCCAGAGCGAATGGACTCCAAAAAGTCAGTTCAAGCACTTGTGATAAATCCTGGTCCCACTGTGAGTGGCCCCACAGACTGTTTCAGTCACACAACTGTCACCCACATTCAGAGGGTCTAGTTTGTTCCTATGCAGGTTCCCCTACTGTCAGTCCAGAGTCAGTGAGCTCCCAATAGTTCAGGTCAGCTGTCTTGACCCCTTTGCTCATATTATCACTCCTACCTCTCTTTGAATGGACTCTGGGAACTCAGTCAGGACTTCGCTGTGGATCTCTGCATCTGCTTCCATCAGTTGCTGGATGAAGGTTCTATGATGACAATTAAGGTAGTCATCAATCTGATGACAGGGCAAGGCCAGTTCAGGCACCCTCTCTACTACTGCTTAGGGTCTTAGCTGAGGTCGTCCTTGTGGATTCCTGGGAATTTCCCTAGTGCCAGGTTTCTCACTAACCCCATAATGGTTCCCTCAATCAAGATCTCTCTTTCTTTGCTCCCCCTTCTGTCCTTTACCTGTCTCTGCCATCCCATTCCCTCATGTTCTTCTCCTCCCTCTCCTTCTCCCCTCCCATTCTGCTCTCCCTTATCCCCCACCCCATGCTCCCAATTTTCTCAGGAGATCTAGTCTACTTCCCCTTCCCAGGGGGAGCCATGTATGTCTCTCTTATTACCTAGCTTCTCTGGAGTCATGGGCTATATAAGGGTTATCCTTTGCTTTATGCCTAATATCCACTTATGAATGAGTGCATACTGTATTTGTCTTTCTGGATCTAGGTTACCTTACTCAGGATGTTTTTTTTCTAGTTTCATCCATTTGCAGGCAAATTCAATCTGTCATTGTTTTTGTTTTTTTTTTCCCCCGCTGAGTAGTACACAATTTATCATTATGTAAATGTACCACATTTTCTTTATCCATTCTTCAATTGAGGGGCATTTAGATTGTTTCCAGGTTCTGGCTATTATAAATAATGCTGCTATAACATAGTTGAGCACATGTCCTTGTGGTATGAATTTGCATTCTTTGGATATATGCCTAAGAAACACATCTTAAAATAATATTCCACAACAGAAGGTTTTATCTTATGTCCAGCTTGCACATCATGTTTTTAAAGAAAGGAGGACACAAATATTAAAACCACAATTTTAGATTGCTTGCAAGTTCTTTAAGATTATAATCCTTGGTTTCCATCTGAAGAAGGAACTTTAGATGAAGAAGAATGAAAACACATATAAACAAGAGAAAACTATCCCTGTTCAATATTGGGTCACCTGGACATTGATTTTGACTGTTATCAAAACCCTGTTCAGGCAAAATTGAAAGTAAAAACAGTATTATCTACAAGTATGCTGGTGATGACTCAGCTTTCTTACTTGAGCCTCCTTTAAATACATATCCTCCATTGCCTGAAGATGATTCTGAAGTGTGGAATGATGAATTTGATAATCAATCTTGTAATTTAAAAATCACCATGCAAGAGAAAGATGCTGTGCAACAGAGTTTACGTGGAGGGATTTTTATTAAAGAAAAGTGTGTTGTAATCTTCTGGTCTGGTCTGTCACCTGGGTACCCTGTCCCTTTAAGAGGCAAGCTCAGCCCACTCCCAAACTCCCCCTCTTCCAACTAGGCAAGTGGATCTCCCACCTCCTGTAGCTCTCTCTCTCTCTCTGTCTGTCCTTCTAGGGAGGCAGCTTCTGCCTCTCTCTCCTCACCCCATTCTCCCATTTGCTGCGGGAGATTAAGCTCTCTTCCTTTCAGCCAATGGCTTCTAAGACACCAGCCCACTGGGGCATGGTTTTCATTTTAAAAAAAGCCACAGCAGCTCTCCGCACTCACTTGCTTCCGGCTTCCATGCTGACTGCTAGACTCGGTTTGCTGTTTGTGACCAGAGGAATGTGGTTTGGGACATTGATCTGTAAGTTTTATCCCCTCCAATAAAATACCACTTTTTAAATCAAATTGGTGGTAAGATTGTTCTGCGACAATATTTTGGCATCCAACGTGGCTGGCTAAATCCACTTAAAAACCGGAGAGGGCTTAAAAAGGAGAGAACCCCACTCTCCACCAACCCAGCCTGTTGTGGTGGTGCATGCAGGTAGGATTTGCTGAAGGAAGCAAAGGCTAACTGTAGACTTAGCCTCAGTGGCAGCTTGGTTAAAGCTCCGTGCCTCTCAGGATTTGTGCTGCTTCCCACCTGATTTGCAAAGCGGTTTTTTAAATCACACGTACAGACTCGGGCTTAGGCAAAGGCTGGGTGTGGACTGCTAAAAAAATTTCCCTGGGGCAATAACTACCTGAGACATTACAGCACCAGCTTTCGGCTTTTGTAAACTGCAGGCCAGTGCCGGAAGCTAGATGCGCTGTTGGTCAGACGCTGAAAGCTTCTGGATTTCTGTTCTTTGTACGTGGACCTTAGATTTCTTACTCTGTGTAACCTCTTGAGTTTAACTTTCCCCCCAGTTTCTTAACAAGTATTAGGACCCGCCTTCTAGGCAACAGGGATTCAAGTGTACTGCAGGCCTAGCTTCTGCCTAGCTGTACACGTGCGTTTGTACACGCCACTCACCTACGGTAACTACCGCAACACCTACTGACGAACAACGGTTACTACAACTGCTCCTGCAACCACTGGTGAGTTCTGAGGGTAAAATATGTTTGACAATATCAGCCTCTGTTGCTTGGAGAGCTTGCTTGTTTGTAACATATCTGAGGTCTTCCAAGACACGTATGATGCGATTCTTACAGACCATTTCTAGGAGTCATTTTTCTTTCTTGTGTTCTGTAGTTTTTTCATAAAATTTTGGTCCATGCAGGCTGAATTGGGGCTTCTGAGACAGGAAATTGGAGATTTAAAAAAGAAAACGGCCGGCTTAACTAGCAATTTTCAGTCAATGGATGCGCTTTTAGATACAATTCAAACTGATAAAAACCTTTTCAAAAAACAGATTTCACAACTAGAAGGGGATGCTAGACTTATGATTAACAGCTTTCAGTCATCTGAGATTTCTTTGGAAAAAATACAGTCCAATACTCATTCCTTTAATGAAAGAGTTAACACTCTGGAAAGGAACACAGCTGATCTAGAACGTAGAACGCAATCAATGTCAATGGGAGCTCAAACATTATTTGAGAGACTTTGTACTATTGAATGTATTAATCAGACTCTGTCAAAGGAGTATGAACATTTGACAGATCAGATGTCTCTCCAAGACGGTACCATTCATGCCATGCAGATTATGTGCAAGGATGACAGCATTTCTAGAGGACAGACTTCGTACCTTGGAATGCTCAATGAGGGCACTAGAACAGAATACAGGGGAAGAGATCCAGACCTTGCAGAC
>JAQHUG010000208.1:6777-22174 GCA_028555095.1 Dicrostonyx torquatus | reverse complement strand
TCACAAGGTTACAGTTTCAAAGTACAAAATTGTTCATCCTATATCACAAGCGCCAAAGGTTAGGTAAGACTTAGCTGTTATTTTCTGATAGGCTGTTCTTGTCTAGGAGGGCTTGTTCACCCACAGCAACTGGTCACATCCTCGGGACATCTGCTGACTCTGTGCCAACTACAGGGGCAAAGCTGTGGTTAATCAGGTGCCTACAAGGACTTTTGAAGCAAGCAGATGTAAACAGATGTTGTTTGAGTACCTTGGTGGGTTACTTTGACCAGGGCAGACACAGTTTCTTGGGAATGTTTATGATTTTGCTGGACTGCATTCAGCCCACTAGTTAGGTCCTGTTTAAAATGGAGTTCTTTTTTAAAATGTTGTTTATTTTGCTCCTTCATCCCCCCTTCTTTCTTGTTCTATGAGAGCCCAATCATAGATCTCCATTTTGTTTTACACTACCCAATCTTATCACCAGTTGATATCTGGTGACCATTAGCTGAATAATTCTAGAAGCTTATTTAAAATGCAAGGGAAAAGGTTAGGAGTAAAATCAAAACAGTAGAAACAACACTTTTTACCTAGTGCTGCACATAGTCCCTCTATGTAAGGGGGTTTTCTCTTGACTTAGCATGTCAACCAGGGATTACAGGATGATGTATTCTTTTAACTGCTTCCAGCTGACTTTGGGGCATTGTTGTCAGAGGCCAGGAAGGCTGAAGTGTTAGTCAAAAGAAAACAGGGAGTTTAGGTGATGGGGTATTTATCAGGAGCATTTGGTTTGTGGACTCTGTTGAAGAACCACGGAGCATTCACATTGGCTAGACTGGTCCACATCAGTTTTCAGCAAGTCCAGGGTCCATAGTCATTTGGAGCATATTGTAGTCAGCAATTGATGCTTGGTTGTGTCTGCCAACCAAGGGGAAACCTGTTGAGACAAATTCAAACTAGGAACAGAAGTTAAAATTTATAGAAAAAGCAAATAACAGATATCTATAAAACAGCAAAAAATAGATTCATACCTTTGAGTCCTAAAAAAAATAAAAGCCCATAGATTTGTGTTAAAATTGTGTTAGACAACCGAAAGAAATTTAAAATTCTGAGCTTGTGACCCAAACAGTAAGTAGTTGTTGCTCTATCAGCTTATCAGAATAATAACATAGAAGGGGAAGAAATCTGAAATATTTTTATATTTTAATTATTTATTTATACTGTTGTAACCTATATTTATATCTTAATTTTTTAATGCTGTTAGCCATCAATACTGTCAGAGATCTCAGAAGGGTAAATAAATTATATTTAACTACAGACCAAACAGTTTTCAAAACTATTAAAAATGACAAAGACCAGCCCATATGCAGTCATACCCTGGTCTCTAGAGCATTGGAGGCAGAAGTATCAGAACAGCAGGCATTACCAGGACCATAAAGTAAGAGGTTCCTGTGGAAGAGACATGGGAAAGACTGACCTCATTTTGTCTAGGCAAAAGTGGTGCAATCAATTCTCCAGTGTCCTACTGTTTGTCCATAGTCTGGGCTGGGTCCTGGCAGCAGGTGGTACTTTGGGGCATCTTGCCCAGTGGTCAGCATCATCATTATCCAGATGGAGACATCGTGGTGTCTCATAATCTTCTTTGAAGGCCTAGGTCACTATAGGATCTGGGAGTCTCTGTCTGATTATAAACTTTTTAATTTCCATAAATGCCATATTATTTTACAGATTGCTGAAGTATTTAGAACTGCCCAGGTATATATGATTAGACAAACTTTATTATTAATTACTTGTTTTAAGGATGACTGATGATTAACTTGTATTTCTAACAGTCTGTAACAAGTTTGCATCTTTAATAAGACCAGGACAGAAAAGGGATGAGATGGGAAACTGCTGACCAGCATAAGAGACTTTGAGTGTTATCACAGTGAAGAAAAATGGCTTAGGAAAGAAAAAGGGGGCAACAGTGGTGGGAACAGAGAGTGTTCTTGGTGTCAATGTTCCTAAAAAAAGAAAACATTTGTTAACTATTCTCTGTCCATAATCTCAGAGTCTCTGTTTTTACATTTGTGCAGTTTTTCAATTGTAAGCAGTCAATTCCCAATGCACAGGTGTGCAGGTCCCTCCCTCCTGCCCAAAGAGGCCTGCAGAGACCCTCAAGATGCCAAGACAGGGCCTGTAGATGGGGGCATGGAGGAAAATGCTCATGATCCAGGTGGCTCCCTGGCTGTAAGGCCCAGCTGTGTCCCAGAACTGTGGCATTTCTTGGGCCACTGCAAGTCGTGACCCCCAGTCGTGTTGTCACATGCTTTCTCCTCCCACCAGGGCTGTTCCCATCTGCACGCCTTTGCCCTCAGCTGGGTGCGTGCCAACTTTGCCACCCACTTCATCCCAGGCTCTGCTGCCCCCTAGAAGTTCTTTTCTCAACGTCATGCATTTGGATTTCCCTTGGGGGCTTGAGGAAAATTCCTGCTTTCTAAACCTCATCTCTAGGAAAAGAAACTTGTGGTCTTTTCATTAACACAGCTTGTGCCTATTGTCAAGGTCAAGGCTAGCTTCCTCAATCCCTGATTTCAAACCATACCCCAGCTCACATATCCCTTTCCTCCTATTTAATCCTATTAAACACTCTGGCAGTCAACCTGATTCACCCTCAGATGGTGTCTGTCTCCTCCTTCTCAGGGTGCTTTAAAACCTCTGCAATGTTGCTTCTGCTTGGGGTATTATCTCCCAACTCCCACATCAAATGTCAGCATCAGATTGCCCACTGCACTTCAGCCTTCATCTGCACTGATGGTGAGTCTGTAAGGCTACACTGTAGTGTCGCTTGGCTACACTGCTGCCACGACAGGCTCACTAGAGACCAGTCAGAAAGGAGGCCTGAGTTTCAGTTTTACCCTAAGGCAACAGCTGATTCCAGGAAAGACCACAAACTGAGGCCACCTAGGCACCACTCAGGAACAAACCAATCAGCATCCCAAGGAAATACCTAATTCCAACCAATGTAGATAGGATCACCAGATGTCCCTTAGCCCAGCACTCATCCATTCCCTTTCACCAAGACACTCCTAGGCAATGTCAGCCAATCTGGGATCCTTAACCTTAGAAATCCCTCACCCCAAATTCTGCTATGATAAAAATCCAACCCCAGCTGAGGTCGAGACTCTCCAATCTCATACTGTTACGACAAGCACACTGAAGGTCCAAGCTTGAGTTTGAATAAAGGCCCTTTGCTTTTGCATATAGATTCAGACTCCTTGGTGGTCTTTGAGGGACTCTGCAATCTGGGCATAACAATTCCACCTTCTGGTCATATCTCCAAGTCTAGTTCATCTCCCTTCAGCTTGTAGTTCTGGTGCAACCTGTGTTCAGGGCCTTACAGCATGGATGGAGAGGTACAGATTGGGGAGTAGTACACTCATAGTTAGCACTGGCTTTGACACCAGCTGTACCTGAAGCTGGGCATCTTTTACAGCAACCCCTGTCTGCTTCTTTGCAGAGATAACAGCTGATTATTTCCTTTGTTCTCAGTAATTATATCCTATAGGAACAAAAATTATGTTCATTATGCTAGCTGTTTTTTTCCCTAAATTTCAGTGAAATCCTTCTAATTTGAAATCTTGCTCAGAACCTAACCTTCATTTATATTCTTCACCTCCCCTAGTGTTCTTTCTCTATCACTGACTCCCCTCCCTCCCTCTTCCCACATGGTCCTCATTTCTGCTTTCATATTACATACATTCCATTGCCTTCTCCTTTCCTTCTCTTTCCTCCTCCTTTAGATCTCTTCCTCTCTGCTTCTAGTATCTGTGTTATGTTCTAACATACTTGTAATGAACCTTTTTTCATTCATATATGTCACAGTGTTATTTTTCCCCTTTCTCTATTTCTTTCCTATCAAAGTTGTTTTTTTTTTTTAAAAAAAAAGATATATGACTTGGATTATTTGTGCATTATGTTTTCTATAGTTTCCTAAAAAAATTTTTATTTAAAGCGTATGGATAATTTGTCTTTATGTATGTATGTGTACCACTAGTGTGCATAGTAGCCTGTCATGGATGTTATGGTTTAAGGCAATGGCGGGTGGTGTGCTCTTGTTCTGTCCCATCTCTCTTCTGAAGAGGTGGCTGCTACCTCTCCTCTCCCCCCTTCCCCCCCTCTCTCTTTCTCTCTACCTCTCCCCCTTCCCTTCCATAACTCACTAAATAAACTATGCCCAAACTTTTCCTTCATGGCGTGCCTATCCAGCTCTCACCAGCAACGGTTCCTCATGGGACAGGCGACTTCCCAGTCGACCTTCCAAGGTCTCTCACTTGTGGCCTCCCACCCACGTCGGACCCACAAAGGCCTCAGGTGGTGGGACCAACACCTCTTCCTCACCCCGTGGCCCGCTGCTGTCCCTCAGGGAACTGTCCCATTTTGCTTTCTCTGTCTTGTCTCTCTTTGGAAAAGGTGGCTGCTGCCTCTTCCCCTCTCCCTCCTCTCTCCTTCTCTCTCTCGGTCTCTCTCTGTCTCTCTCTCTCTCTGTCTCTCTCTCTCTGTCTCTCTCTGTCTCTGTCTCTCTCTCTCTCTGTTTCTCTCTCTTTGGAAGAGGTGGCTCCTGCCTCTTCTCTTCTCCCTCCTCTCTCACCCTCTTGGGACCCACAGAAGCCTCAGGTGGTGGGGAGAGGCCGCCCCTCGTGGCCCACTGCTACCCCTGAGGGAATGGCTGTTTTACATTACATTGGTGCTCTGTGACTCAGCAGGCTCTCTCTACATTTGGGCTGGCTGAGGACATGTGGAAGCCTGGACTTGAGAACTGGGTTTCTCCACAACAGCCTGCATTCTATCTGCTTGGACACTGACCCCCCACGTGCACCAGTGACTTCGACTGGTGAGTTTTCCCCTTCCAGTCAGCTTAACAATTTCTCTGAACCCAAGGCCTTGACCACTGAGCTCCTGGCAACACTCTGATGTTCCTAAAAATGGGAGGAAAGCCCCCAACTACAGTCTTTATGGCTACGATAGAGTCCTTTGCTGACATTCATCTCTGGTTGCTTTTCATGGCTAAAAACATGACTGAACTGCCCAGGTTGACCCTCCTGCACTAGCACTGCACACACTGAGTGGTACACTCACTTTGGGACCCAAGGTCCCTTGGATTTTTGTTTGTTTGTTTGTTTGTTCGTTTTCTTTTGCAACCCTTGTAAGTGGTCCCCACTGTGAGAGACTGCCCTGGGGTGGCGTCTAGTCTCTGGCTCCCAAGTCACCTAGACTGAAGCCAGTCAGGTTTCATCATCATCCTGCCTATAAAGAGAAGTCATTCCTCTAGAGCCCTTGAAGTGTTTGCTGTTTTTGTGGGTTTTCACATTTTCAGTTATGGAAAATAAACCCTCAAACTATCAGCCACCCACTTGTAAACACTTTGCTAGTGTCCCACTAGTTCTGCTTTTTCCTTTCCCTGGGCAGCTAGTCCCACCATTCGAGGCCTCTGTGGGTCCCAGGTGGGTGGGCGGTGGTGAGTGAGAGACCTCAGCAGGTCAGCAGGGCAGTTGGTACCACAAGGAGCTGCAGCAGGTGAGTGCCAGATAGGTACCCTATGCAGAGAAAGTTTGGTATAGTTTATTTAGTGGGATATGGAAGAGGAAAGGAAGGGAGAGAGGGAGAAAGAGAAAAAGAAAGGGGGTAGGGGAAAGGAAAGGCAGCAGTCACCTCTTCAGAAGAGAGATGGAACAGAGTGAGAGCACAGGCTGGAGGCAGAAGATCTGCTTGCCTAGTGGAAGGGGGAATGGGTGGGATTTGTCTCTTAAAGAGACAGGACAAGCCAGCAGCAGGTCATAATAATGGAGGCCAGAAAAAGATGTGGAATCCCCTGGAACTTGAGTTACAGTCAGTTGTAAGCCACCATATACATGCTGTGAATAAAACTCAGGAATCTGGAAGAGCATTCTCTGCGATGGACCAGGTCAGGTGGGGCACTGGGACCCACTGGACAGGGTCTCAGGAAGAGGTGGGTAAGGAGTTAGCAAATGACAGACACGAGACTCAAAGGAATTGCATCTGAATGTGTCTTTGCTAGGCATGAGGCTCATCCTTTATGCAGAAAAGATTGCTTAACAACATGTATTGCTTTTTCATGTGGTACAGATTATTCATAGAATCACTATGTCAGATACATAAGAATAGATTTTCATCAGACAGATGTCCCCAGTATGAGTCAGTGGTTGGTCATACTAGATATGACTGGACATTAGTTTTGATATAAATTTTTAACTAAGCTATGAGTTCATGGCATTTTGAGCTAAGGGCAAGCAGTTGTGGTTACTAGTCAAACAGCGACAGTCTTTTTATATTTCTCCAATCTATGCCAAGAACTTCTTTCCTTCTCCATATTTCTAACTCCTTGTTAAACCTTCCCCAAAATCAGTCTCAAGAAGTTACAAGCATTTATCTCTCTCTTCTGTCCTTATCCCATTTTTTTCTGAATCTGTCTTAATTTTAATAAGCACCAGATTAAACTTGGAAATCTTTTTCCCTTGAATGTTAACCTATCTTCCTCCATTAGCATCATATACTCCTGTATATGCTGTATATGGCAATATCTCATCAGTAGACTCTGGAAACTTAAATGTACTATTTTCCCTTCCATAAGAAACCAGTCTCTGTTCCTTAGAACATAAGCAATTAATACAACACACACACACACACACAGACACACACACACCTTCTCTGCAGGCACTCTTTGTTAAAGCTTGTGTCACATCTTACATGAGAGATCATGCAAACTCTGCAGGAGGTAGTGTGACAATCCTCTGACAGCACTGAGGCATCTAGGTACCCTACAGTTCATATATTTATTATTGTATATACTACATAATTACACTATAGCAACATGTGTCCAAAGGTGGTGGCATACAATTGTAATCCCAGCACTCAAGAAGTGGAGGTAGGAGGATCAAGACTTGCTTAGCTACAAGAAATTCCTGTGTCAAAAACAAACAAAGCAAAAAAATCTTAATAAATAAACTGACTCAATGAATGCAGTCATTGACAAATTTAAATTTGATTTCCTTTAGTTTTCTTACTGTTCAAGCTAAGGCTGCAAGTATTAGATTGAATAGATTGAATATATATGAAGAGAGTGGACAACCTTGCCTTGTTCCTGATTTTACTGGAATTGCTTTAAGTTTCTCTCCATTAAATTTGAAGTTGGCTATAGGCTTACTGTAAACTGCATTTGTTATGTTTTGATATGTTGCTTGTATCCCTAATCTCTCAAGGCTAGGTTGCATTCAAATAAGTTGTTCATCAAGGGGGTCATATAGAAATCTCCAAACAACCCAGGATGTTACTAAGACAGTGGATTGTTCTCTGTAAATTGACAGGGGACCACTGCCAAAAATAACACCCATACAACTTATTGAATATTGAAGTTCAGTTGGTGACAACATGGAGCCTTCACCCCTGTGCTCTAGTGTCTTTTATGTGGGAAGGTACTCCACAGGCTATTAAAAGAGAAATGTAAAATGTCAACTCAACCACAAATCCTTTGACCTACAATCTGTCCTGCCTGCAAAATATGTTAGAGCAATGGTGGCACAGAATTATAGGAGTAATTAACCAGTGGTTAAAAGCCACTCTGTGAGAAAGAGACAATATCTAACTTACCTAACATTGATTAGGTAAGCAAAAGCCAGAGACCTAGGGTAAAACCAAACACTACTGGTTTAAAAAAATTTATCAATAAAATGACTCCTAATTATATTCTACTAAACTCAGTCTTATTCTGCTATACTCATAAATCACAGACTAGTGCCTTATTCAGTCATCAGAGAAGCTTCGTCTGTCAGCAGATGGAATCAGATGCAGAGAACCACAGCCAGTCATTACACGAAGACACACACACACACACACACACACAGAGAGAGAGAGAGAGAGAGACAGAGAGAGACAGAGAGAGAGACAGAGAGAGACAGAGACAGACAGAGAGAGAGGGAGAGGGAGGGAGGGATAGAGTAAATAGGAGTCTCAATCAAATCCCTTCCTTTAGAAGAGGAGGCAAAAAGAGTGTAAGAACCAGAGGAGATGGAAGACACAAGAAGAACAAGTCCTTCTGAATCAACTAACCAAGGTTCATATAAACTCATAAAGACTGAAGCAAAAACAGGGCATACACTAGTCTTCACCAGGTCCTCTGCTTATATATTATAGCTTAAAAGCTAAAACTTAGCATTTTATGGGGTTCCTGAGTATGAGAACAAGTAGATTTCTGATTCTTGTGCCGGCTTTCAGGACTCTTCCTTCTGTTGAGTTGCCTTGTTCAACTTCTATGTGGTAATTTTTGCTTTATCTTATTATACTTTGTCCTATTTTATTTCTTAGAAGCCTGCTGTTTTCTAATGAGAGACAAAGAGGGAGTGTATCTGGAGGAAGTGGAGAGGTGGGGAGGAACTGAGAGTAGTAGAGAGAGGGAAAACTATAATCTGGATATATTGTATGAGAAAAGAATCTATTTTTAATAAAAGAAATAAAAAAATTTTTGAACAAGAATTTTTTATATTTTTATACAAGAATTACTAAAATTCCAGGAAGTCAGATTTGGTCTTTAGATTCTTGTTGAGCAACTATCTATATGATCAACTGACTCTTACTGAATATACAGTGGGGACACCATGGTTTGAGGACTATACAGCCTGCTTACTATAGATAACAATTGTATTCAACTGTTCTACCCCAGTTACTCCCTCAAAGGACATGTGGAGTTGAGGATGCTGTAATTTCTAACTTCTGCTATCTTGAAAGGAACAGTACAGACAATAAGAAGACTGTGTGGACATATCCAACTTGTCAAAAGGGTTTATAAGTATGGCAATGCCATGTCTCAAGCAAGAGGAAGCCATTAATTATTATGGGCACAGCTTAACAGGACAGCTGCATTGTCAGAACAAAATCAAGAATCTGTCAAACATTTGAATTTATGACCATTATAAATGGCTTTTGGTTATGTGGTTGATTCTAACTTACTTCACTTCTCAACCATCCCTGTTATTCACTTACCAGATTGTGGCAGCTTGTGATTGGTGCACTCTACACATATAGTGTTGTGAAATAGATTGCTGGACTCTCCCTTATCCTAGTATTGGAGCTCGATTGTGTGTGCTTTTTGCTTCTCCATTTGTTACCATGAAGCTCCTGGCACTCCTTATATTGCATGGTACCTCTAATATCCTACTCTCTTGCTAGTGGCAGTTCATTTGAATTTTACTAAATAAAGCTTGCCTGAAGATCAGAAAAGTAAAGCAGCCACACTGGCTAGTCTTACAGACCAGGCAGCAATGACACACACCTTTAATCCCAGTAGCAACACCAGTTTGTCATAGGCAGTATTGGTATATGCCCTTAATCCCAGAACTAGAGAGGATTATAAAATGTGAGGATACAGCTCTCAGACTCAGTCTCATTCTGAGGTTTTCTGGAAGGAGGATTACCATCTTTGGACTGAGGTCAAAGTAAGAGTCAGTGTTTGGCTGCTTTGCTTTTCTGGTCTTCAGGTTGAACCCCAATACCTGTCTCTGAGTTTTTATTATTCATGCTATATCTTGCCATAAATAAAGATTCTTATGTGAACTTAAATATTATAGTACAGTATATGTGCTATATCTTGCCATAAATAAATATTCTTATGTGAACTAAAATATTGTAGTACAGTATATGTAGGTAGTGCATTTAAGGATGTCTACATGTTGGTACCACCTGTTCTCTTATTAGTACCTGGTTACATCTCCATTTTTGATTTAAGTAATTTTCATCTTACAACAATAATCAATATTATTATAATTCTGTGTTTGGGAGCTAATGTATGCCAGGCACACATAGAAGTCAGAGACAATTTACAGGAGTCTGACTTCCCTTCAACTACAGGATTCAGATGGTGCCATTGGACTTTGTGAGAAGGGCTTTTATCCCCTTAGCCATCTTGCTAACACCTACCTCCATTTGACAGGTAGGCAGAATTGATCCACTTTGATTCCTAATTTAGCACAGTCTTTCCTCTATTCTAAACATGGCACTCAAGTGCATTGTTAGTGTTAGTAATGCATGCTTGAGAAGGTAATTAAAGATTTGATGTGGGAGTCCCCTCTGTGTGCTGTGATTACCACTAATGAATACAGAAACTGCTTTGGCCAATTGGTAGGGCAGAACTTAGGTAGGCAGGGAGGACTGAACTGAATGCTGGGAGGAAGAAGGCAGAGTCAAGGAGATGCCATGGATCTGCATCCAGAGGTAGACATGCTGAAACTTTGCTAGTAGGTCATGACCACGTGGAGATGCACAGATTAATAGAAATGGGTTAAATTAAGATGTAGGAGTTAGCCAATAAGAAGTTTGAGCTAATGAGCTAAGCAGTGATTTAATTAATACAGTTTCTGTGTGATTATTTTTGTTCTGGGTGGCTGGGACCAATAAGCAGTTCCTTGCAACAATTGACGCACATGTGGCCTACTAAATCCACTTAAAACCTGAGAGAGTTTAAAAAGGAATTCTAGACACAAAAAAATACAGAGTTTAACACAGTTTCTTGCTGTTTTCTGGTGGTGTGCAACAGCTCTTTTAAGAGAGGTTTTCCTAATTGAGCCATAGCAGGAAAAAAATTGTGCCATTTTGAAATGCAGTCTTTTTGGGCCATGCTGCAAGTGTAACCTCTGGCTCTTTCTGGAGACCAAGTATTTGGATAGGGTTTGTGAGCAGACTACTGCAGCTTGCTTAATGGTGGCATAGACTGGCTGTGTGCTTAAGAATAGGGCTGTGGGCATGGCTCTCAGAGGCAGCTCTGCCATGCTGAACTGTGCGGAGCAAGCAAGAATTACTGTATATATCAGAGTAGTGGGGCAGTGGCACAGCTTAAGTTTTAGACTGTGTGGAGCAAGCAAAAAGTACCATATTTACCCTAGTAATGGTGAATTTTAAGTTTTAAGAAGCACTTAGCATTTTAAAAAGTGCTCCTGGGCAGTAAAGAATTACAGATATGCATTAAAGACAAATCCAGATGAATCATAGTGTTAGATAAATGTATATAGGCTTGGAAGTGAGAAGAAAAAGAGTATAGACAATCAAAAAAGGAAGTTAATGGTTTAAAATAAGGGTAAAGTCTTTAAAGAGACATTGTATAGATAGTCATAGATTAAAAGGAGTAAAGAAAAGTAATCCATGTAAAAATGGAAAATTCACAAAGAATCAGGATTATGTATCTCATTATGTTTTCTTTTATTTTTTGACTGTGAAGGAGTTAAGTACAGAGAGACATTTCATTGTATGGGCTACTAAGCTAAACCTTAGGTAGGTGGGGAGGACTGTACTGAATGCTGGGAGGAAGAAGTCAGAGTCAGGAGACACCACGGATCTGTGACCAGAGGAAGATGTGCTGAAATTTGTGGTGATGCACAGATTAATAGAAATGGATTAAATTAAGATGTAAGAGATAGAGAATAAGAAGTTAGAGCTAACGGGCCAAGCAGTGATTTAATTAATACAGTTTCTGTGTGATTATTTTGGTTCTGGGCGGCCAGGATGAACAAGTGGTTCCTTGCAACAAAGACTTATTTCAGGAAAGCAAAACTGATCATAAGTAGTAATTCTAAGATTTTCTCTTATCTGTACATTTGCTTCTCTCCATCTGACTGCTCAGGACTCAGGGTTTATTGTTAATGTCCACAGCTGTTCACATTCTATATCCTATCAAAATATTGCTCAAAGACTTCTGCCTTATTTTGCTAAATTTGTTTCAGAGGATACTGTGGTCTGCAGGAATCATGCAGTGAGATTTCAGCTGGTAAGGCAGAAGGCTGACCCACTAGAACAAGTGTATTCTGATGGAAGCAAACCCAGTTGGCAAGGAACTGGGCCTACTACCTTTTGCATATTGACTGATTCTCACAGTGGATCTCTTGTGAAGCCATAAACACTCTCCCTTGGTGCAAGATTCAGCAGAGTGTGGATGAGTGAGCACAATTTTTTTCCCGTGTGTAGGTATATTGGGTCATCACCTCCACTATGTGGGACTTCTGGTGGAAAATTTAGTCAAGCACTCAATAACCTTGGTTCCCAAAGTCTAATCTCTGCTTTGTTCTCTAAGACACACTCAGGAGACATCTCCATGCAACTATCTTCCATTTGGCAGAACATGAACTCAGGAAAGGGGTTTTTCATATAGATCACATTTGGGACCTTCAAATATAAAGGGACATCCAAGCTCAGAGAATTGCCGTGTGTGTGTGTGTGTGTGTGTGTGTGTGTGTGTGTGTAAACTGGAAACTTTACAACATAGAAAGGAGAACAGTAGAAGAGTAAAGAAACTGATGCAGAAAAGTATGTAGTGAAAAGTTCATTTTGCCCTCAGATCTAAGTCCTGTTGGTGTAAGTCTTCTTCTGAGCCCTGAAGGGGACACTGAGGCTGACACTCAGAGGTCCACAATAAGAGGACATGACAGAAACTGATTCTTCAGACACTTCTGATGCTGCTGAACTAGAATGTCCTTCATTACTTTCCATTGGTTATGACCAATTTTCCTTCCCAGCCTCAAATCAGTCAACTTTCATGAGGGTATTCTATTATGGAAAAATTTAAGTCAACGCCATAGAAAGCATCTCTCCTGCTTATAAAGTACATTTTGAAGGTAAATTTCTTTATATATTTATATAAAAAATTAAGCTTCTGACAGAGTTAGAGGAACTCAAAGCATTATTGATTGGTCTTATGCAGTAGGTGTGAGGACATGAGGTCTTATTAAAAAACAAGTGCAATTGTCATTGGACTGGAGAAACAGACTACAGTTCTCAAAAGTACTGTAGAATGAGAGAACAGCGTACATATCATAGTAGAATGTAGGTCTGAATCCTGACAATAATCAAGGAGAAATGTAGGTAAGTACAATTGCAGTGTATGATGCCATAAACATCTTAGTCTCAGAATGATGTTTGTTTTTCTTCTCATAATTAGCACTCAAGGCTATGGCCTAATTGATTGATTTACTGCTCCTAAGTCAAAATGTCTGAAATTAAGAATATGTGGTTCTATTGTGTGCTTAGAGTTAGTGTGTCTGGTACAAGTACTTATTCATATTTTGGGTAGAACAGTATAGAACAGTATACCCATGCCCAAATCCAAGACACTGCAACAGAACCTTGTCTGGCTACCAAAGAAGATGAACTAAGTATGCTGAAGATACAACAGCATTCATAAGGTTACCTTAGACTATTCACAAGAGTGAAGGTACTGAATGAGTGAAACCCTGCACACAGGAGTAAACAGAAATGACATGAGAACTGGGTTATAGGATGAAGTGTGGCTTTGATCTCTGACCTTTACTATGAAGTTTTGTACCTTTTTAGTTACAAATTTATTATTGAATTTATTCATTTTAATTATATAATATACACATAAATACATACAGTCATTACTTTAAATTAACATACACCTAGAAAGTTGTTTTAAAATTTTCAACATATTATTCAATTTATTAATTTTATTTTCCATTATTTCACACACACATTATTGAATAGCAAGAGTTTACTATTCAACTTCATGACTTAAAATGCCACTTACCAAAAGGAGAAAGCAATGCAAAACTATACTAGTTTCTCATTCTTTCATTTATGTATTATTCAAAAATGGGCTGAATTTTAATATAGTACCACAAAGCATTTTGTATTCAGAGATTATACATAATAGTATGTTCTTTCAATGAACCTCTAAGCTGTTATAGAGAAAGTAATAAAAATAAATTATTAGAATAATACATAAGCAGCGTTAAATAGTGAGAACAGAAGATGATTTTTCTCAATATATTGGGGAAGGAATACATATCACACAACAATGGTATAAAGATGCTCTAGAGTTAAACAAATGCCCTACATTAGTTGAAAATGTGTCCCCACATATTTAATTTGGAAGGGAATGTAGATATGTAGAATCTGAACCTGGGGTAGTATCAAGTAGATGGAAATAACATGAATATATTAATATATTAGTTACTTTCTGATGCTGTAATCAAACACCATGACCATAAACAACTTATGGAAGGGTTTTTTTTTTGCCTTGTGATCCCAAAGGCCTATGAATCCATCATGGCTAGGAAGTATGGCTATGAATAGCAGACATAGCATCAAGAGCTCGAAGCTTAAAGATCACACACTCAAGAGAATAAACTGGATGTAATGCTAGGCTTTAAACTCTCAACATCTTTCCCCACAAAAAATGCCACTTACATAAACTCTTTAAAGTCTTTGTTCCCTAATTTACAAAATTAGAATAAAAATGACTTAAAAAAAAACCACTGTTGTTAAGACTATTCCATAGTCATAACAGTATTAATTTAGGTGAATATAATTGAAGCATGTTTAAAATACTTTTTTCATCTATAATTACATTTAAATTGTTTTCTGTTCTTTTTATATTCATATGTACTATCTTAGGTGTTATTAATTAGTTATGTCTAAATGAAAAGAAATACTTATGTCCATGATTTTAAAATTACCCATTTGCATTCTTTTTTGTTTTGTTTTGTTTTGTATTTTCGAGACAGGGTTTCTCTGTGGCTTTGGAGCCTGCACTGGAACTAGCTCTTGTAGACCAGGCTGGTCTCGAACTCACAAAGTACTGCCTGCCTCTGCCTCCCGAGTGCTGGGATTAAAGGCATGCGCCAACACCGCCTGGCCCCATTTGCATTCTTATGCTCAAAAGACTAAGAAAAGAAAGAAAAGGAAGGAGGAAGGGGAAGAGAGAAGGGGAGATGGGAGGGAGGAAAGGAAAGACAATTGATTGAACTTAATTACCATTCTACCAATATAGCTCTGAACTATACTACAGGACACTGTTTTATGATGTTTTCAGCAGATTATATCTTTTTGAGTACACCATAAGAAATATTTTCAGAGCTTATTTGACATCATTCAGGATAAGTTTAATGTAAAGCATATGTCTAATATTTTATGGCCTTGGAATATTACTGCACTAAAGAATGAAGAATTTGCTCAAACTCCTTAAGAAAACTGGCAATTAGTTTTCAAATTATCTATGACAAGAATTTCCACAGATTAGTTTTCAAGTTTAAACTTAGGAGCCTTTGCCAAGAACAGCATTCTGGTTCCTGTTACTTCTCTGCTGCACGCATATATGATGGCAGAAGCATTCTGCTGCCTATGTTGTGATCTGAGGGGTAAATCTGTCAAAGGTACACCACAGAATGTCACATCCATACATGTTTTTTTAAAGGCTTTCTTGGAACAGCATGATTGCATTGTTGTGTTAAAAGTAATGTTTCTAAAGACATTAAAATCTAGCTATTTGCTAGGTTCTTGTTTTGGAGAATGGTCTGTGATATGCCATGTAGTAAAGGTAGATACAAAGAGATAGTTCAATGTTTTAGACTGCTTGTTGTAC
>JAQHUG010000207.1:3637888-3659691 GCA_028555095.1 Dicrostonyx torquatus | reverse complement strand
GAGCACACATTTGGGGAAGAGCTTCAGTTTCTGTGTTCGGGGCAACGGTCCCGGACAGTAGTGAAATTATTTGGGCAAAATAATGGGAATGGAAAGATAGTCAAGCCCTGGAGGAGAGATTAAATTCTGAATTAAAACAAAAACTACATAAAAATTTTGTGTTCATGTGTGTCTTAGGTTCTAGTGTTGTGAGGAGTTACCAGGACCAAGGCAGCTCTTATATAAGAAAGCATTAAATTGGGGCCTTGTTTCCAGTTTTAGAGGGTAGTCCAAGATCATCATGGTGAGAAGCATGTTGGAGCAGTAGTAGTAGTTGGAGAAGTAGTTGAGTTTTATATCCTGAACCCTGAACTCCATGCAGCAGGCAGAAAGGAGAGGGACGGAGGGAGGGAGAGATGTAAGAAGAGAGGAGAGAGAGATAGAGATAGAGATAGAGATAGAGAGAGAGAGAGAGAGAGAGAGAGAGAGAGAGAGAGAGAGAGAGAGAAACTGGTCCTGTTGTGTTTGAATCTTCTAAGCCCATACCCAGTAACAGACCTCCTCCAACAAGATTCAAACATATGAGCCTATGGAGGCGTTCTCATTCAAACCACAATGTGTATGAGTCTGTGGGTGCATGCACATATCAATAGCATGCATGTGGTCAAATGACAACTTGCAGAAGTTGGTTCTTTCCTAGTATGTGGTTTCCAAGGATCAAACTGAGGTAGCAAGTTTTAGTGGCAGGCGCCTTTACCCACTGAGCTATCTTGCTGGTCCTGCTATCTATATTTTGAGTATCTGAGATTTACAGGCCTGTACCACTAGACCCAATTTCTTTTTATTTATATAACTCATAGGGCACAAACACTGACCAGTAAGATTGGGTATAATCATTCAGAATGCTCCGTGGCCATAAGTAACTTATGTAGCTGCACTGATGTCACCTTAACCTTGGATATCCCTGTGGTGACAGTATTAGTCTTTAGTTCCATCACCTGAGCACTAGCTTCAACTTCTGTTAGGTGCTTTGTAAATCTGTCAAAAGGGAAAAGTTTGTCATTATGTAGGAGACACAACTGCTGAAAGCAATTCCAAAGGTTTTTAAAGAGAGTTTTAACACTTAACAGGAGAGTAGTAGCCTTTTTAAAAGTGTGTTGTTGCCAGGTGGTGGTGGTGCAGGCCTTTCATCTTGCACTTGGGAGGCAGAGAAAGGTGGATCTCTGTGAGCTGGAGGCCAGCCTGGTCTACAGAATGAGTTTCAGAACATCAAGGGTGGTTACACAGAGAATTCCTATTTCAAATTCCCCCCAAAAGTGCTGTTGGTTGATTCTGGTCTGTTTATTCATGGATAAGCATTGTCATTTTGTCATACTTCCTTGTAATTGGTATACTTAGTACTAGCTTCTATGAAGTGACTGTCATTTTAATGAAATGTCAGGTCAGGTGATAGATGTTTGATTTAGTTGGAGAAACTTAAGCCTAGAGAGAAAAAGAAATTAGTTAGATTAGCACAGTGGGTAGAAAAGTTTCACACTGTGAAGGAAAGCAAGTTAGATCTAGAAAGAGCAACCAGATATCTCAGTTTGACAAGCAGTGGGGAGTGTGCTGTTTGCTTCACAGTGCATTCATAAACTCATTGGAGTCCCTAGAAACAGGAGGTGGCCCATACCTTGTTGTACGTGTCCTAATATGTCTCTGTGCATCTTGGAATTTCCATGTTAATTTTTTTCCATATCAGATTTGCAAATTAAAAGTTCTCTCAAAATGAAGTCAAGTAACAAGGACATGGGAAATTGAGTTTTGTTCTGGGGTCTGTGAGAGTGACAGACTAATTCTACCAGGAGAGGGGGCTTTTGGTGATTTTCCTTCCTAATTATGCCTTCTTGTATAATATGTTTTAGAATAAATATATCTTTTGTAATCTAAAGAGTATTATTTGAAACCAGACATGGTGGCACACTCCAATAATCCTTCACTAGGGAGGTAGAGGTAGGACAATCAGGACTTGAGAATCATTCTCAGCTATATTGTGAGATCGAGGTCAACCTTTGCTAAAAAACCCATGTCTTATTTTGGGTTTCTACTAAAAATGGTAGCCAAAAATAACTTGGGGAGGAAAGGGTTGATTTCACTCACTTCCATATAATAGTTCACCATCGAAATCAGGACAGGAGCTCACAAAGGACAACAACCCAGAGGCAAGAACTGATGCAGAGGCAGAGGAATGCTGCTCACTGGTCTGACTCTCCTGGTTGGCTCAGTCTGCTCTCTTTCAGCACCCAAGGCAATTAAACCTGGCACCACCCACAATGGGCTGGGCCCTCCCAGATTGATCACAAATTAAGAAAATGCCCTGCAGATTTGCCTACAGATATTACAGAAGCATTTTGTCAGCTGAAGTTCCTTCCTCACAGATGATTCTAGTTGTTTCAAACTGACATAAAATTCAGCCAGAGATATCCAGAGATATAACCCATCACAAAGAAACTAACTCTGCTTACATGTAAACCTGATGACCAGAGTTCAATCCCTGGGCCCCAAGGTTACCTTCACATGTGTAGCATGTGCCCACACTTTTACACACACACACACACACACACACACACACACACAGTTTTTTTAAAATGGTATTTAAAAATTAGTCTCTAACAATTAATTATACAGTTTTACTTTTCAAAATTATGGGAATACACGAATATACCTTTTAAAAAATTTGAGACAAGGTTTCCCTGTGTAGCCTTAGCTGTCCTGGAACTTACTCTGTACACCAGGCTATCTTGAACTCAGAGATCCACCCGTGTCACCGTGTGCTGGGATTAAAGTCATGTGTGACCACAACCTAGTAATTATGGCTTTATTGTAGAGAAGTTAGGGTAAGCCAGAAGGCACAAAGCTGAGCCACAGGCTCCTTCCTCCTGGTCCCTTCCCCTTCTTTCTCCAGAGAGGACACCATTTTGTATGCATACTTTTACTTCTCTTATGTCTAAGTGGAACTCCCTGCCTCAGTTATGCTAGGAACTGATCTTAGGATGGCAAATGATTTGCAGGGTCCAGTTATCCCTTTTTATCTGCCCATCGCTATAACCTAAACTATCTTGTATGGAATTAAGGCAATGCTGAGTCATTGGTTCCATTCAACCTCACTGTTCCAACCTTGCCTTTATATTTAAATACGAATAAGCAAGCAATACAAAAACACTTAACTCTGCTCATTCTTTCAAATGACAATTTTCAGCTCTAATTATATTTTCTATGTAGATATACATGTCTATTTCAAGTACTGTTGTTGCCCTACCCATTCTGGGTCTTGTGCTTTTTCTGAAGCTGGCTAAAATGTCCTTTAAAAAAAGGTTTTGTATAAATATTTAACATTTCTTTCTTCTAAACACCTAACAATTTTCATTACAACTCTTGAATTTCTTTAGAAGCCCCATCTCTATACTAATGGCCCCTAATGTAATTTTCTTGCTTTTTCCTCTATAAAATGCTATCATACTTAATATTAAAGTACAGATGAAATAGCAACACAAACTTAAGAGATAAGTAGTTATCTCCTGAGTTTAAATTGTTTTTGGAAAAAAAGCAAGTGCAAGCTGCTGATGCAGTTGGACAGAAGCATGAGAGGGTAATATGTTGATAATTCTTTGGTATGGCTGCTGGGATTTGTCACATTATGGAGCACTCTGGGTGTACATATTTTGTTTTTATTTGGATAGGATTGCATTTGCTCTTAATCTTATAGATTCTATGTATACTCTGCATTGAATTGTTTCTGTATATATGAAGGACTAGATGCTTTGTTGACTATTCTTAGTGGTCAACTTGACTATATCTGGAGTTAACTAAAACCCAAGAGGCTGGGTACACCTGAGAGGGCTTTTTTTTCTTAATTAAATCATTTAGCTTTTAATCTGGATCTTTTGAGGTGGGAAGATATACCTACTTGTCCTCACTCTAGCTGGCAAATCCAGTCCCTCTTGTAGAAGAGACCACTTCTTCAGGTTTCCTGTGTATATTAAAGGTCAGTCAAAGACATCTAGGAGTCAAAGACATCTAGGCTTGCAGATTGAACAACCAACCACTCGATTCTTGGATTTTCTATTGGTAGACAGCAATTGTTGGACTAGCTGAACCACAGGTTGTAAGCTATCTATCTATCTATCTATCTATCTATCTATCTATCTATCTATCTATACAAATCTTAAAATAATATATAATCCTATAAATATATAACTGTACATACCTACATATGTATATATACACACAAACATATATGTATTCATTCTATCAGTTCTGATCTTCTAGAGAACCATGACTAATACAGATACATAACTCAATTTCCAGTATCAGAAATTCTCAGTCCGAACTATTATTGAATCTACTTTTACAGGTCTGTGGGATTTTGCCGTACACATGCATTTTATTAAAAGTAAATTCGAAATATCTTTCACTCCGTTGCCAGATAATCCAACAGGGGACAGAGTGTATACTAAGCACTTTTTCTAATTCCTCTGGGTTGAGATAGGTTGAGTCCTAAGATGGTTTCTAACCATTGACAAATGTTGCAAACTTTCTTGCACTTTCCTGAGACAACACGGGGTAAGCGATCTGCATTCAAAAGTTGTTAATGAGCAACTTGAAACCTGACAAGTGCTGAGAACCACAAACATGGCTTGGAAGCCTTTCAGAGAAATCTGAAGTCACCGTCAAGTCGCTTTTTCTTACGTTGCCGGGGCACTAGGCGGCAGTTTTGCTAGCCAAAGCCGCCGGGGACCGAAAGGAACCGCACTATTTCTCTACCCCGTGGTGTCAGTCGCGAAGAGACAGCCCGCCCGGCAGAACACGCCCCGCGGGGCCCGCCCCGCGCCTTCCTCTCCGCGGCGCCGACACGAGCGTAGGACCCCCGGGCTAGGACGTGCACGCCAAAAGACGGCGGTTAAAACTGTTACCACCCCCGAGTTTTGAACTATTTCAAACTTGGCTCTGGCGCCCGCCTGTCCCCTCCCCCTCCCGAGAGCGACTCGGCGCCTATTCCCGCCAAGAGCTGGCCCGCCCTCCGGCCGCTTCCCGCCACCCCGACCTCCCCGCCTCCCGCTCATGCGGGCTTCGGGACCCGCCAAGCGCCGGCTCTCCGCGTGCCTGCCCAAGCCTTTCCTGAGCGCTACCCCACGTTGGCAAAAGAACAAAGACGGCAACCCGGGCGCTTCCACCCAGCCAGCCAGGCAGCCACGTTCCTCTCTGAGCGAGCCCTATCACTCGCGCACGCGCTGCCGCCTGCGAGCCTCGCGCTCTCCGGGCTGGGACTAGCCCAAAAGGCTCCCAGCCCGACGGGCCCTCTGATTGGACGGGCGCCCTCTCGCATCGTCCAATCGGGGCGGCGCTTGATTGTGCTGGGGGGGCCAAATAAAAGCGATGGCGATTGGGCTGCTGCGTTTGGCGCTCGGTCCGGTCGCGTCCGACACCCAGTGGGACATCGAAGGCAGTGGAGTCCCGGCGGCGGTGGCGGCGGCGGCGCGTGGGGGCGGCGCGCGGGAGAGGCGCAGGCTGGCGCGCGGGGCGAAGGTAGCGCTCGCGATCGGCCGTCGGCAGTCAGGGATCTGGAACGCGCCCCGGGGCGGCGGCGGCGGCGATCGCGGGACCTCCGCGCGGCTGCCCGGCCAGTCTCCGGCATCGCCCAAGCGGGGCTTACCCGGGCGCCGCTTTTGTGGGCGCGGTGGAAGGGCGAGGGGAGACCTTTCCGAGGGGGTCGTGAGGTGCGGGTTGGTCCACGCGGTCCCACGAGTGGACTGTGTGGGTCCCCGGAGATGCGGGAGGGCGGGGGCCGGCGGTGGGGGGCTTCTGTCCTGGAGCCTAATCCCTCCGGGCTGTAGCTGGGGGCGTTCCTGTGGCCGACCGGGGCCGGCAGCTCCGCGCCGCTAGTCTCCTTTGTGTGGCGGGGCGGCGCGAGCGCCCGGGTGGGACGGGACCTACACACAAGTTGGTGGGACCGAGCCGAGAGTCCGTACTCAGACAAAGGACAGACTGTGTCTCGGGAGGGGAGGGGAGGACGCGACACTCGGGGCTCCCGCCGCGCGGGCGGGGGCGTGGAGAGGCGCGACGCGAGCGCGAGTGGGCAGGGCTGGTCCCTACCTGGCCCTTGCTGGGGGGCGACCGACCAGCGCCCGGCCCTGCTGCTTCGGAACTGTGCGGGAGGTGGGAACTCCCTTAGCCCCGAGGCTGACATTTCCCCGAGAGCCGGGAGTCTCCCACAGCCTGGGGCAGCCGGTGTCCTCGCCTCGATTTGTGCTAAAGTTCGCTGGAAAAGTCGAGCTGTGTTCCCTTCTCGTGGTGATATTTGGCGTGGAGGGCTTTCTGCGGAGTTCTCACTTCATTGTACATCCCCACCTCCCTCCCTTGCACGCACCAGATCTATGCCGCAGGGCTACTTTTTGAAAAATGGGAGAAATTGACTAGGCACGGGCTTTCTAAAACTTAGTGAACGCCGTGGGAGTTCCACTTTCTAAAGAATCGTAATCTTAAGAAAAAAAATTACGGGCTGTTTTGGCCAACTTATGTGCTTCTGAGAATGGCGACAGGTGCTAACGATATCAACTGTCATTTACTCAGCTATTATTCCCCAAATCTCCAGGGGTAGACTGTGGAAGAGGTTGGTAGAACTAGATGATCGAAATAAAATGCCCACGAGAAATGTGGGTTGACAATTTCTTATTAATGGGTCATGTTTCCCTTGAACAATAGCTTTGGTGAGTCAGAAAAGACGTTTGTTGTCTAAGAAATTCGAATGTATTCTGGTCACAATTCAATGAAACTTCCTTTGTTTATCACATAGGTTCTGTAGAATCTAAATTCATTTGACGTAAAAATCTGCCTTTGATATTTAAAATATTTTACAACACTTTCTTAGTTTCAAGAGAGCCGTTGCCAGTTTAATTTTCTGGAATTTTAATGTCACATAAAACATTTTAAAAAATATTTTAAAATACTGAACTGTCACAGTTGAATGTAGTTTATGTTTCTGGCGATTTTTGAGTTTATTTTCTATTATCTTTCACTAATGAACATTAGCAGTGAATTCATATTTATTCATATAATTTACTCATAACTTTATTTGCAAGATCTTGGAAATATTTAGGTTATAATTAATTTCCTGTTCTTGTTCTCTCAAGTGGAAAAGGATTGGATTCTGGTCTTAAATGAAAAGAACTCTGCTTTTTCTCTTCGGGTGTGTTAGAGGATAAAATATTTAAAGTCCCAGAAACATTTAGGAGAATTGCATCCTAAATTCTTATTTTGATGGGACTTGAATATATTTTTTTTAAATAAGAAAACAAAAGGAAAGCCCAGACTCTCCTTATTGCATTGTTTTATTTGTTGGAGACCTAAAGTACATCTGCTAACTTACAGCTTCCTACAAATGGAGACAAAGAAATGCAGCGTCGAAGCTCTACTGCTTCTGATTTGTGGAGTGGAGCATCTCGGAATAGACATTCCAGGTGCTGCTCCAAGTGTTGAGATTGAGAAACAAGGTTTGCATTTATATTAAAATCCTATTGATAATCTCATTCATTATGGTGTGAGCTAGTTGTGTAGAATTTTGGTAGAAACTTGGGTGTTAGAAAATTTTCAGTTTTGCCTGAACATGTGATTTGTTCAGTAATTGACATTTGCTATCTTGTACTTGCCACAGATATTTCTTAAAACCTGTTTTTGAGGAATTGGTTAAGATTTTCGCCTTAGGTTTTGGTAGAATTGAAAATGTTTAGGCAGTCTAGTGATAGAAAAGAAAGCCACTTGTTGATTTAGTGTAGCTAGATGTGTTCTTTTTGGTACTGATTTTCTCTTGCATGGATACATGTAACCATTATCTTAGTGCTGGCCATTTAAAGGTTTTAGCAGATTTCCCAAATCATACATTTTCTCAAATCCGAAATTCTTTTGCTTTAGGATGTCCTTCATACTTTGAGGTTGTATGCTCAAGAAGTTTAGGTTTATTTCGTTATTACCCTTTAAATAATAAAGACGAAAGTAGATTTGCTTTTGAAAAAAACAACAAGGAAAATTCCTCTACTAATACAATGCATTATGGGCTAATTAGAAATGGTTTATCACTGGGCAGTGGTGGCGCACGCCTGTCTTGAAAAACCAAAAAGAAAATAAAGAATTGGTTTATTGATTAGATTTGAAGTCTTTATGTCACTATAGATATGAAGAGTCTTCTGTAAATTAGAAGTTACGGGTTGGTGAAATCTTTTTATTTTTTATTGATTTTTTTTTTTTAATTGAGCTCTACATTTTTCTCTGCTCCCCTCCCTGCACCTTCAACCCTCTCCCAAGGTCCCCATGCTCCCAATTTACTTAGGAGATCTTGTCTTTTTCTACTTCCCGGGTTGATGAAATCTTTTCAGTGGGGCATGGGTAGAAAAGAACAATACATTAAATCGAGAGAAAGGTCCAGCAGATTGTGTGCTTTATTTTGGAGAGGCCATCCCAGAATTCCTAGGCATACTTATGTCATTCCCACAGGGTTTTATTCATACTTTTATTATAGCACATATCAAATTGTTCAGTTGTCTATGCTTCACACTGTGTAAGTGTCTTGGGACAGAGGTTCTGTCCTAGTTAACTAGGTTCGTAGTTTCCAGAGAACAAAGATTTTAATAATCAAATGAATTAAGGAAAGAGGAAAAGATACAGTGAAATAATTTGGCCTTTGAGTACTGGGGTTGCGTTCTGGGGTTATAGACACATGCCACTGTGCTACACTTTCTGTTTTTAAGACCAGGCCTTGATTTGTAGCTGTGTCTGACCTGGAATTCGAGGTCCTCCTGCTTTAGCCTCTTGAGTACTAGGTTTGTAAATGTGCACCACCATGCTCTGCTTCTCCTTTTTTTCTGTTCTTTCTTTCCTTTCCTTTTCTTTTTTTTTGAAGTGGATCTTGCTGTGTTCAGAATAACTTCAATCTATTGGCTGTCAATGATCTTCCTACCTTAGCCTCCTGAGTAGCCAAGATTATAAGCATGTGTCACTGTGCTTAGCTTGAAGGTGGCCAATCTTTTAATTGAAAGATATCCTGTTAGAATTAATGAGTTCTTTACTGTAATAACTTCAGGTAAGTTGTTTTGAAGCTAAAACTGGAGGACGCAGTGACAGTGTAATTATGTCACTTACTGGGTTGTGGTCTTCATCATTCTTTTATGGTCCTTTATACTGCTGTGCAGCTCTGCAACCTGCTCTCCATTTTCTCTCAATGGCAAAAGTAGAGATAAATCTAGTAGGATCTCAAAAGTTGTAGAAGTTAGAGCTGATACTTTCTTTTTTAAAAATATATTTATTGGGCTGTCTGGATAGCTCAGTGGACAAAAGTTTCATGGTCTGAGTTTGCTTCTCCATGGACCCACATGGTGGAGAGAAGTGTTTGACTCCTGCAGGTTATCCTTTGACCTCCGCACCAAACCACATACACACTCACACACAGAATTTAAAAATCATTTATTTGCGTGTGCATTTGAGTACATGAGCGCGCGCGCGCGTGTGTGTGTGTGTGTGTGTGTGTGTGTGCAGGAAGCCAAAATTGGGTCACCAATCCATGTAAACTGGAGGTACAGGGATTTGCAAGAAGCCTGGCTATTATCTGGGTGATGATCAGAATGCAGGA
This sequence comes from Dicrostonyx torquatus, assembly GCA_028555095.1. Taxonomy (NCBI): domain Eukaryota; kingdom Metazoa; phylum Chordata; class Mammalia; order Rodentia; family Cricetidae; genus Dicrostonyx; species Dicrostonyx torquatus. The sequence goes on along the minus strand of JAQHUG010000207.1, from coordinate 3,650,054 downwards.
CCTCATGACTGTGTAGCAAGTACTCATGACTGATAAGCCATTTCATCAGTCCAAGTAGCTGATAAATTTCTAAAATGGTCACATAGTTCCATTCCATAGCAGACAATACCTCTGTGACACAAAACTATGGCAGAAATGAAGTGAGAAAAGGGATTTCTACATATTGAAATGAGGCACTGTATAATGAAGTTTTGGTCAGTGATACCATGTATATGAACAGAGTACTGTAAGATTATTATTGCTTAATGACAATGTAGCTATTTCAGTTTGTGTAAGTACACTCCAGGTGTTACAAATGTATTCCTGTCATTAAACAGTCTATGACTGTGATATTAAAATATCTATTGTTGCCATATTTTTAAAAATTGTGGTGACATGTTACTTTATTTTTAATTCATTTATCAGCAGATGACAAAATACAGTGAAAGCCTACCTATATGGTAAGATATTCTAACTTAAAAGGAGTGAAATTCTGACACATGGTATAACTTATATGGATTTTGAGGACCTTAAGCTAAGTGAAATAAGCCAGAAACAACTTTTTGTTTCCTTTTAAGATGTGTTTGTTTTTATTTTATGTGTTTGAGTGTTTGCTTCCTTGTGTGTATGTGTACTGTGTTTCTGCCTGGCACCCATGGAGGCCAGGAGAGTGCTTTCTTTATATCCTGGCACTGGCGTTACAGATGGTTTTATGAGCTGCCTTGTGGATATTGGGAACAACTTGTCCTCTGGAAGAGTAATCTCTCTTAACTGCTAAGACTGCTAAGCCATCTCTTTAGCTTATTAACTTTTTAGTTGAGATTTTTTTTTTTTAAATTTTTAAAGATGTAAGCTGGGTGTGGTGGTGCATGCCTTCAGTCCCATCATTTGGAGTCAGAGGCAGGTGAATCTCTGAGTTCGAGGCCATCCTGGTCTACAAATTGAGTGTCAGGACAGATAGGACTGTCTCACAGAGAAACCTATCTTGAAAAAACCAAACCAAACAAAACGAAAAGAATTTAAAAATAAAAATGTAATTACATCATTTTCCCCCATCCCCTTTCCCCCTCTGAGTCCTCCCATGTGTACCCAGGTTACTTTGTGCTCATGGTTACTTTCTGTGTTATTAGTGTGTGTGTGTGTGTGTGTGTGTGTGTGTGTGTGTGTGTGTGTGTATTTACCTAAATATATAAATACAACCCACTTAGTCCATTTAGTGTTACTTGTATATACATGATTTCAGGCTGATCATTTGTTACTGGATAACCAATCAGGGTACTCATCCTGATTTCCTCCCACTCTCAGCATTCTTCATTTGCCCGTAGTTCTCTGTTTAGGGGTGGGACCCCGAGATTTTCCTCCTCCGTGTTTGTCTATTGGTGTTGTACTTCTTCAGATCTTGTTTAGGCAGCTATATTATTGAGATATCATGGATGAAGATGCTTTCTTGTCACTTCTAGGAAACATAATCTCACTGCAGATTTGCTGGTCCTATAGCTCTTAACATTTTTATTCCCCCTTTTCTGATACATTCCCTGTACTTTAGGTAAAGGAGTTGTATTGTTGATGTATCAATTGGGGCTGGGCAACACATGATCACTTGTTCTCTGTGCTTTGACTTGGTGTAGTTTTTCTATTTGTTGAAAAGAGAAGTTTCTTCAATGAACAATGAGATCTACTCTTATCCCTCTGGACCCTGGTGCAAGAGGTGCTGGACCTAGATGGGCTGCAAGAATGAATGTATGCCTGGATGTGGCACGAGAAGGGTCTATTTATGTTTTGAGACAGGGTTTTACATTATAGACTTTGCTTTTCTGAAACTTACTGTATTAATTGGGCTGGTCTCAAACTTTGGCTGATCTTAATGCTTCTGCCTCCTGAATGCTAGGATTTATAGGCATTGTACCACTATACCAGCCTTGAGACAACTTTCTGTGTGTGGGGTGTATTGTATTTGTAGATATTTGTAGAAGCCATAGGTTAACATTAATGTCTTTCTCAGTTATTTTTGAGTAAGATATCATCTTATTTGAAAGAGACAGTCTTTCAAACATTACAATATGTGGAGCTCACTGATGGAGCTAGGCTGTCTTGCAGTGTAGGGATTACAGACATTTAATGCCAAACCCAAGCTTTTTTTTTTTTTTTCCCTTTTATGGTTTTTCAAGACAAGGTTTCTCTGTAGGTTTTGGACCTGTCCTGGAACTTGCTTTATAGATCAGGCTGTCCTCAACTCACAGAGATCCACCTGTCTCTGCCTCCTGAGTGCTGGGATTAGAGGCATGTGCCACTACTGTCTAGCTAAACACAAGCTTTTTTGATTTGTTTTGTTTAGTGTGAGTGGTGGGGCTCTGGACCTAGGTCTTTATGTTTGCATGGCAAGCACTTTATTGACTGAGCCACCTTTACAGCTCCCTTGGACTAATTTTTTCTTTTGAGGCTGAGTAAGTAGCTCATTAGGTAGAATGCTTGCCTAGCTTTGACCCTAGCGCTACGTAAAACCAGCTGTTATAGCACTTACCTTTAATTTTAGCAAATGGAGGCAGGTAGGTCAGAAGTTCAAGGTAATTCTCAACTCCATACTCCATAGCAAGACTAGGTGTAGGTGGATCATAAATTCAAAATAATTCTCAACTTTAACCCTGTTTTCAAAACAGGGCTGGTAAGATGACTTAATGACTGTAAAGGAGCCTGCAGCCAAGCCTGATGACTTGAGTTCATCTCAGGGACCCATGTGGCAGAAGAGAATCAACTCTCCAAGTTGTTCTCTGACTTCTACATATGTACTGTGCGAATACACACATACACATAATTGTAGTTAGTAGACCGCCCAAAATAATCACTCAAGAACTGTATTAATTACAGCACTGCTTGGCCTATTAGCTTAAGCATATTGCTAGCTAGCTCTTATATCTTTGGTTAACCCATTTCTATTAATCTGTATATTGTCACATGGCTGTGGCTCACCCGCAAGGTTCCATTCCGTCCTATGTCTGGTGTCTATCTCTAGCAGGGCTACATGGCTTCTCCTTCACTTTGCCTTCTTCTTTCCAACATTCAGTTCAGTCTTCCTCGCCTAGCTTTATTCTACCCTATCACAGGCCAAAGTAGCTTCTTTATTCATTAACCAATAAAAGCAACACATATGCAGGACATCCCACACCACATAATATGTATATACACAAAAAAAATCCAAAAGTATAATTAAAGGAAAACAAAAAACCCTCAACAACTTTTAAAAGCCCTTTCAAAAAAGGTTTGTTTTTTATTATTTTTAATTATGTGTGTGTGGACATGCCTGTGAATGCAGGTGACTTCAGATTCTAGAGGTGTTGGATTCCCCTGGAACTGGAGCTCAGGCAGTTGTGAGCTGCCTGATATTAGTGTTGGGAATTGAACTTGGGTACAGTAGAATGGTAGTTCATGCTCATTTCTTAACTTCTGAGTCCCCTTAACAACTTTTATAGAAAGCAAAAATCAAATGATCCCATTTATATGAAGTAACTAGAATAGGTAACTTCTTAGAGACTGAGTAGAGGTTATCAGTGGCTCAGAGGATAGGTAAATGGGTTATTGTTTAGTGAATAGGGTTTTTTGTTCAGAATTATGAAGTAATTCTCCAGGTAGTTTAACAATATATTGAATATATATGTATATATATATGTGTGTGTATATATATACATATATATATATGTATAGTCAGCCTTCTAGATCCAGATTCAATTATCTTTTTCTTGAAAATACTACCAAAAATAGTTCGTGTTGAACAGACATGTTTTCTTGCTATTTTTCTCTAAGCAATACAGTATAACAGCTATATACATAGTGTTTGCATTATATTAGGTATTATATGTAATACAGAGATGATTTGAAGTATATAGGATATCTAGGTATTGTGGTGTACACCTACTTGGGAAGCTGAGGTAGGAGAATCCCTTGAGTTCTTGAGTTTAAGACCAGCCTGGGCAAAATACTGAGACCCATCAACAGTGCATCAGTAGATGGCTCAGTGGGTAAAGGTGCTTGCTGCCAAGTGTGACAATCTGAGTTTGCTTCCTGGAACCTACATGATGGAAGGAGTTGAAGTTACAGGCAACTGTGAGCTGCCAGGCTTGGTTGTTGGGAGCTGAACTCAGGCCTTTGCAAGAATAGCATACATTCTTAATCTCTTAGCCTTTCCAGCCTCCAAACATCTTCTAATTATAAACAGTTGTCTACTATGTTATTTGTTTAAAATTTTTATTATTTTTAATTATGCATGTGATTGTGTGTGGCTCTGTGTACATGAGCGCTGAGGAGGCTAGAGGTGAATTCTTCCGGGCTGTTGTTGTGAGTTGTTTGACATGGCTGCTAGGAACCAGACTCAGGTCCTTCCAGTCCTCTGCAAAAACAGTTCATGCTCTTAACCTCTGAGCCATCTGTCTAGCCCCTGATCTCTTTTTAGAAGTGTTTTTTTATTTGACAATTCCACATATATCTGTATAATGTATTTTCTTCAAATTCACCCTCTTTTACCCTCATTTATCTCCCTTCACTCTTCTCTCTTCCTCTGGACTATTCCCCAACAAGTTTCACTCCTGCTTTTGCCCCTCCCCCTTTTTAATAGTTTATTGAGCTTAATTAGGGTTGGTTGCATGGACATGGGCATGAAATTTACTGGAGCATGGACAACTTAAACAATATCTATACAACCAAAGAAAAATGACTCCGCTTTCTTTAGTAACCATTAATTTCCAATAACTTCTCAGCTAGGGCTAACGCCTCATGAGCTCTGCTTTTGTTTTTTGAGACAGAGTCTCATGTAGCTCAGACTAGCTAGCTTTGAACTCCTGATCCAAGGGATTAGAGTTATTTGCCAACATGCCCAGCTACTTTATTTTATGTAGGAAAAAAAATAATAACAAGGACTAGAAAGAAGATCTTGTTATTGGTAGAGAAAGGTGAACGTGGGTGTTTGGATATTGGGTTTTGATTTAAAGTTTTGATCTCCCTCCACTTGTTTGCTCCGGGTAGCGTAGGGAATTCAACCTAATACTTCCTGTTTGCTGCCACTGTCCTACACCCCAGCCTACAACTTGTTTTATGTAAGGTCTACAAATTAAGAATATTAGCATTAAAGAAAAGAGTTGTAAAACAGTGCTTCCCCTTCAAGGATAAATTATGTAAGGGAGACTTCTGTGTCCTCTGCCAACCCTAAAAGAGTTACCATGTAACCCTTTACAGGAAAAAGTGTTGCCCTTATCAGCACATGAAGTTATCACCCTTATACATCTTTTGTCTTTATTTATTTATTTTTTAAAAAAAATTATGTGTATGCCTGTGTTTGTGTCTCTATGTCCACCTTTATGTGGGTTTTGGTGATTGAACTCTTGGCATCCTTACCCCAGGAGTCTTTTGAACATTTGTAGGGTAACTTTCTATAGGGAGAGCTTCCTTTTCAAGGTGGTGCACAGTCCAAATTCTTAGTATTGTCACATTGCTTCCTAGAACGGTATTCAGTTTTCATTTAACAGTACACTTTACTGAACTGTGATTTACATACAACGCACAGGTTTGAAAGGTATAGTTTGAGGAGTTTTGTCAAATGTACACATCAGCACTACCACCTCCTTCGCAGTGTATCTCATTTCCGCCACCTGTCTTATTACCCCTCAACTGTTGATCAGATTTCTCCTGCTCAGGACTTTACATGAGTACAATAGACTGTGTTCTTTTGTGACTGGCTTCTTCCATCCAGCATGTTTTTGATGTATACTTATACTGTGTATATTTTGTTGTGTGAATTTTCTAGGTTTTTGTTTGTTCGTTTTGTCTGTTGATGGATAAATGGAACTATTTAGTTTTTGGTTATTAGGAAGCTGTTGCCATTTGCATGGATCCTTATTACCTACATTTTAGTGTTTGTTGAATAACTGCTTCCAAGTTGAATTGCTGTGACATGTTGTAAAAACTGATTTCACTTCAAAAGAGACCACCAAGCTTTCCCAGGGTGGGTTGGCAGTTTCAGTTCCGGTGGAAATTGCACAAGGGCTACAGTGTCCCCCAGTCCTCACTGAGTTTGGTATTGGTTGTCCTTAAATGATGGTTGTCTTGAGACTGAGTCAGAGAGATGCTTCAGCAGTTATGAGCACTGGTGGCTGCACTTCCAGAGGACCGAGTTCAATTCTCAGCCTTCACATTGTAGCTAAGAGCTAAGTGTAAGTCCAATCCCAGGGAACCTAATACCCTCTCTGGTCTTTTCAGGCATTTCACACACATAATACACATACATATATGTAGGCAAAATGATTCCTAAAAAGTTTTTAAAAATTGATGGCCATCTAATATGTTAATTATCTTGTGGTAATTTTGATTTTCTGAGGCAAAGTCTCATTCTGGCACAGGCTTGCCTAGAACTTACTGTAGTCTAGGTTGACTTTAAATTTCATTCTCAAATATTTGATTTTGGTATACTGTTTTCATTTTGTAAAATATCAGCCTGTTCTTCTACAACACTTAATATTGCCCCATAACAATTTTAGCTTTCTTTAATTAATGTATCACCCTTCCTTCTCCTCTGTAGGTGGTCATACCATTCATTGTTGAGCTTAATTTTGCCATGGCTACAGAACCAAGTAAGAAACTTGTAAAGCTAGCATTCTAGGTAATGTACAGAATAAACATTTATCTCCATCAGTCAATCAGTCATTCAGTCTCAAGTTTTCTTGTTTATAGGAAATACAGCTCCTATGAAAATACCTAAGGAAGCTGAGTGGTGGTGGCCCATACCTTTAATCCCAGTGCTGCCTCCAGGTAGGTAGGTAGTTAGAGGCAGGCGGATCTCTGAGTTTGAAGCCAACCTGGTCTATAGAGGGAGTTCCAAGACAGCCAGGACTACACAAAAATCCTGTCTTGAAACTGCCTCCTCTTCCCACCCCCAAAAAGATAACTAATGAATGAAAAGATTGCTATGAGATAATCATTTGCTCTTTTCTAGATTATTTTACTATTTTAACATGTCAAAATGCTGTCTAGCCTGTGGTTCAAAGTATTTCTTTTCCTATCCCAGTTGAATTAGAAGGCTCTTCAGGTCAGAGACATATGTTGTTCAGTTTTTCTCAATTCCAAAGTCCGTTCACTTAAAAAGTTCGTCTTTATGGCAGAGCTTGGAAAGGGTCGTTGTAAGTGGGAGGCACTAGTGAAAGATTTGACAGGTTTATATTAACCAGAACCCTGCAAACTTGAGAGCTCTTTTCTGAAGCATAAACTGAAATTATTGTATATTTACTTTTTTCATTTAAAAAGTTATTTAATCCATGGCCAAAATTTTTTAAAAATTGAGATGGTGCTTCACTGTGCCTAGTGCCACAGTGCATTCACAGCCGGCTACAAGAGTCCCTCATCTGGGCCTGTGCTCTCTCTCCTGTGGGCCCCTGGGCATTTATGCTTAAAAACCCTGAGCCCTGATCACTGGGTAACACATACCCAGGAGCCTCAAAGGCCCCCAAACTCCCAAATTTTCCAGGAGCAACTCTCTCCCATCATCCCAATGGGGAGACTATTAAGAGGTTAATCTGCCTTTTTTGAAGGCCAGTCCATACTGCTTTTTTTTTTTAACCAGCCATGTCCACCCACCCTGGCTCAAGCTCAGACAATCATCTCCAGCTGCTGGGCATACTCCATGACCTGTTTGGCCTTCTCAGGGGAGAGAATGGTGGTGTCTTCTGGCTTCTACTGCTGGCTGGCAAAGCTGTAATAGTTGTTAGGGTCCAGGACTCAACCTCACTTCTTGGCATAGTCTGTCACCTTTTGGGGTGTGTTAAAGAAGAGGATCTGGATAGCTTTAGCAAAAAAGGATTGAATCCTTAATCCTTTTTAAATTGAATTATTTAAATATTGGCCTTCCTCCTGAATGTAGAGTCTATAAGGGGGAGCCAGCAAATGGGCTTTACATGGTCATTTTCTATCACATAGTGATTTTGCTAACTCATTATTTTATTATTACAAGAATTTCATTTAAGTACTTATTAGACTTGATTAAAGCCAGAAAGTTTTAGAAATCCCAGCCATGAGAAAAAGGAGGGAGTGGGGCGGAGGGGTGGATAAGGAAGGAAATTGACAATTCTGCAAATTTACCAAGTGATCAAGTGCATTTGTAGGAACCAAACTTATGCAAAATGTTTCAAGTTAAAGAAAAAGTGTTAACAAGTAAAAACATTTTATCTGTTTTAGTGTTTTTTTTACCACAAAGACTGAGGACTGGAAAAGAAACAAAAACTGAGATAGTTGTTGTACTTTAGGGAGTGGGAGAGCTGCCATAAATCATCATTGAAGTCTTCCTTCTAGTGTTCGATGTTGAAATCTTTAGGGAAGTTTAAGTGTATTTAGTTTGTTGACATGTGAGTACCAACCATGTGCTTGTAAACAATAGAACTAATTATTTGTTGGACCTCTACTGTGCCTGCTGTAGATGAAATTTCTAAGTGAAACAGTGCACTTTAGAAAAAAACAACTCAGAACAGTGCTGGGGATAGTTTGATGGTTAAATATGTGCTTAGTATACACAGATCCCTGGGTTTAATCCACTAAAGCGCCATAAAACCAAACCAAACCACATTGTAGCACGATTAATAAAAACCCAGAGACTGATACTGGGGTTCCACTTGAAGGTCAGAAAAGCAAAACAGCCAGCCACTGAAATGGCGATCCTACCTCCAGGAATCTCAGAATGAGACTGTCTGAGGACTGTCTCCTCCTGTTTTATAATTCTCTCTAGTGTTGGGATTAAAGGCGTGCACCATTACTGCCTGGTTTCTATAGCAAACTAATGTGGCTACTGGGATTAAAGGTGTGTGCCACCACTGCCTGGTCTCTAAGACTGACCATTGAGGCTGTTTTACCCTCTCTCTTTGACTTCAGGCAAGGTTTATTTATTAAAATATAAATGAAATATCATTACACCACATTTATATTTTTGTTTTTTTAGAAAGAAATATGTTTTAAAGTATTTATATAATTTTATGTGTCTGTGTTGTGCCTGACTGTATGTGTGTATTGCATCCCGTTGGTTCAGGAGCCTACAGAGGTCAGAAGCATGGGTTCCTGGAACTGGAGTTACATACGGATGATTGTGAGCTGCCTTGTGGGTACTGGGAACTGAACCCCTGTCTTCTGCAAGAGAAGAGCAGTGAGCACTCTTAAATGATGAGCCTTCTCTCCAGTCCTTGTTTGTTTGTTTTGGAGACAGGGTCTTACTGTGTAACTCTGGCTGACTTAGAACTTAACTGTGTAGGCCAGTTAGACTCAAACTGACTGGGGTTCTTCTACCTTTCTGCCTCCTGAGTACTGGGATTACAGACATGTTTACCATTTTTTGAAAAGGATTATTTTAATTACATGTGTGTGTGCATGTCTCTCTGGGGAATACATACATACATACATACATATTTATTTATTTATTTGATGGTGCCTGCGGAGACCATCGGCATCATAGTCCCCTGGAGTTTGTGTTCCAGGCAGTTGTGAGCCACCTGATGTGTGCTAGGAACTGAACTTGGGTCCTTTTCAAGAGCAGTAAGTGCTGTTAACAGCTGAGCCATCTGTCCAGCCCTTATGTTTACTGTTTTAAAGTGTTTGGTTCACTAGTGTTAGATATATCACACTGATGTGTAACATCTTTAGAACTTTTATCTTTTGTCCACAACCTTTGGAAAGTATTTTTTTACTTTTTGTTTCTGTGAGTTTTTTGACTGTTAAGTTAATGTGAAAAGAATTGTGTTTTGGGCTGAATTTCAAATCATTATAATAGGCTCACACGTGTTTATTAATCAAAATTAATTACTGTTACAGTCAACACATTTTTGCAAGCAAGATTTATTTATTTATTTATTTGAGATGGTCTTGCTATATAAGGCTGGCTTGAAACAGAGAGATCCCCCTGTCTAATGAGTGTTGAGTTTAAAGGTATGCACCACCATGCCTGGAATAGAAATAAATTTCATTTCTTTCTATAGTGTATAAAACAAAACAAAACAAAAAACTGCTCTACTTCATGGATTATAATGTATCAGGATTCACTCTTGAGTTGTCAATAATGCATTGATGTCTCATTAAGGAAAGAAATAAGCACTTCCTTTTGGAATTGTTTAACCAAGAGTGGTTGGTTATTCATAATCCCTCTATGTTCTGTCCTCTGTCTGTTGCATGAATCCAAGTCTGTACCTGCTGGAAGAACTGTCTTGTGAATCTGTCCCTGTGTCTGTTTTATGAGCTGTGTGCCTGTCATACTAGCTGTATAGGTCTGTCCTTAACAGGCTGTACTTCGCTCTGTATTTATTGAAATGCACGGAAAGCATCACATGGTGAAGGAATAGGATACTTTTTAAAGAAATCCTTAACAGAGTTTTACAAGGGATTAAGTCACTGGCTCCAACTGAACCCAACTGACCCAGATAACAAACATCATTGCTTATCAGCCATTAACCACAAGCTGCTTTCAACCTTTATAGTAGATTTTAGGAAGTTGTTTTCAACTTCTGTATTTGATGCTCTCAGGAAGTGACATACATGTATTACTCTGGGTTAGGGTCATGGAAGAATATACAATATAAGATCCCAGCTATACATTAGCTTCAGTTGTAAAAATTGATTACATGGGAAATCCAAGGCAAGTAAGGTTGGTTGTTACATTGTTCTCTTAAAGGCAGGTAAACAATGTGAGTACACATTAGGTTAGCAGTCTTAAGTGACCTCAAGGTATATTATTAGCTTGGGTGTGAGGTCCAGCAAAAGTTCCAGTCTTTTAGAATGGAAGAGATGTTTTCAGAATATTGCATTGCTACACTCCGTGATTTGACAAACTTTTGGAAAGTAGTTTTTGCATCCTGCTGGCTTTGGAAGTGTTTTCCCTCCAAGAAGTTGTTGAGGTACTTGGAGAAGTTAGAGTTGATGAGCAAAAGGCCAGGGGAATATGGTGGATGTGGTAAAAAAAAAAAAAATTAGCCCAATTTATTCAACTTTTGAAGTATTGGTTGTGTGATATGCAGTCAGGTATTACTGTGGAGAAAAATTGGGCTTTCTGTTGGCCAGTGCTGGCTGCAAGTGTTGTAGTTTTTGGTGTATGTAGTTGATTTGCTGAGCACACGTTTTGGACATAAAGATCTTTTCAGGATTCAGAAAGCTGTAGTGGATTGCACCATGGCCATAAACTTTTGGTGCAAGCTTGGCTTTGGGCATTACTTTGCAGTTTCTTGGTCTAACCATTGAGCTGGTTGTCATGGTTGTTGTGTATAATCCCCCCCCTTTTTGTATATCACAGTCAGGTGGGGAAATACATAAGTGTTGCATAGACAAAGAGAGGAGAGCAGTTCAAAACGTCAGTGTTGACTTTTCATCATGAGGTACCCATTTACTGAATGTTTTCACCTTTCCAGTTTGTCTCAAATGCAGATGACCATTGTGTGGTGCACACTGAGTTCTGTGGCAGCTTCTTGTGTAGTTGTGAGAGGTGTTTTAGTAATTGTTCTCAGTTGGCTTTGTCAGCTTCCAATGCCAGTCACTTCATTCCTCATCTTCAAGGCTTCATCTCCTTTGCATAACTTGTTAGACTGCTACTTCCTGGTACACTCTTGAGCAGTTACTAGGTCAAATGTGTGTTGACGTTTCAAGCTGTCTTTGTTGCTTTGTGACCCATTTTGAACTTGAATAATGAAATCTTTTGAATTTACCTTTTGTCTAACATTATTTCAAGTAGTACAAAGTAAATATAAAGTAGCAATGAGTAAGTCTTAGAAAAAGACTTAAAGCAAGAAAAACACATTAAAATGATGTATAACAGAACCACGTTTATTTAACAATGTGTTCCAGGAACACAGGACAAATTTCAATAAGTTAAAAACTGAAATTACCTTCGCATCAACTTTGTATGAATGGAAATAGACTATCTGTTCTCCTGTGATTGGCTTGTTTTCCTTAGTGTATGAAGTTCATCTGTGTTGTATCAAAAAATTGATATAGTTTTTTCTGATCATGGTTGCTTCTCCCTACCCATCCAACTCCAAGTTTTTCTGTCTTTAGAAAGCAAACAGGCGCCGGGCAGTGGTGGCGCATGCCTTTAATCCCAGCACTCAGGAGGCAGAGGCAGGCGGAACTTTGTGAGTTCGAGATCAACCTGGGCTACAAGAGCTAGTTCCAGGACAGGCCCCAAAGC
>JAQHUG010000207.1:3611838-3637865 GCA_028555095.1 Dicrostonyx torquatus | reverse complement strand
AAAAAAAAAGAAAGCAAACAGGCAAAATGAACAAACAAACAAAAAAAAAATCAAAAACCAAAAACCCTAGAATTGTCTTTTTAAAAGGCATTTTTCTATCCCATGATAGATATAAACCATATTTTCAAATCTATTGTATCATGAGCCAATTGACATGTGGGTAGTTTCTGTCTTTTGGCTATTTTGAATGGTGCTGCAATGAATATTGGACAAATTCTTCCCCCTGTTCTGAATTTCTTCTCCCCTTTACTCTGGCTCCTCCTGCTTTTACCTCCCGTACGCTGTCTGTGGTTGGAATTCTTTTGGTTATATATTCAAATGGGAGACTGCTCAGTCACAAGGTGATTCTCTAAGTTTGAGGAACTTCAGCACTATATTCTATAATGAGTATGCCATTTTATACCCCTCCTTACCACACCTCCGACACAAAGGTTCCAGTTATGTAATCTAGGCTGGCTACATACACCATACTCAGTATGTAGCCCAGGCTGACCTTAAACTTAGGGTTAACTAACCCCTTGCCTTCCAACTATTGGGATTACAAGCATGTTCCACTATACCTGCTAAGTATTTTGAGACAGTCTTCCTACTTCTCTCATGCTGGTCTTGAACTCATGATCTTCTTGCCTCCACCATCTCCAGGTTGTTGGTATGTGTTGTCATTTTCAGTTTATTTTCTGTTCTTTGGATAGTGGTTGTCCACATGGATATATGGGTTTTGTTGTTTTTTAGACAGTCTCACTTTGTAGCTCTGGAACTCAGTATGCAGACCAGACTAGCCTGGAGCTGGAAGAGCTCTGCCTACTTCTACCTTCCAAGTGCTGGGACAGGCAAGTACCACCATGCCTGACTTGTTTGTTTGTTTTGATTGCATGGGGCTTCTCAACATCTTTTCACATGCTTTTGCTCTTCAATATTTTACTTTTGAATTTGTTGAAAATCATGCATTTTTGTGTAAAAGTAAACAACTGGGGGAAAGGAGCATTTTCTCTTAAGTATATATAAAAAAATTGTCTTGGGTGGGTGAGATAGCTCTGTCAATAAAGTACTTTTCATAAGCATGAAGACCTGAGTTTTATCCTGAGAATCAATATGAAAAAGCTGGGTGTTATGGTACATGCTTATCAAACCAGGGTTGAGAAGGCAACCTAGTCTTGTCATTGAGTTTCTTATTTCAGAAAATAGGGTGGTTGTTACCTGAGGAACTATACTCAGGTTAACACAGGCTTATGCATACATGCATGCACACCTGCACACACACATGTACCCACATGAACATACAGACACACATATATATCTAGACAAAATTTGCATTATGTGAACTTTATAAGTTTTTTAAATTTGTCTAGCAAAAAACTGCCGTACTATTTATGAAATTCTAGTTTAGATGTATTATATTCAAATTGTCTTATAGTATAAACAAAGTTGACAAGTTTATTTTTAAATTTTGTAAGATATGTGGCTGTCAGCTGTGCGGTGGTGGTGCACGCCTTTAATCCCAGCACTCGGGAGGCAGAGGCAGGCGGATCTCTGTGAGTTCGAGACCAGCCTGCTCTACAAGAGCTAGTTCCAGGACAGGCTCCAAAGCTACAGAGAAACACTGTCTCGAAAAACCAAAAAAAAAAAAAAAAAAGGTATGTGGCTGTCAAAAATATTTAAGAGTTAGCCAGGCGGTGGTGGCACACGCCTTTAATTCCAGCCAGCACTCAGGAGGCAGAGGCAGGTGGATATTTGAGTCCAAGCCCAGCCTGGTCTACAGAGTTTTCCAGGACAGCCAGGGCTACCCAAATTTCTTTTGAAATCTGTCTTGAAACCCCTCCCCCCAACAAACAACAAACACAGGTATGGGGGCTAGAGAGATGACTCAGTGGTTAAAGAGCACTGGCTGCTCTTCAGAGGAATCAGGTTCAATACCCAGCACCCACATGGCAGCTCACAACTGTCTATAACTCTAGTTCTAGGGGAATCTGTCACCCACACACAATGTACATACAGACAGAACACCAATGCACATAAAATAAAGATAAATAAATCTTTAAAAAATATTTTAGAGTCAGGGAAGGTGGGGGAAGTAACCTTTCTAAATTGATCAGTGAGGACTTGTAGCTAATGGAAATGCTGCTTGAACAGCTTAGAGGAAGTCAGTGTTAGAGTTATCCCATTTCTCTCCTTAAGTAATTTTATGTCTTTGGAGAGTATTTGCCTACCAGAAATAGAAAACTTAAGTTATACATAAAGATGATGCTCATTTTTTTCCTTTATTTGAGAACATGGTCTCGTGTAACTGAGGCTAGCCCTGAACTGCTTGTCCTGCTTGCTTGGGATTACAGGCATTCACTGCTATTCCCATCCACTGTTAAATAAAAAAAATAATTTCTAGGAGGGTTTGCTGATAAAATTGAACATTCTGACCAAAAGCAAAAAATGGGAAAGAAAGGTTTTATTTGGCCTAAATTTCTACATCAAAAACTATCACTGAGGAAAATGAGGACAGGAACTCAAGACCTGGAGGCAGGAACTGAGGAGAGACCATGGAGGAGTGCTGCAATGAATGGCGTGGTCCTCATAGCTTGCTCAACTTGCTTTCTGTAATGCCATTTTTTGAATTATATGTCTGCCTGCAGGCCAGAAGAGGGCACCAGATCTCATTACAGATAGTTGTGAACCACCACATGGATCCTGGGAATTGAACTTGGCCAGTGCTCTTAACCTCTAAGGCATCTCTCCAGCCCCTCAACTTGCTTTCTTATACCGCCCAGGAGGGCTGCTTCCCATACTGGGCTGAGCCCTCTCACATCAAGCATTAATTAAGAAAATGCCCCACAGACTTGCCTGCAGGCAGTCTGATGGAGGCAATAGTTTAAGGTTTCTTCATTGTCAGGTCATCAGCAAATACTCTTAACCCCTGAGCCATCTGACTGGTACCTGAACCAGTGTTTTAAACAAATCAAAATTTGTTAACTATAGCAGTATAGTTCAATAGTAATATGTTTGCTTAGCATACAGCATACATGAAGGCTTGCTTTATTTAATCTTTAGCATCATTTTTAAAAGAACATTTTTAAGACAATGTAGTCTTAACATAAGTTTTATGGTTCATACCTGTAATCCCAGCATTTTGGGGCCTGAATCAGTAGAACTGCAGTCAGTTTGAGGTTAACCTAGGCTACATAGTGAGATCCTGTCTTTTTTTTTTTTTCCTTTTCTTTTCTTTATTGTTAAAAGAAAAATTTACAATTCCTCTCCTTGTCCCAGGCCCTCCTACTCCCCCACTCCCCCACCTCCCTCCCCCTGCTTCCTTAAGAGGGGGCAGGATACACTGCCCTGTGGGAAGCCCAAGGCCCTCCCCTCTCCATCCTGGTCTAAGAAGGTGTGCATCCATATAGAATAGGTTCCCCAAAAGCCAATACATGNNTACCCCACCTCCCTCCCCCTGTTTCCTTAAGGGGGGGCAGGATACCCTGCCCTGTGGGAAGCCCAAGGCCCTCCCCTCTCCATCCTGGTCTAAGAAGGTGTGCATCCATATAGAATAGGTTCCCCAAAAGCCAATACATGCAGAAGAGATAGGTCCCAGTGCCATTATCATTAGCTTCTCAGTCAGTCCCCATGAGATCCTGTCTTAACAAACAAAACTTTAAATAAGTAAATTAAAAACTGTAAATTGTCTAGTTTGAGCTTACTGGTTACCAGTTAGGTAATTTACCATTATAGTTAAAGAAGTGAAAGTTGTACCATATGTATTCTAGAAAAGAAAACTCCAAATTACTATTGCGTATCCTATTTAGTCTTTCTCCATTAGGACAGTTTGAAAGATGAGATGCCCTATGGCATTTATATGGTTAATGGCACCAACTTTTAAGTTCAGAGAACTTAAAAAAAAAACTGTCTAGTCTTTTCTGCCATATAGTCTGTAGAACTTAAATTTTAGTATTCATCCTAGACCTCTTTTCCCAAATGTAGGCAGAGGTGGAATAGAAGTGTGCATTCTCCCCATCAAATCCTTTCCCCATTTCTTAGGTAATAGCAGGAAGATTAACTGCAGGAATTATGTAGTTGGTTGTTGACTTGTAGTTGACCAAGTCTTTATAGTATTTTTTTAACATAGCCTTTTGAGTTCCTTATGTAGTCTGACTATTAACCCTTTGTTAGCTATATGGTTTGCAAATATTCATTCACAGGTTATCTCTTCACTTATGTGATTGCTTTATAATTGTTCCCTTTGCTATGTAAAGTTATGAGTTTGATGTATTCTATTTACCTATTTATGTATTTTTTGCTTTTGTTTACTGTATTTGGGATCTTGCACAAAAAGTAAAGTTCTTGCCCATTTCAGTGTCCTGAATTGCTTCCTTATGTTTTCTTCTAGTAGTTTGATTGTTTCTTTAATCCTTTTAGATGATCTTTATAACTGGTGTTTGCTTTCTGCTTCTGGAGACTCAGTTTTTCAGCATGATTTCTTTATTTTTGATACAAGGTTTCATATGGTCTGGGCAGCTGCATTTCTTGGATTCTCTTAGGAACTTTCTTTGCACAGGTTGTGTATTTTATGCATTTCCCCTCAGGCATAAGATTTGCTTTTTAAGCCAATTTTTAAGAGTTTGTCATTCAAATGTCTACGCCCTTTTAAGTTATCCTTAAAATCTTAATAACCATTGATTTACTTTTCAATATAAAAGCAGTAGATTCTAACTGAAAATAAATCTTGAGACTAACAGCTGCCATCAAAACATTTAAATATTAAAATGCAATTGAAAAAGGCTGGTGAGATAGCTGAAGAGGTTAAGGTGCTTGCTGCCAAGCCTACAAACTGAGTTCAGTCCCTGGGACCCTCATGGTGGAAAGAACCAACTTTTGAAAGATGTCCTCTGACCTCCACATGCACCATGGCAAGCGTGTGCCCATACACACACAAAGAAATACTAAAAAATGCTGTTGGAGACAGATGAGTTTTTCAAAATATGTCCTTTTATTGCAGCCTTGTACTATAAACACTTTTATTGTCTTCATAACAAAATCAGCTCAGAACTGGATCACTTGACCTTTTCTCTTATTGTCGTGCGCCCCCCCCCTTCAGAATGCTTGAACCTTTTACTAGGCAGCATCATCTTAGAGCAGCAGTTAGGCTCAGCATACTCAAGCCTCCGCACAAGCTTCTTTGTAGTGTTAGTCTTTTTTTTCAGAAAGCAGGCTTAGTGTGCCCATTGTAGCTACTCTGTCCCCTGTCGTAATGCCTCTTTCCCTGGGCATACAGAGAATCCTTGCTTGCACTTCATGTGCTATGGCACTTCGTGGGACTGCTTCTTAGTGCATATCTTGCAGTAAGTCTGGTGGGTCTTAGGCCATTTACAGGGGTGATACTGACACAGAAAAGCCAAAGAGTATATTTTAAAGGAAAAAAACATGGATAATCTTATAATCATACTTTTTTTGGGTTTGGATTTCATCTTATTTAGCCTGGTATTTAGTTAAGAGTCATGGTAAGTAGTTTGTGTATCAGTTTTTCAGTCAAGTACAAAAAGGAACATTTATTAGGCAAGAGAAAATAATAACTGCTGTCTTGATTAGCAAGAACTTTAAAGAAGGTATCAAGGGCCACAGAACTGCTTGGGAACTACTTTTGTTTTTCAATTTTTGTAGTCTCTTAGTTGTTGGCAGCTGGGTAAGGAGAGTCAGGTGTGTCTTTTAGGCAAAGCTTATTTATCATCCGTGGTGTGGTTTGCACCTGATTTCCTTGGGAAACATAGAATCCCTGCGCTTGTGTTGTCTGGTCATGTAGAGGTAGAAAGCTGTTTTTACCACTTCATAGGGGCTTCCATCCTTGTGGAACAAAAAAGGAAAATGGAGGAAGCGTTTGGTGCAGAACTGAGGTACTGTTCAGCTGTTCTTTGTGATGTTGGTTTTGAAAACACAACAGCTTTGAAAAGCCATCCAACGTGAGTTGATGTATATACGGTCTTAGTAAAGTGTCAGATACCATCTGTGATGGTTAGAAAACCTAACCCAAAGTAGTTAGTTTATGGTGTGTCTCTGTGTGTGTGTTGGTTGTATTTTTTAAAGCTCATATAACTGAGCAATTATTGAAATTGATTTGCTCTTGGCTTGCTGGTAGGTCTCATGTGTTCTCATTAGGATAGCTCAGCCAGGACCCTAAGTGTTCCTGAGATTCATGCTCCTTTATCCTGGTTTCTTAGGAATTGGGTGCATTTCCTTTTTCTTCATTTCTTTCTTTCCTTTTCTTTGTCCTTTCCCTTTCCTCCAATCCTCCCTCCCCTCTACTCTCCTGCTCACTCCCCTCTGCTCCTCTCCCTTTTCCTCTTTTTTCTTCCCTCTTTCTTTTCTTTCTGGCTTCTGCATAGATAGTCCAGGATGTCCACCCTTCCTTTTCTTCCTTGCAGCAGAGCTAAACCTTACAAGTGGTGTGTTAATAAGATGCAGGTGACTCACTCTCAGTTTAAATTACTGATAAACCTGCATTTGTCTTTAAGTCATTATTACCAGACACAGAGACAGTCTCTGAGATTTTATAAATGAGCAAAAACCCTGCTCTTGATAGTGAAGAATTTATTTACAGTGGGGGTAGTGGACAGTGAAAATTATGATTTTTTTAAAAATATTTATTTATCATGTATACAATATTATCTCTGTGTGTATGCCTACAGGCCAGAGGAGGACGCCAGACCCCATTACAGATGGTTGTGAGCCACCATGTGGTTGCTGGAAATTGAATTCAGGACTTTTGGAAGAGCAGGCAATGCTCTTAACCTCTGAGCCATCTCTCCAGCCCGAAAATTTTGATTTTAACTGTAATATGGCAGTGGTGGGATTTGGGACTTGTGGAAGAGTCAGCTCTTCACCTCTGATGGACAAGAAACAGAATAGGAAAACGTCTGAAAAGAAAGTCTTCTTTCAAGGCTTGTTGCCAGTGACTTTGTCTGGCTACTCCCACTTGTAGTTTCTTCCGCCTCTGGTGCCAACCAGCTGGGGACTAAGTGATCACTTTTCTCTCTGGTCTCCAGTGTGTTCTAAACTAGTATCCTCTGCTTTGGAGACTGCTCCATAATGACATCTAGCCTGCCACACAGTTAACTCTCTGTTTCTCTGTCTCCTCTTCCGTTTCCATATGGCTGCCTTCTCTTTATGTCTCATCTTCTCGGAATGTAAATCACCTCTCCTCTCCTTTTATGCAGCGTTCTGGTTTCCTGTTGCTTTTAAGATAAATTTGAAAATCATAGAATTTTATACAGCTAGAAATGTTTTTGTAATCTCTTGAAGATTCAGTATGGTTCTAAAACTTGTATAAGAAAATGTTCTAGAAAAGGACACTGGTTTAGACTTCAGGTATAGGCTCTCGAATGTGTTATTTGTCTGAACTATAGTTAGTTTTCACATTGACATATAACTGGCTCAGGGTCTACAACTAAAGGTAAAGTAGAAGCATTTACTTTGCATTTGCCGTGTTTTTCTTTCCTCTTGCTCACAAAACCCTACATGTCAGTAAAAGTAGCACAAGAAGCAACGACACCATCACAGGATTTGAATGGAAAAGTGTGGTCTGGTGTGTGTGGAGGGAAAAGGCTTTATCTTTCTTTTGTTTGTTTGTTCGACCATCAAAGCAAGGTTTCTCTGTGTAGCCCTGGCTGTCCTGGAACTTAATTTAGACCAGGCTGGCCTTGAACTCAGAGATCTGCCTGTTTCTGCCTCCCAAGTGCTGGGATTAAAGGCGTGTGCCACCACACCTGACCTTGGTTTTCCCTCATTATCCTGTATGTTTTCTACTCTTAGTGCTGTGTGAAATGCACCTTTTCACTCTCACCTTTTGCGCTGTGGTGGTCCTTTTTCATATGCAGGAGATTGATCGGAGCAGCCCTTTGGATACTGAAACCCATGGATCCTTATATAAAATGGCATGATAATTGACATAACCTGTGCACATCTTCTGTATACTTCAGATTATCTGTAGTATACTTAGAGTAACTAATACAATGCAGACACTATGTAAATAGTTGCTGTTTGTCATTTAGTACTGTTTAGGGAAAATTACCGGGAGTTTGTACATGTTCACTATAGAGGTGACCATTGTAAACCTGGCTCCATAGAGCCAGAGTGATATGTGGGATAGACAATGCTTCAAGTGTTGGAAATTGGCTAGGGATCTGTGGAGTGGCTGGACTATAGCAGTGTGTGCTTACCCTCTTTTTTGGTTTTTTGGGACAGGGTTTCACTGTAGCATTTTTAGAGGCTGTCCTGGAACTAGCTCTTGTAGACCAGGCTGGCCTCGAACTCACAGAGATCCACCTACCTCTCTCTGCCTTCCGAGTGCTGGGATTAAAGGTGTATGCCACCACCTCCCGGCCTTACCCTCATTTTTTGTGTGGAACACATAGTACTTAGTATGTAACAAAATCAAGTTTTGTTTTGTTTCCTATTTTCTGGAAATATTTTTTTCTTGAATATTTTTGAACAGAGATTTGTTGAGCCCATAAATATGAAGTCTGTGAATATTGGGAGTAAGATGTATGCTTATTCAGTTACACATTGCTTCTATAATAGCCTTTAAACATGTATTTTATTTTGTATATGTCGGTGTTTTGCCTACATGTTATGTCTATGCACCATTGTGTGCTTGAAGCTTGAGAACAAAAGATGGTGTCAGATTCTTAGAAATGGAGTTAAAGGTGGGTGTAAGCTGGCATGTAGGTTCTGGAAATTGACCTGGTTCCTCTGGGAGAGCAGCCAGTACCTTTAATCATTGAGCCATCTCTCTAGCCCCTATAATAGCCTTTTAACAATTAGACACTTAATGTTTTACATTTTTTTCTCTAAAAATGTAAATTTTGTGGAGTAAAAACTAGCTTGTGGTATAATATACGTAATTCCTGTAATGAGATCACATTTCTGTAAGCCTGTCACTATTTAGGAGATAGACTATTTATAAATAAAAATATGCTTTAAGTGATGTCATTAAATGAAATCATTCAATGAGATATTTCCAAGATCTAACCATACAGAACACATAAGCATTTCTCTACAAATATCATCAGTAAAAATGTTTTGTTGATATCAGCTTTCTTGGGACTAAAAAATCTTATTCAACAGATTAGATAAATGATTTTAATATGAAATCATTGCTTTTAGAATAATCATGGGCCAGACTGGGAAGAAATCTGAGAAGGGACCGGTTTGTTGGCGGAAACGTGTAAAATCAGAGTACATGAGGCTGAGACAACTCAAGAGGTTCAGAAGAGCTGATGAAGTAAAGGTAATTTTAATCTTTTTCAGAATTGCATATATAATTGAAACTAGTTTCCTTCATACCCCCTAAGTTAAATAGTTTTTCTTTGAAATGATACATTTCAATCATTCATATTTACAGTAAAATCAATGAAGACTTGAAAGCTATGGTCCTTGATCTTTCTTAATTAAAGTGGCATCATGACTGCTTGTGTAGTGGTGTGTGCCTCTAATCCCAGCACCTGAGAGGTAGAGAGGGCTGTTCAGGGCTGTACTGAGATGGCTCATCAGGTAAAGCCTGATGGCCTGATTTTGATCCTTGAGACCTTCATGGTGGAAGGAGAGAACCAAGTCACACAAGTCCTCTGACCTCCATAGAAGTGCTGCGGCATATACATGTACAGGCCTATGAATCAACAATGAAATAAAATAAAGAAGTTAAAGATCATCATGGGATATAAATGAATTTGAGGTCAGCATGGGATACATGAAATTTCTCAACAAAAAAAATTCATGCTCTTTAATGGTAATACTTTAGTCTAAGTAACAGAAATACTTTAGTCTAAGGATTATTTAGCCTCATTGGAAATTAGTCTTTTCAGTGTACCTTTGCACTGTTTGTGTAGACTCTGGGCCCAAACAGATATTTGTTTGTGTTTCTAAAGTCATTGTGATTCCTGAAATACAAAGTTAAACAAAGAGGATGGAAGTAATTTCCTGTTCCCGTCTCATTTACAATGAAGTAGTAGGGGCGATGTTTTTGTATTTATTAAAGTGTGGGAAACTGTAGTGTAATGTATACAGTCTGTGTCCATTTGAGGACATGGTCATGGTACTTTTCAGGATTCACTAGATTTTTAACATGCTTTAGAGATGCTTTATATTGTAACAATGAACCATTTTTTGTTTGTTTTTAAAAGACTATGTTTAGTTCCAATCGTCAAAAAATTTTGGAAAGAACAGAAACCTTAAACCAAGAATGGAAGCAGCGAAGGATACAACCTGTGCACATCATGACTTCTGTGAGCTCATTGCGCGGGACTAGGGAGGTTGGTGAACACAACCTGTTGTAATAATTATCCACACTTTTTTTTTTCTTATTGGAATGTTTATTGCTTATTGGGAAGAAGTCCCTGGCTTCAGGATGTTTCTCTAACTGCTGTTGGTTTCAGTGTGTATGAATGGCAGCCTTCTTTCACACTACTAGCAATTCCTGGTCAGAGTGTCCAAGCATATTAGGCTTAAAAATAACTTTGAAATCAAATCTCTAAAATGCTCATCAGTTCAGTATTTAGAGCAAAGCCTTCTAACTTGCAGTTGTCTCCTTAATATAAATTAGCTACATAGTAAGCAAACTTTTTTTTCATATTTATGAGCTTAGAAAGCTTATTTATATTTTGTTTAAAGGCTAAGGTATCTGAGAATTTAAAAAAATTCAGTGTTGAGATTGGTGTTTTCTTTTCTGGGTGAGGTAGATCTTAATCACCATCAGATTATAATCTCAAACAAAAATCCTATGGTAGTGTCTGTAATTGAATATTTCACCAAAGCATGCTTCCAGCAAGATGAGGGGAAATGGCAAAGGTCTAAACAGAAGAGAGGTCATTATTAGCATTCAGGTTGAGCATTTCTGTTTAGGTGCCTGTTTTATGTAGAAAGACTTGGTGTAGGGTGTTAAATGGAAACCAAAGGAAAACGAAGTAATTTGGAATTAAGATTATACCATTGTAGATTATTTATGAGTACATAAACGTGGGGAACATCTATTTGTTTTATTCAATGAGTTTGTAAAATATACCATATTACAATAAACAAGCCATACTTTGCTGTTGTATGAAGCTTGTGGAGGTGGTATGGCACACAAGCTTCAAAGACTTAAGTAGCCACATACATGATCTTTATGGTGACTTTGTTAATGGTGTGGTCTTGGTGAGAGTACATGATTTGGAAAGGCTTCTAGTTATTTATAATTTGTTAGGTGGCAACTCTTTAAAGTCTGATTTATAATTTTATAAATACTTGTTTTATACTGATACCTTCCCCATTATCTCATGCAAATCAAAGAGTAGACATAGGAGGTGATAGCTTTCATTATCATATGAAGGGTAAAGGGGTACTTTTTTATGCCTATGAACATTCTAAGACAGGGCTTTCAGGTGGATTCTTTTGCAAGGTTTGTTTATTTGTTTTAAGATTTATTTAAATAGCCCACATCTGAGGTATCTGTGAATTCAAGTTTAGTTAGCGCTACATAATAAAGCCCCCATCTAAAAAAAAAAATTTTTATTTTATGTATATGAGTGTTTGTATGTATATAAATGGACCGTATGTGCCTTGTATCTGTAGCGATCAGAAGGAACCCATTCCTCTGGAACTGGAGTAAAGGCTGTTATAAGCTACCTTGTAAGTGCTAGAAACTGAACTCAGGTCCTCTGCAAGAGAAGCAGGTGCTCTCAATTACTGAGCCATCTCTATCCCATTCATTTGAAAGTTTTGTCTGGTGACCTTTTTAAAATTTATAGTATTTCATTCAGGAGTAAATTCATGAATTATTTAATTACTCTCTCTCTCTCTCTCAAACACACACACACTCCTGTGTCCAGTTAATGTTGCTTGTAGATATACTAAGTTTTGAGTACTTTTGTTTGTTTCCAACATATTTCTATTGATTATTTGGGTACTTTACATCATACAGCCGGGCAGCTTGTTCGGGGGCTGAGTCTGCATCTGCTTACGCTCCGGGCTGCTGCACAAGACATAACTCACCATTGATCTTAGCCCTGGTACCTGCACTGCTCTGCTCCTCCAGCACTCCCATCACTCCTCCTACTCTTTTGGGGAGGTCAAAGGAGGACATCAGATCCTCTGGAACTGAAGTTACAGGCTATTGTGAGCAACCTGTCATGGATCCTAAGAACTGAGCTCAGGTTCTCTTTAAGAATCATAAGGTTTTCAGTGGTTAAGTCATCTCTTTAATGCCTTTGTTCATATATATATTTCTGACCTGAAGGCAGTGACAATATGTTTTGCAATATGTTTGCATTAACTTTCTTTGGCCTTCAGATAATCTTTTAAAGAATTATTCAGCATCAAGATGCCATTAAGCAATACCAAAGATACATACCTATTGCTATTATGTGACTATTTACCAAAATACAGTTTCCAACTAGAAAAACTTTTGAGTCTTCATTTTTTTTTTTTTTAGTTGTTTTCCCCGTAGGTTTAGTAAAAAAAATTGGCATTGCTCTTGATGTTCTTAGTGTATTTCTCATATATTTGTTATTTTTTTTCCCACTAAAAACTGTGAAGTATTTTTTTCTTCAGTGGTTTGTTGTTTGTTTTTTGAGATAGAATCTCACTATGTAGGTTTAGCTGGCCTGGAACTCACTGTTGTTGAGCAGACTGGCTTCTAGCACAGAGATTCATCTGCCCCTGCCTCCTGAGTGCTGGAATTAAAGGTGCATGCCACCACACTTGGCTTTCATTATTTTGAGTGTGGATTGTTTTTTGTACTGTGAATGCCTTGCTTAGATAATGTCTGTCTGCTTGGTAAATGACATGATAAGTAATATAATAAAATAACTTGCCATGTATATCTCTAGGAGAATATGTGTTTGTAAGTGTGTCTTATTAATGAGAAAAGTGAGAATTTTGGTATTTAAATGTGAGGTTGTTAGCAATAGTCATATCATTAGGTAGATATAATAGTTTTTATATTCATGAAGAATTTTAGGTTTGCTCTTCCTGGTAATATTTGAGGCAATTAAAATTATTGGCTTATGATACAAGTAATTTTTTTAAAAAGAGTTCTGTTAAAATAATAGAACATGTAAGTGCAATTTAAACTGATCACTTTTGTTGAAGAAAAACTGGGTCTGATTTACAGGTAAGTACTTGATTTCGTGGCTTAGTGCCTTTACTCAGGTTATTGTAAAGAGGATGTTTAGTTACAATTTGCAAAGAAAAAAAATCGTATTGTAGGCAAGCTGTTAGGATTCGCCCCTCCCTAGATGGCTCTTCCAGAGGAGCTGGGTTCAGTTCCTAGCTCCTGCATGGCAGCTCACAGCTATCTGTAACTCTGCTTCCAGGGGATCTGGCATCCTCACACAGACATACATGCAGTAAAAAAAGGAGCAGGATTCTGCTGCCAGAACCACTGTTATGTGACTCACAGTTGCCTGTAACTCTGGGACTCTAGGGGTTCCATAGCTTTCTTTGGGCCTGCTCAAGAACCCCTACTCATGTGTACATACCCACATGCACATAATTAAAAATAACACTACCATTTTGCAACACCCCAGTCCTCAGATACATTCTTAAGCTTCAATACAGTAGCATTTTTCTTGCAAGTTTTGAGATTATAAGAACTGAAGGTTCTAAAGCTGGTGTGGTGGTGCATGGCCTTAATCCCAGAAAGGCAGGTTGCCCTGGGTCTGCAGCTCAGCCAGGTGACTGCTGCAGTACCCGCCAGCGCTGCTTCACTGCTCTGCTTCTTGCTGCTGCTTTCTCCATGTTTCCAGCTCAGTTTGCACCACTGAGCCTAGGCAAGGAAAGACCATTTGAGAGAAGCCTCTATTGGGCTAAATGTTACAACACCAGGGAAGATAGCAGAGGAGAATGTCTCCTGGCCAAGTCACTGAGCCTGAATAGCCTGCTTATATAGTTGAAGAAAGGGTGTTTGGATCAGTCTCAGGCATTTGTTTTGGACCATCAGCCTGCTTCTTAGCACCAATCGCTGTTTGTGTATTGTACCAGTAGTGTGCAGCCTTGTCTCTAGCCACAGTCCAAGTAGTCCCTGGTTAAATTCTTGGGGAAAGTGATCCCTCTCTGGCCTAGATGAAATTGGCTGCAGTTCATCTTGGGTTCATCCAGGCATGTGATGGCAAAAAGTCTGTACTACCTCAAACAGTCCTGGCTAAGGCTGCCGTTGGGTGAGGGCCATCAGCTGTGATCATGCTATCGTCATTTCAAGATGTCCAAGGTCTGACCTAGGTACTGCCATTAAGGATAATTCATTAGGTTTTCTACTCAGTCCTTTTTGTTTTAGACCATCAAGTCAGCAAAGGATTGCCCAACAGCTGACAATTAGGGGGTCAAATTGTCTCATTCTTAGCTGTCTGCTTTTTTTTTTTTTTTTTTGGAAACAAATGATTTTTTGGCATTTCTTGAAAGAATGCACATTAGGTTTTTTTTTACATTTTATTTATGTATTTATTCATTTATTTTTGTGTGCATATGTGTGTACATTTGTGAAGGTCAGGACAACTTGTGGGAGTTGTCTGTCTCCATCATGTAGATTCTGGGGTTTGAACTTAATCAGTACTTTCCACCTGCTTAGTTCCCCAGGGAGAAATGGTTCCCTCTCATCTGTCTCACTCATACTAGCTTTTTATGGAGATGTCTCTTTACCTTTATTCTCAACACAGGGTATTGCTAGTATGAGAGATACATGTTGTTACAGTTTGCCTTAACTCATTGAAGTTGAGGGTCTTGCCTGCATGTATGCACCATGTGCATGCCTGGTGCTTGAGGAATCCAGAGAGGATGTGGGATTCCCTAGAACTAGAGTTACAAAGAGTTATGAGACACCATGTGGATGATGAGAATTGAAACTAGCTCTTCTCAAGAGCAGTCTCTTAACCACTGAGACATCTCTTTAGGCCCCATTTTTAAAACTAACTTTTTCCCTCCCTCCCTCCCTCCATGTATATATGTGTCTTTGTTTGTTATGAGGTATTTTTAAAATTCTATTTTTTGTATATGGGTGTTTTGCTTGCATGTATGTCTGTTCACCACTTGTGTGTCTGGTGCTCATGAAGGCCAGAGGAGGGTGTTGGATTCTCTGGTCTGGAGTTAGGTGTAGGAGGAGGCCTCCTGTTCTTCCCGGCTGCCTATCTAGCTTAGACCCAAAATAATCACACAGAAACTGTGTTAATTAAGTCACTGCTTGACCCATTAGCTCTAGCTTCTTATTGGCTAACTCTTAACATATTAATTTAACCCATTTCTATTAATCTGTATACCACCATGTGGCTGTAGCTTACCAGGTAAAGTTCCCAGCATCTGTCTCCGGCAGCTCCATGGTTTCTCACTGACTCTGCCTTTCCTTCTCCCAGCATTCAGTTTAGTTTTCTCCACCTACCTAAGTTCTGCCTACTATAGGTCCAAAGCAGTTTCCTATTCATTAGTGGTAATCACAGAATACAGAGAGAAATCCCACATCAGTTTGGGAATTCAACCTGAATCTGCTGAAAGAATGCCAGTGCTCTTAACCAATGAGCTATCTCTCCAGCTCCTCTGGAAAAGTAATTGACTACTTTGGTATCTGGCCTAAGTTAATTGAGATTTTCATACAATTTGGATTAGAAATAGTAGTTTTATTCTTCACATCTTTCATATTTTTCCATTTTGATATCATCTCTAGTAAATTTAGTTATTTTAAATTTTTGATTTTTGTGTTCCTCAAGGACTTAGAAAGTCTTCAGGATTATAAATTACCTATCTTATAGTTTTCTGTTTTTGGTTTTGTATTCTAATAACAATTTAACCCATTAAGAATTTTCATGGCATAAACAGTGAGTGAGGGTGGGATGTACCTTTTTGGTTGAGCTGTCTAGTTGCTTCAACACTATTTTGACTAGTCAGTCAACAGTAGAGAGTGCTTAATTATCTGTTGGCAAAATCAGAATCTGCCTACTCTTCAGGATCTCCTGTACTGGAACCTAAGCGTAGCTCACTCCGGAGTTGTGACAGCCTTACCTGTTCATGTTTAGTGGAGCTGTTCTGCTTTGTTTAGTTTTTGAAACAGGTTTGCTGTCACAGCTTGTAGGTGGCCTGAACTCACATAATGCTCTGTTCAGATTTTAGTTTCTTTCCTTTCGGTGGTAGTAATGGTTTAGTTTTCTGTCCAAAACATCATTATTGAAGTAGATACTTGAGACTGCATGTACACAATGGTTTGGTGTCCCATTGTCTGTCCCCTGCCCCTCACACCTGCTTTCCTCTCCTTTTGTTGTTTTATTTTTCCCCTGTGGTTTTGATTTTTGTTTTGGAAAGGGTTCCATAGCCCAGGCTGACCTCGAACCCTTGAACTCCTTATTCCATCTCTATCAAGTGCTGGGACTTAGACATACACCAAAACACCTAGAGTTTTGAGTATTTTGTAGTTTATGTCTTAGGGCTATGCTCTGTTTGTGATCTTAAATGTTTTAACAAAGCTGGTTTTTAGCAGAACGACATATAATGAAGGATATGTTTAACCTCATGGCCTTAGCCAAACAGATTGTCTTGGATTTTACTGTAGGATTAGGTTTGTTGTTTATGAACCCTTCATTTAGGGTTAAACTTCTGAAGAAGGGGATGCAAGGAAGGGTGTTAAGGAACAGAATTTATGTAGTGAATCTGTCTGTCTTTTATATAAAGGGGTGATTTATCAGAATGGCTTACAGCTGTGGTCCAACTAGTCCAACAATGATTACCTACCAATGGAAGATCCAAGAATCCACTATTAGTCAGTCCGTGAGGTTGAATGTGGTCAGCTGGTCCTCAGTTTACACCACAATCCCAAAGAAGTAGACTCTAACATCAGTGAAGGAATTGACTTGCCAGTGAGAGTGAGAGCCAGCAGGCAGAGATTGCAAACTTCCTTCTTCTATGTCCTTTATATGGGCTGCCAGCAGAAGGTGTGGCCCAGATTAAAGGTGAATCTTACTACTTCAAAGATCCCCACTTCAAAGGATTTAATTAAGGGAAAAACGTTCCTCATTGGTGTGCCCAGCCATTTGGATTTTAGTTAGTTTCATGTGTAGTCAAGTTGACACCAGGAATAGCCATCACAAAGCCACCCCTTTGAGATACACAATCATATCTCTTTATGTCATGCTTAATTTCCAAATGAAAACCCTTTGAGATACACAATCTTATCTCTTTATGTCATGCTTAATTTCCAAATGAAAACAATAACTAGCTCATAATTCAGTCTAGCATTATAGATTTAGAATAGATGGCAATGTCCCTTGAGGGATATTCTTTTAATATCTCAAACTTAAATTTGATGACCACTGATATTCTCTTGATATTGTAGTACATGATAAAGAAATTGAGGAAATATCTTTACAAACACATTCTAAACAAAATACATCAGAACTACTTGCGTACCTTATAATCTCTGTCTCTGCAGCTGGTTGTGTGGTCTTTAGCTGGTTTTTATAATTATAATATACTTTCCTCTACTACTCATTCTGTATTTTCCCCAGTCTCAGCAATCAACTTAGCTGGTCTTGGGTCTTTTCCTGGAGGAGTGACCCATCTTCATTCCTGAAGGATCCTTTGTTATCTTGCCTGGAATAGCTTGTTGTAGTTTCCCATTGACTTTAAGCACAGGGTATGGTCACACCAAGAGATGCCCTAAAGGGTCTCCTGCACTACAGACAGCCTTTCTTTCCTCAATGTGGAGAAGCAATCCAATTACCTCTCAGTAATCTGGATCAACCACCTCCCCTAACAATGCTATTCCTTTCTTAGCCTGTTGGCTTTAAGGGCATCAAAAGCCTAAAGAGGCCAGGGAGATGTCTGAGCTTCCAGATCAATGGAATATTTGTTGTGTCTACTGGCAGAACTCCCACTTTGCAACCAAAATTTTTAGGTCAGCAGAATTTAAGGCCACGGGAACAGGAAGCAAAAATTTCTGGTGAATCACTAGGGACGATAGTGAGTGGAACTATTTCCTTTTCCACCCCTTGATTTCTGGAACCATAAATTCTAACTCTGGGGAAAAGCTGTACCAATATTGGATGCTGATTAAAAACATCTTCTGGAGAATTCTGCCCCAGCCCTCTAGACTACTGCCACCTAACTGGTGTTCTATTGGTCTTCAAAAGGCCATTCTATCTTTCTATTAGGCCAACTGATTCAGGACGGTGGGGAACATGGTAAGATTGGTGGATTTCAGGATCTTGGGCAACTGTCACACTTCTTTGGCTATAAAGTGAGTTCCTTGGTCAGAAACAATACTGTTTGGAATACTAAGACAGTAGATAAGGCATTCTGTAAGTCCATAGGTGGTAGTTTTGGTAGAATAATTAGGTGAAGGAAAAGCAAATCCATAACCAGAATAAGTATGTACTCCAGTAAGAACAAAGCATTGTCCTTTCCATGGAGGAAGTAGCCCAGTGTGGTCAACCTGCCACCAGGTCACTAGCTGGTCATCCTGGGGAATGGTGCCGCATCTGGGGCTCAATGTTGGTGTCCACTGTTGTCAGATCTGGCATTCAACAGCAGCTGTAGCCAGTTTGGGCTTTGTGAGTAGCAGTCCATGTTGTCAAGCCTATGTGTAACTCCCATCTCTGTCACACCATGGCTACTTTGTTTATATGCCCATTGGGTAATGACAGGAATGGCTGGGGAAAGAGACTGACCTTTTGATGACCATTTACATGGGACACCAATATTTTCACATCCTTTACCCATTTGGAGAGATCTGTTCACAGATGTTTCTTACTAATCTAATTATGCTCTTTCTAAGTCCTTGGCCATTCAGCCAATTCACTGGATAAAGCCCATGAATTAGTGAGCAGTGGTACATCTGGCCATTTTTTCCTTCCAAATAAAGCATATGGCCATGTGTATTACCTGAAGTCCTGCTCACTGAAGATTTCCCTTTGCCAGTATCTTTAAGGGTTGTCCCAGATTTTAATGCTGCAGCTGTTTGTTTCTGGGTGGTACCTGCCTAGCATGCTGAATCATCAGTAAACCAGACTAGGCTTCTCTTCCTTAGTCAGCCAATCACAGGGAACACTCCATGAGGCTTTATGTGCATGCTTAGGAGCAGACAACATTCTAACAGGAGATGAAACCATAGGCATTTGGACAGCTTTTTGAGCAACTTGTTTGTGCCCTCAGAACCTGCTCAGGCCTGATCATGTATATACCACTTCCATTTGATAATGGATTGCTGCTGTGCACGGCCTGCTTTGTGGCTTGGTGGGTCAGATAATACCCAATTCATGATGGTCAGCTTGGGTTACATGGTAACTTAGTGGCCCATTGTCAAACATTGTTTCCACTAAAACCCCATAACAGGCTGAGAGTTGTCTCTCAAAAGGAGAATAGTTGTTTACAGATGATGGTAGACCCTTGCTCCAAAATCCCAAAGGTCTCTTCTGTGACTCACCTATAGGGGGCAGCTATAGGCAGCTATAGGTATAGTGGCAGCTCACCTTATCTGCCACTGATACCTCAAATACCATCAGGTCTGCTGGATCATATGGTCCAAGTTGGTAGATCAGCCCTCACAGCAGCCTTGATCTGTTGAAGAGCTTCTGCTGTTACAGGCCCACTCAAAGCCAGCAGCTTGATGTGTTGGTCCAGAGTAACACACCCAAGTGTGGAATGTGCTGTGTCCAGAATCCAAATAGGTTCACTAAACAGTGTGCTTCTTTCTTGGTGGTGGGAGGGGCCAGGTACAATAACTTATCTTTCACCTTAGAAGGAATATCTGCATGCCCCACACTACTGGACTCCTGAGAATTTCTCTGATGTCATCAATATAGTGAGTCAATGTGATATTTTGCAGAAGAGGCAGACAATCACAACCTCTTTGAACTAAGTTATGACACAGGATTGGAGAGTTAATAGATCCTTGAGGCATTATTTCAGGGGTTGGGGATGGGACTACATTTTCTAATGAGGGTGGAGAAACTACTTCCTTGGGTGAGATAAATAAACTATTGAGAATCTAAGAGTTCAAAGTTTTCAGTTTCAAAAAGATCCTCCCACACATCTACATCCCAAGTTAAATTTTATTCTTTGCCAATTAGTGTCCTTAATTTTAACATTCTCTGAGGCTGGGATTTGAATTTTCTTTGTAATTCGATCAGTTTTATAATGAAGGCTTTAGTTTTATTTTCTGCAATTTGAGCTGTGGCTGTTGGTGAGAAGAGTCTCTTCCAGGGCATACTTAGAAACCTTGACTAGTGGTTCTCAACCTTCCTAATGATGATCCTTCAATACAGTTCCTCATGTTATGGTGGCTCTACTCATAAAATTTTTTTGTTGCTACTTTATAACTGAAATTTTGCTACTCTTAGAAATTGTTAATGTAAGCTAGGCGGTGGTGGCACACACCTTTAATCCCAGCACTTGGGAGGCAGAGGGAGGCAGATCTCTGTGAGTTTGAGGCAGAAGTTTTATATACAGAGTTATTGAGTCCATTGCCTTTCACATTTGGTGAATTAGGAAAATCAAATGCATTTGTCCCGTTTGTAAAGTAGTTCACATCTTGGGCTTTCAGTACTCTCTGAGCATCAGGGAGGCTTCAGTAACTAGGTGTTGGCAAAGTGGAAAGCCTATTCCAGATATTTAAAAGATTTATCCTCATTCTTCTGTTGCTCTAGAACCTCTTCTGGTACTAAAATCTGTATTCAGGTTTTTTTTTAAAGTGGAACAGAACTGAATGAGTGAATGAATCTGTCTGTCCATCCATCCATCATCTATCTATCCATCTGTCTGTCTGTCTGTCTATCTATCTATCTATCTATCTATCAATAATGGCTTAAAAGCTGGTCCAACTAGTCCAGCAGTGGCTGTCTACCAATGGAAGGTTCAAAATCTAGTAGTAGTTTAGTCCATGAGACTAGATGTTTCAGCTGGTCTTCGGTGTGTTCTAATGCCAGTGAAGGACCTGAAGGCAAGCAGACAGAGAGCAAGTTTTCTTCTGTGTCTTTTATATAGGCTACCAGCAGAAGGTGTGGCCCAGATTAAAAGTGGATCTTCCCATTCAAAAGATTTTGATTGAAGATGTATCTTCATACCTCAAAGATCAGGATTAGAAGTGGGTCTTCCCACTTGAAATGATTTCATAAATAAAAAATTCCTCACAGGTGTACCCAGCCATTTGGGTTTTAGTTAACTGGGTTTTAGTTAATTAGGGTTTTAGTTAATAATTTAGTTAATTTGGGTTTTAGTTAATTCAAGGTGACAATCAAGAATTGCTGTCATACTAATTAATCCACCTGAAAGGCTGCATATAATCTTATTACTCAGGAAACAGATGCAGAAGGATTATTGCAAGGTTGAAGCCAGCCTGGTCTCATAGAGAATTCTATGCCAGTCAGGACTATACAGAAACCGTGTCTCAAAACAACAACAAAACACCTCTTCTCACCCAACACACACGCTGAAATGCTGTGTATGTTCTTACTAGGAATAAGTGTAAGAAGTGACATAAGATGAAAAAGAAGTTCGAGATAAATAATACCCTTTTGTTACAAGGGAGTCTCCATTCTATAATGGCTCTTTGATATAAATGTGTAACATTTTTACTGGTTCAGCTGTGTCTCTAGGATGACTACTTTAGCAATCTAAGTTTCTAATTCTAGTTCCAATTTCAGGATCACACAGGACATTACAGACGATTCGCCAGCAATGATGAAAACAGAAAATTAGTTATAAAGGTGCCATATTTTCAGAGAAACACAGCTCACTGCTAAGTAAAAAGGCTCCTCTGAGCTTGGAGACTCACATCAACCAGCTGGTACAATAGGCAACTGTGTGGCTGGAGAGAGAAGTCAAGCCAAAAGTAGTTGTAGGAGTACACAACCAAACCGAGACTCTTGGCAGAAGAGTGGTTCCAAGTAAAAACTGTTATGGAAAATTGTAGAGGGAGTGCAGGTGAATGGCCTGCTGGAAGGGGAAAAAATTAACACATCCTACTATGTGCCAGGCAGAGACTTTACTGAAGCTGACATTAAAATTCACCACTACTCTATGAGGTAAATAGTCCTCATTTTAGGTAGGACACCCCAAAGGACAATAGCTACACCCATCGCACCTCTGAATGATCTTTAGCCTGAGGCTAAAGAACAGTCTCAAAGTACATGGGAGTTATACCAACAGCTACCAAGTGTGTAATCATACATTCTTGGATACTCGATGGCTCATTTAATTAGTTCATGTTGAGACACAATAACTGTCAATATTTTCACACATACTTCTATTTCTCCAGGAAATTAAATAAATTAAAGAAGTTCTTGGATGTTGCAGTTAGATTTAGCTTTTAATCCTGCCTTCTAAATTTACTTTCTGTTTAGGAAATTTTGAGTTCTGGCCCCTGGATTGTGATACTAAAATTTTATCATAAAGTCATAATGAAAGCTTTTTATGATCATGTATATAAGCAGCTACTTAGCACAGTGGCTGGAATATAGTATGTGCTCAATAAATGTTACTACTTCCTGTTGTTTTTGATTTGGTGAATGGAGGGACAAGGATCTGTATGTGAAGCCATTTAGCAGGAAGAGAACATTAGCAAGTCATTTCCACCTTATTTACTTGACTTTGAGCTTTTGGAATTGTTATTTTTGCCTTTGCCTTTTTGGAAAGCACATTAGTAGACATCACTGTCGTAGTTCTTTGAAACTGCACTGTCCTTTTCTTTCGCGTCTGTCAGGAAGAGGTCATCTTTGACAGTGAGCACTGTGATAGAGCACTCCAGTAGCTGTGTAGAGCTGAGGGCTCATGACCTGTGTGTGAGTATGCTCACCTCATCCATTTCTGATTTTGCTGACTTGGAAACACACTATATAAAACTCAGACACTGGCTCTGTATATGTGTGTGTACATATGTGACTGATATGGGTTCCTTTTATTCTGTTCTATTTTTATTAGTTATAGATCATCAATACTATCTAGGATATTTTATGATGGCTTTGGGGACTTGACATTTGAGAACAGAATTCTAAGAAAAGGTGGACTCTTTACCAGGATAGAAAGTAATATGGTTATTAGAGCACAGATTTGTACCATGTGTTAGAATCAAGCAACGTATTTATTAAAGTCACTGTGATAAGTATTCCATCACAGTTTAATTGGCAGTTTTTTCTTCTGATACAGGAGAAATAGTGTGCTATGAAATCTGACAGAGAGCCTCAGTGCTGAAACACGATTCCTGTGAGATTACAGTTGTGTAATCTGTCGGGCCTTGGGCAAATAGTCTCAGGAAGGAGAGACCTTGGCTACAATTTCCTCACTCAAGCCCCTCACCCCACACCTATAATTGTCCCCTCAGTTTCTTCCTCTTGAGAGAAGCTGTCCCCCTCTGTGTGCAATAATAAACAGTTCTATCAAATTCTGTCTTTTTACGCTGCCTCAGAAATCTAACATTAAATCATTATCATCATAGATGATATAAAATGGCATTTCAAGGAAGCAGAAAGTGTAAGCGTTATACAGGTGAAGTATCATGGTAGCGTGTAGTGGGTCAGAGCAGTATTACCACTGTCAGACTTGTGTTTATGTCACAGCTGTATGTATGATCTTAGGCAAACTACTTGTCTTTTCTTTACCTGTACTTCTCACTGCAAAGTAGGTCTTATAATAAGTAAATCTTATAAGTGTTATAATAAGTACTATGGGGAGACATTTACCGTGCTTAATGTAATGCTTTTCATAAGAACAGTTAGAGATTATAAAAAATTACTAGAATATATGTTTTGCAATTGAAACTTCAATCTGTTACTCTTAATGTATTATTTGATAATATAAAGAATGACATTTTACAGAAAGGAAGATCAAAGAAGAAAGGTTAGACACACAAGGTGATGTCTGCCTGTGATCCTAGCATTCTCAGCTGAGGAAGGAGGACTGTGAGTTTGAGCACAGCCTGATCTGTATAACAAACACAAAAAAGATATAATATGCAAATCAAAAAGAAAAGAAGAAAAGGTTAATGTGCCTGGGTCTAGTATTCTGAGAAGCAGAGGTAGGTCGATCTTTGTGAGTTCAAGGCTAGCTTGATCTACACATTGAGTTCATTAACAAGACCCTGTAACATTCTTAATCTTATGATTTAAGTACACAGTTTGTATATATGTTACACTCTATTCTATATGGTTGGGTGGTCAGAATTTAATATAAGCTCAAGTTTTTAGAGAAAGTTTGCAGCAGCAGATCAGATTTCTGAGGCTAATATGAAATTGTTCTTGATCCTAACTGTTAATGGTAAGTATGAGAAAGGCTGGAGGGATTTGAAACTTGCAAATTCTAAAGATGTTTTCACCTTGAGAAAAAGAGAATTCTTTTTGGATTTTATGAGCCTTTCCATCTTAGGTAAAAATCCTGTTCCAAGCTACTTAAGAATTCATCACCTGTTCACAGTATGATGACCA
Source organism: Dicrostonyx torquatus (assembly GCA_028555095.1). Lineage (NCBI taxonomy): Eukaryota > Metazoa > Chordata > Mammalia > Rodentia > Cricetidae > Dicrostonyx > Dicrostonyx torquatus. The sequence continues at coordinate 3,613,470 of JAQHUG010000207.1, read as the reverse complement.
TAGCTTAAGGTTGATCTTTTTATTTTTAAGAGGAAATTTTATTGTGTTCTTTTTTAGTGTTCAGTGACCAGTGACTTGGATTTTCCAGCACAAGTCATCCCATTAAAGACCCTGAATGCAGTTGCATCGGTGCCCATAATGTATTCTTGGTCACCCTTACAGCAGAATTTTATGGTATGTAAGTAATATAGCTTCTGTCTGTTTGATAATGTACTTAAATAAGAAACATGTTAATTTTTGTCATGGTGATAAAGATAAAATAATTTTTAAAAGATACCAAAATAATATCACTTGGAGCGATTTTTTAAAAATAATAGTTGAAAACTGTTTAATGTCCTTTACCTACATTCTCCACAGCAAAAGTAGAAGTAAACACATTATAGTTCTTATTCTTTAAAAGTGCAGTGTTCTGTGACCTCATCCTGACTTTCCATTTTGTTAACTGAGAGCTTGTCATCAAACAGTTTAAGGAAAAGTTAAGAGATAGTGGCATGCCTTTATGTTAGTTTGAGGCCAGCCTGGTCTGCATAGCAAAGAACAGTGGTCCAAACTTTGATAATAAAATGCTAATATTTAATTCTTTATGGAAATAGAATGAAGGAAGGTGGAACAAAAGAAATTAAATAGTGTATTCTTGGCTTGTATTGTTAAATAAAAATACACACTTTGGGGCTAGGGAGATGGCTCCATGCTTGCATGAGAAAGTCAGGCATGTTGGTATAGGCTTGATTTGTAATACTAACACTGGGGAGGTGGAGACAGGCTCCGTGGCTGGCCAGCCAGGCAAGCCTAATCAATAATCTATAGTCTAAAGTCCAGAATAACTCAGGGTGGGTGCTCTTAAAGAACAACAGGCAAAATTGGCTATTGGCCTCAACACACACATACTCATGATGTATCATATGAATGTTGTGTGCATGCATGCAGATATGCACACACACACACAATAAAAGTACCCAGGCTTTACTAATTTGATGTATGTAGTGAAATGTTGAATTTCTTGATAAGGTTAGAGACTCGCTGTACAGAATTGCTTCCTGGAAGGTTTTTGTCTTGCTGTTGTTTGAATAGCAGATATTTGTAGTTTGTGACTTTTCCTCTTTGACAGTGTCAGTTAAATTTACTCTTGTGAAGTTGAATAAATGTTTGCATTTAAGGCTTTACTAAAAAATACTGCATTTGAGGATCATTTTGGTACCTTAAATGAGACTTCATATTTTCAGATTGGCATTGTGAAAGAATCTAATGTTTAAAATTGCCAGAGGGTAGTTTAGATCATTTTTGGGCTTTGGTCAATGACCAAAGCAAATTAGATGGCAGTTATGGCTAACATATACTTTAGGGAACAAAGGTTAGATGGCTACCACTGAGAAGATAAAGTGGACAAATATTTAATTTTGACTTACTTTCAAAGAATTGGACTCAGTTTAGATGGGAGTTGTGCATGCAAAATGAAATGACACTTGAGATGAGGACAGATATTCTTGGACCAGAGAGAGTGTGCAGATATTCGTGGACCTGAGAAAGAGAGAGCGTGCAGATATGCTTGGTCCAGAGAGAGAGTGCAGATATGCTTGAACCAGAGAGAGTGTGCAGATATGCTTGGACCAGAGAGAGTGCACAGATATGCTT
>JAQHUG010000207.1:3561707-3610390 GCA_028555095.1 Dicrostonyx torquatus | reverse complement strand
CAGATATGCTTGGACCAGAGAGAGTGTGCAGATATGCTTGGACCAGAGAGAGAGAGAGTGCAGATATGCTTGGACCAGAGAGAGAGTGTGCAGATATGCTTGGACCAGAGAGAGAGCGTGCAGATATGCTTGGACCAGAGAGAGCGTGCAGATATGCTTGGACCAGAGAGAGCGTGCAGATATGCTTGGACCAGAGAGAGAGTATGCAGATATGCTTGGACCAGAGAGAGAGAGTATGCAGATATGCTTGGACCAGAGAGAGAGTATGCAGGTATGCTTGGACCAGAGAGAGTGTGCAGATATGCTTGGACCTGAGAAAGAGAAAGTGTGCAGATATTTGTGGACCTGAGAAAGAGAGAATGTGCAGATATGCTTGAGCCTGAACAAATACATTAATCTCTACATTTTCCTTTTGTACTTCAGACTTTGCTTTTGTCTCAACTTTCATTTCCTGCTTTATCTAAACTTATGATAAACTCAAAGTTTATTATCTAGTGATCGTTTGAAATGTATCTTCCTGTTTCTTAGTTGCCTCGTGGTCACCTATGTATCTCATGGTCTTTTCTAGTGTGTTCTTTCCTGTCAGTTGTTGTCGCAGTCTGGTCCTAGGCTTATAACATTTAATTCTTAAAATATTCCCTGTGACCTTGAGTAAGTCTTAGCCAGTTTGTCCAGTTTTTCAGAATTAATTTTCTAAAGCTCAAAATTTAATTAGTACCTGTTCAAGGGCTTGTACAGGCCTAGTGTAACTTAGTTTCTTTATACATGCTTCAGAACCATCCAGTTGTGTATAGTTGCTGTCATTTTTGAAACTTTTCTTCTTTCTATGATTGTTGGTTTTTGTCCTTTGTGTTCTCAACTATTCTAGTCTCCCTCCACACTTTTCTTTGCCCTTCGCAGCTGTCTGTTACACTCTGATGTAACTTACTCATCCTGTTTATTAGCACTATCAACTTTGATGTACGTCTTGTTCATCAAAGTATTGAAAATATTTTCTGTTGCTGTATTCTGATTTTACAAGCATAAACCATTTTGGCATAAACTTTAACAGGATCCAATGATCTGTTTCATATCCATATCAGTTATTTTCTTGGTGCTGTGATAAATCACCAATTCCCGAGCAACTTATAGAAGGAAGGACTTATTTGGGCTTATGTTTCCAGAAGTGGTAAGACTCCACCATGGCAGGCAGAGGCATGGTGGCCAGAGCAAGAAACTGAGAGATCATATCCTCAACTGAATTACAAGGCAGAGATGAGGTGGGCAGAGAGGGAGAGAAAGAACTAGAAGTGAAGTAAGGCTATGGAATCTTAAAAGCCTGTACCCAGTGACATGCTTCTTCAAGTAAGGCTGTATCTACTTAACCTTCTAAACATCACTACCTGCTGGGGACCATGTGTCCAGATATATGAATCTATGGAGGATATTTCTCATTCAGACTACCGCAGTATTGCTTAGAATTTTAATGTATTGAATACTTTATTGAATACCTAGATCATCAAATGAAGTCAATAACTCTTTACTTTTTTGATGATTATAGTTTATTTTGATAAGTCACATTCATCAGTTTTAATATAGATGCCTTCCATTTTAATACCTGCAATAAGAATGTCTTAAACTTGGCTATTGCAGTGATATTTCATTTGTATTTTAATAACTAAAGCTTGCCTGAAGATCATAAAACAGCTACACTAGTCAGCTTTACAGACCAGGCAGTGGTGGCACACATCTTTAATCTCAGTAGCCATACTAGTTTGCCATAGAAACCAGGTGGTAGTGGTGCACACCTTTAATCCCAGCACTAGAGAGGATTATAAAACAGGAGGAGACAGCGCTCAGACACAGTCTCATTCTGAGATTCCTGGAGGGAGGATCACTATTTCAAACTGAGGTAGAGGTAAGAACCAGTGGCTGACTATTTTGATTTTCTGACCTTTAGGTTGAACCCCAGTATCTGTCTCTGGTTTTTTTATTAATCATGCTGTCTCATGTAACCTCCAGCAGTTTTCTTTCTTAGAAAGAAGGAAATTTCAAGACAGGAATTCTCTGTGTAGCTCTGGCTGTCTTGGAATTTACTCTGTAGACCAGGCTAACCTCGAACTCACAGAGATCCTCCTGCCTCTGTCTCCCTGAGTACTGAGTTTAAAGATGTGCACCACCGCCGCCCAGCTCTTAGAGGTTCTTAAAGGGAGGATTACATGTGACATTAAATACAGTTATAGTAGTTAAGAGTTTTCTCTAGAGATCTGGGTAAAGACAAATGCTCATGGAAAATACTGTTCTTATTCATTGACTTTTGTGTGTGGTGCTGGGAATGAGCTTGGTTTTCAGCATGCTGAACAAGTGTCTCCCATTTAATGAGCTATGTTTGCAGTACTTCTCACCTTGAGGGCTTAAAATTTTGTGTGTGTGTGTGTGTGTGTGTGTGTGTGTGTGTGTATGTACACGTATGTATATGTGTCTGTATCTGGGTAGCATGGCAAATGTGTGGAGGTCAGAGGACAGCTTGTTGGGAGTTCTCCTATCACATGAGTCTGCGGAGTGAAATCTGGTTGTCAGGTTTGGCAGCAAGCATCTTTACCTGCTGAGCCATCTCTCTGGCCCTTGCAATGAGTTTTAAAAATATTTCAATGATTAAAATACACCTGGTTTTAATTTTTTTTTTAAATTTTAGGTGGAAGATGAAACTGTTTTACATAACATTCCTTATATGGGGGATGAAGTGCTAGATCAGGATGGCACTTTCATTGAAGAACTAATAAAAAATTATGATGGAAAAGTTCATGGAGACAGAGGTGAGCTGTATATATATTCCCTTGGACGCTTTGCTAAGGACCTGAAATGCTTGGTTTCTTAATAATAGGGCTTGCAAAAAATTTTTTTGTAATAAAATTAATTTTTGTGCTTGACTATAAAGGACTAACCTGGGCTTACAGACCTATATTTTTAGCATTTCTTTTGTTTTTCCATTGGAAGATCTTATTTGCTACTTGGTAACCACCAGTAACTGGTTATGAACTGTAGCAGTAACAACGTGTAGATTTTATAGGAATGGAGTGTGTGTATTTGGTAAGCTTTAAATAGTAAAGTTAATTAGGTTTAAGGTTCTATTTATGGGATGTGTGCTTCAGAAAGCCTCTCTGCTCAAAATGCCTTTGTCAGGGCTGCCGTAGCCCTGAAATTGAGTGAGTCATCCATCAGAATCCTGAATTCAGGTTTCTGTGTGCAGGAGGCTCCCTTGATGTCTATGAGAAGGGAAATATGGTCATATTATAGTGGAAAATAAAGTTTGAAGTGGCCAGTCAGTGACACAGGTTGAGAGAAGGCTAAAGCCACAGGTCCTAAAAGATTAGACGAGTAATGGGCTCTGGACTGTGTGGGTTGGGGGTGATTCCTGAGAAAGCTATAGATGCTAAAGATAGATACTATTTTCTTGCTGACTGTGAAATGATCTTGACTGGCCTTATCTTCCCACACATTACAGTGCTGTGCTGATAGCTATGACTGTTCTTCCAGATTAGGAAACACGTACATAAACTTGTGTCAGTTATACTTTCCCCTCTCTTTCTTACTGACTCGTAGAATGTGGATTTATAAATGATGAAATTTTTGTGGAGTTGGTAAATGCTCTTGGTCAATACAATGATGATGACGATGATGATGATGGAGATGATCCTGATGAAAGAGAAGAAAAACAGAAAGATCTAGAGGATAGTCGAGATGGTATGTTTAATACTAGTTTTTTGTATGGGCCTTCCATTATTCTTTAAAATAAATGTGTGGAGTTAGTGGACGGTTCACTGGGTAGAAGGTGCTTACCATCAAGGTGATGAATTGAGTTTGATCCCTGGGAACCTGCATGGTGGAAGAAAAGAACTGACTCTCCTAAGTTACCCTCATATCTTCACATGAGTATACACTGTGGCACCTACATAGACCAGGCTGGCCTCGAATTCACAGATATTCGTCTGCTTCTGCCTGGGATTAAAGGTGTGTGCCACTACTGCCGGCTTTGTTAATGTTATATCTTAGTAGCATAATCAAATATATTCTCTGCAGCATTTCATTCTCCATTGGAGCTTTTTTATTTCCTTTGTCAGGCAAAGGAATATAATCCTTTTGAACTTTGTTGATCAATTACCATAATCATTTTTATAATAACATATATTATGTACGTTGTATGCTGACTTCATATTCACAAGCTCACTTACCCTTCCACAGCTCTATAATGCAGGTATTGTTATCAGATCCATTATATATTGGAAATGGGTTTAGAGAGGCTAAAAGCTAAGGAACTGAAGATTGCAATAGTGGGAAGTAGAACCCTGCACTCCAAGGTGATGACCTAGGTCTGACTCCAGAGCTGTACTAATGCCTGTGCACTTATTAAGGATTGTTAGAAACCAGTCTATCCTATGGCAGAGCCCATAACACTGTCCTCTACTCAACAAGCCTAGTATTAAAAGCATAGTAGAATTTAGGGGAGAAGTGCGATTTCAAAAGGCATGGATTGATTCTTTGTAAGAGAAACATGCCTTAAAGATCAACTGGATGATCGCAAAGTTCTGCATGCTGCTGGCAGATCTGAAAGTGGATTAGTGAGATTAGGGGTCATCTCTGACACAAAGCTGTTAGTTGCAAATAATCAAAATCTGAGGGTTCTGTCTTCCAGAACTCTTAAAATGAATTTTATGTTTGTCCATCAAATATTCCACAGGCTTTTCCATTAGAAGGAAGTGATAGAGCTTGTTGGCACATGCCTGTAATCTCAGCACTTGAGAGTGAAGGCGGGAGAGTCAGAAGTTCAAGGTCATCCTCAGCTATGTAGTGAGTTTTCTGTCATCTTGGGCTACACTAGGCAAACCTCTCCCACAAAATAAAACAAAAGCCCCAGTCAGTCGTAACTAGAGACACTAGAATAGAAAAGTGGGCTGGCAAGGTGGCTCACTGGGTAAGAGTGCTTGTTGAGTAAATCCTGACGACTTGAGCTTGAATCCCACTGCGGAAGAAGAGCACTGACTCTCAAAAATTCTCCTGTGACCTTCACACATGCACATAGTGCACACACTAAAAATAATAAAATAATTGCTGAAAGTTTGAAGTCAACCTGTTCTACTTTGATGCAGGCCAATAGTAAGAGTCTTTGTCTTCTTCCCCAGCCTTCCCCAAAATGAACCAAAGTTGATAGTTTCTTAGGAAATCAGCTTTGTTGAGATGCTATGGTGCAGAGAAAATGATTGAAACTTGTTTCTTTCACCTCCCTCATCACAACTCACTGTTTAGATAATAAAGAGCACTGCCCACCTCGGAAATTCCCTGCTGATAAAATTTTTGAAGCTATTTCCTCAATGTTTCCAGATAAGGGCACAGCAGAAGAACTTAAAGAAAAGTAAGTAAGATTTTTTTTTTTTAAATATGGGCAGTCTTGCATGTAACTCATCATTGTGGTTTATTCTCAATGGAATTAGTGTGTCTGATGAGCCATTCCATAGTTTACAGCTCATATGCTATTTCAAGCCCAATCTCTCTCATATCATCCCATTCTTGTACTGTGTGTTATCAAATGTTTATTGCATAGAGATTAAGTACACATGAATGTTCATGTACAGTTTGCACTAGTATATTGTAACAAACCATTTCTGGGCACTGGCAGAGATTTTTATATTTAATTGAGACTAATATAATACCCTCTTCTGTGATGTACCTGAATTGTATTAATGAGCTTGATTCTTGCTTTGCCATGCACAATACCATGACTGGTTCTTTGTATAAGTAAAGACTACTATGGGTTACATATTTTTTTTGTTGTGTTTTAGCTAAAGTAAACGTTAAAAAAAAAATCAAACCCATGGAAATCTTTTTGAAATTTTATTTTTAAAAAGTGATTTTTCTTTCTGCTTTACTTACGTTTCACTTGTTTCTTTGATGTCAGATATAAAGAACTCACTGAGCAGCAGCTCCCTGGTGCTCTGCCTCCTGAATGCACCCCAAACATAGATGGACCAAATGCTAAGTCTGTTCAGAGGGAGCAGAGCTTACATTCATTTCATACACTTTTCTGTCGGCGATGTTTTAAGTATGACTGCTTCCTACATCGTAAGTGCAATTATTGTACGTTTTCATTTTCTATCTTTGTTGTTGGAATGTGTATTAAAGCAACTGTTGTCATTTATCGCAACTAGAATGTACCGAGATATCTTATAGTAAAGGTTGAGAAATATGTTGCATCCCTGTATTGTTATTTTTACTTTGATAGAGGATTCCTCTGATATATTTTGTACACATTTAATTCCAGTTATTGCTTCCCATTAACTTGTAGTACAGGGCAGTGACTCTTTACAAGGCTGTTTTCTGGTGAAGTTCTGATAGTGAAGGAACTCATAGCTCAGAGAAATGTCACTGATATTTCTGAACAAGTTTTACTAAGTAACAAATTGGCTGAAAAGGCATTTATAAACAAGTTCTTGGCTAATGTTAAAATATTTTATTTCTTTTTGATCCGCTGAGTAATTGTTTCATAAGTACTAGCATTTCAATACAAACCTAAACATAAAATATTCTTAGTGTCAGTATGATAACTTACTTTTCCCTTGACATTTCTAGGGAATGAAGTTTCTAGTAAAATTTCCAGGTAACTTTAATTTGTCTTTGTTGAGACAGGGTCTTACACTCAGTAGTGGCAGAAGCTAGCCTTGAACTGCTGATTTCCTCTTCTCTTGCCTCAGCCTCCTGAGTGCTAGGATTACCAGAGCACACCACCACGTTCCCTCCAGGCTAATCTGTGGGTTTGTTTGTTTTCTGTGGTATTAGGGACTGAACCAGGGCCTTGCCCCGGCTGGGCACACATCACATCCCTATTCCAAAAACTTGCAGAGTATAAAAAGCATCAGTTAGTTTTAAGCACACATTTTGAAAATGTTTGCACTTTACTAGCACTTTGTCTAGTTAATAAATAGCCTTTTCTATTGCAGTTCATTGTACTTAAATTCCGTGGTCATAGCTTTAGGAGCCATCGACTCTGGGAAGTTGCTTTCTCCTATGCTAAGTAGCCTTGTATTTGCTGTTTGGAGTACATGAACATACCTTTTTTACTTTTTATTTTTTTGAGACAAGGTTTCTCTGTATAGATAAGGCTGGCCTTGAATTCACAGAGACCCACCCACCTCTGCCTCCTGAGTACTAAGATTGAAGGCACACCTGGCCAGTGGTGACACTTACAGCTATATATTTTTCACCTATTTTAATTTTTTTTCTTTATCTGTTTCTATTTGTTGCATCTTTCCACTTATAATTTGTTGTAGTGTGTGTGTGTGTGTGTGTGTGTGAGAGAGAGAGAGAGAGAGAGAGACTGAGATTATAGTATTTTAATCTTAAATTAGAAATACTTGAATAAGGTTTCTCCACTTATTACCCTGTTTTGTGTTGACTGGGCTCCTCGTCTGAAGTGATGCTTTGGTAGTTTCTATACCTCGGAAGTTGTCTTAATTTCCCTTTGTCCATTAGACAGTGAGTGAGCACCTTACTTGGACCTGTCAGTCAGTAAACTTGAAGTAAAGTTACATTCCAAAACACAAAATAATAACACTTTCAAGGCATCCACTGCCTCTGGCTCTAAACTTAAGTCTGCGCTCTTTTCCACAGCTATCCCTGAGCCTAGAGGAAGGGGGTGTGATGGAGATGTCCCATTTAGGTCTGAACATTTTTCATTCTCTGCATCCTGACCATTTGTGGGTCTCGGTGTTAATCACATCTACTGCAAATAGAAGCTTCTCTGGTGATGGTTAAGAAATGCACTGACTTAAATGTTACTAGAAGTTGAGTTAATACTTTCTCGATTTGGCAAAATAATAGTGTTAGCCTCTCTCCTATTCACAGCATTGGTTGAGTGATTGCTTTTGCATGTGAGCATACTTTTTGGCATATGTGTGCCTTGTGTGAACGTGGAAGTGAGTTTGTTGAAGTTGGTTCTCTCCTACCGTGTGGATTCTAGGAATTGAACTCAGGTCATCAAACTTGGTGATAAGCGCCCTTACACCTGGTGAGCCATCTTGCCAGTCCCTTTACGCATATTTTAAGAATAACTTAATTTTGAGCTAAAACAAATTCACAACACATTAGAACTATAATCTGAGCATTACTGAGGCAGAAGCAAGATTGCTTTGCCTAGGCTATATAGCACAGCTTCGGTCAAAACTAAACCAACACAACAAAAAATCCAGCTACCATTAAAAAGGTTTGTTTGTTGAAAACAACTTGGGAACTTAGCTCAATGGTTGAGCCTTGCCTAGCAAGGCCCTGGATTGGATCCCTAATATTTGAGGGGAGAAGATAGAGCGGAGCCTTTATGGGAAAAGGTCTTTACAAACACTACCACCACCAAAGAGAAAACAGCCAAAAATTCCACATGGTTCCGTTAATATCACTTACATTTACTCAAATTAAGATCATTTTCATTCTGGTGTTTTGAATAGCTATGGCGTTTCCCATTATGTGTGAGAACAACTGGTACACACTTCCTGGAACTGAATCAAGAACCATGTTCTGCCCCATGCCGAGTAAACTGACCTTCCTCTAGAAATCAAGGAATTATGTCAGAGCTCAGCATGGTGATAAACATTTGTAATTCTAGTACTCAGGAGGTGAGGCAGGAAGATTGCCCTGAGTTCAAAGCCAGCTTGGGAAAGATACAACCCTCCTCCCCCCCCCCTGCAAAAAACCCTCCCTACACAGAGAAATTGTACATGCTAGAATATTTTTTATAAAATTAGGAAATCTGGTTTCTTTTTGCAATATTTTTACTTGTTGGAGATACTAAATACTTAAGTAAATGTTTGTAGTCATACTTTATGCCCATCAGTCATATTGCAAGGGGAAAATAAAAATTATGAGTCATTCCAGAGTTTCCATGTTTTTTAACTTTCTTGGAGGTTGGAGGAAGAATGAGCTATACCCTGTAATAGATGGAGGGAGTTGTATAAACTACATACTTGAAAGATATTGGTGAATTTTTCTAGGGGATCTGGGGAAATGAAAAAGTAAACTTTATAGCCATATTCAGATACTTTGTGTTTATTTTACAGCCTTCCACGCAACACCCAATACATATAAGCGGAAGAACACAGAAACAGCTCTGGACAACAAGCCTTGTGGACCACAGTGTTACCAGCATCTGGTGAGATTTAGTGCTTTGTTTCTCTGGAGGGCTCCTAAGAACTTTGGTGGAGGTGGTGAAGCAGTGCTAATGCTGTCTGGATCCATACTTACATGGCCATATGACAGGCAGTGTTCTCACCCTTGTTTCTCTCATAGCTGTGTACTGCACAGTGTAGTCTGTTAATCTTGTATTACTCTTCGTTATCTGTGTTACTTCTTCAGCAATGTTTCTCGGTCTTTAGGATCAAGGACTCTCTACAAAGTTTATGAGCGTATGAGGCATAGATAGCCCACTTAAGACATCAGAAACTCAGTAATCGTGTGCAGACGTTCCTAAGCCTTTCGCATGGACGTATCCCTTCTGTGAATGTTTTAGGCCACTTGTAGTTTGAGCTGTACCATAGATCCCACAGATTTTCTTTTTTTTTTTAAGTTATATAGATTAGGAGTAAGGGATTAGGAAAATATGAGGCAGGAAAGTTGTTTTTTACGGGTACTATCTTATTTTTTACCATTTCCCCTCTTTGAACCAAGCCACTCCTACCTAGGAACTAAGTGGGTATATATTGCCTGTTGGATTTTGGACAGAAGATTCAATGAATGGCACCTACAGAAGGTATCCTACTTTTAAGCAATTTGGTTTTTGTAGAGTGAAGTATAAAACTGTTGGCTCCTTTCAAACTTTTCCCTTCTATTTCCACTAAAAAATATAAATAAATAAAAATTACAAAAAGGAATTCTTGAGCACTGTTTTATATTCTTTATAAGGCAGAACTTTATTGGCTCATCTAAAATGTTTCTGTGGTCTCTTTTACAAACCATACTCTTACCATTGTTTTATACTTTCTGAGATTGGATTGTGATACTTCAGAATGCAAAATGTAACCCTTCTCTTGTTCCTAAAAGTTCTTTTATGTCTTCCTGTGATTTTTGCATCCTTCACAGGAAAAAATATTGGATGTTTTACTAGTAAGACCGGAAGTGACTAAGTCATGCATGTATATGTTTTGTGTCCTTGTATACTTTAAATAATACCTTTAAAGAGGTATGTATTATTTTAAGCTTTGAAATAGGAAGTCTGACTTGACACACTTTAGTATGTGAGATTCACTTTTAAGTGTACTGTATGTATATATTGAGAAAAATACCTTTATTATGCAAAATACTTTTATATTTTAACTTTTAATTTAACATATTTTATAAATTCATCATGTAGAACTGCCTTGCCTGATTTTGCATCATTAGAACAAAATATTGAACTTATTTTTATGTTTCTAAAATCTTGGAACTATCAAAAGCAGACAAAAAGTTGGGTATGTTGATATACAGATGGCTCTGGTAATGGATACCGTGATAGATTCGTGACCAACTTGTGTTATGTGATGTCTTATTCTATTCCACCAAAATAAGGTTTAGAACTTTACCCTGATGCTTCCTCCATTTTTCATTTTGCAGGAGGGAGCTAAGGAGTTTGCTGCTGCCCTTACTGCTGAGAGGATAAAGACACCACCCAAACGCCCAGGGGGGCGCAGAAGAGGAAGACTTCCAAATAACAGTAGCAGACCCAGCACCCCCACCATCAGTGTGCTGGAGTCAAAGGATACAGACAGTGACAGGGAAGCAGGGACTGAAACTGGGGGAGAGAACAATGATAAAGAAGAAGAAGAGAAGAAAGATGAAACTTCTAGCTCCTCTGGTAAGATACTTGGGATATGCTTTGAAAGCTGAACTTTCTGAGGGTTAAGATCACCTAATGCATGTAGGTACAGAAGGCTGGAGTTATAGGCATCTGTGAGCCACCTGACATGTGTGTTGGAAACCAAATTTAGGTCCTCTCTGCAAGAGCAGTATGCTCCCTAACCATAGAGCTGTCTCTCCAGGGCTCTTACCTCTCTCCCTTTTCATTGCTAAGGTCCAAGTGTTCTCTCAGTGCTCATAGCTGAACTGTTTGTACTCTCTCCCCACTGTACCTCCTGCCATCCTTGACCTATGCTTAGTTTTGGTAGGGAGAAAACAAATACTGCTGCTGAGTTTATCTTTTAATTACTGAGTTTTAGTTCTTTCAACTCTGTGAACAATACTGTAAATGACAATAGACCCCATTTGTGTTTATTTGATAAGTCTGTGTTAAAGGAGGCAGAATTTCATGGGTTCTGTGTGGGAGGATGAAGATCTTTCTGATATTGTTTCTAGCTTTACTTAATTCTAAAATACAGTTACTTGCCTTGTGTTTTTCTTAAGCATACCCCGATTTTTGCTTATTCATATTGTGTGTGTGTGTGTGTGTGTGTGTGTGTGTGTGTACATGCCATGGTGTACATATGAATGGCAGAGAATAAACTCGTGGGTGGGTCCTCACTTTCCATCTTATTTAAGATAAGATCTTCTGGTTGCTTTTTCACTGCCTTATCTGGGCTAGGTGGCCTGTGAACTGCTGGAGAGTCTCCTGTCTCTGTTTCATTTTCTTGTAGGAGTGCTGGATAAACAGATGCTTGTGCTATGTGTCTTTTATGTGGTTGAGAGGATTTGGACTCTGGTCCTTGTGCTGGCATGATAAGAGCTTTTATCCACTGACTCCTCTCCCCAGTCTCTTAGTCATTATTTCTTGACTAGTGCTAACATTTGGTTTTGTAGAAGCAAATTCTCGGTGTCAAACACCAATAAAGATGAAGCCAAATATTGAACCTCCTGAGAACGTGGAGTGGAGCGGTGCTGAAGCCTCCATGTTTAGAGTGCTCATCGGTACTTACTACGATAATTTTTGCGCCATTGCTAGGCTAATTGGGACCAAAACATGTAGACAGGTAAGCATGTGTGTTCAAAGAGATTAAAGTACAGGGATAATAGGTGCTCACTGTCCAGACTTGGAGTGTCTTGATTTCATTCTATTCATCTTTTGAAAAGAATTATTTCTCTCCTTCCCTTAAGAAATTAAAATAATAGTATTCTTTAGCTAAGTTTCTGAATTTCCCCAGTTTAGGATTCAATTTGAATGTAGTAGATCTAAATAGATAGAATTGAAATTTGGCCAGACTCTAAATTTAGCTATGCTCCCAATGTGATGGGACGGTAGTGATTACTACTGTGTATCTACATACCTGGCACTGTCGCGAGAGAGACGAACATTTTCCCAGTATACAAGCATGGAATGGCTGTTCATGTTACTCTGCCTCTCACCTAGGTGTATGAGTTCAGAGTCAAAGAGTCCAGTGTCATAGCGCCTGTCCCCACTGAGGATGTGGATACTCCGCCGAGAAAGAAGAAAAGGAAACACCGGTAAGTCTGCTGAGGAGCCTGTGCTGTTGCCGGGCTTCTCCCAAGAACAGGAGTCAGTTTTCACTTGAATGATTATGAAAAAGGCTTTAGACTGCCCTCAGACATAGACCTAGAGAAACCTCATTTCTCTCTAATGGTTGCTGTGACTTTTTATATGTGGTCACTTCAGTATATTTGTTATATATCAAGTCATAAAAATTTTGATTACCATATTGGGTTTTGGTTGAGAAAGACATATCCCAGTACATACTACATAAACATTTCCTTTAGCCATTTGGTGTGGAATGTTATAAGATGTATTCCTGCTGTGCTCTCTGGGCCAGTGTTTGGAAGTGTCTTATTCTAGGAGCCTGGATTTTCTGAGTGTGTACCATTACATTCTGATATTTAAAGTGAGCCTCCTCCAAGTCTGTGACTATTGTCTCTCACAAAGACTTACCGTGAATATACAGGATGCTTTTGTAAATGTAGAGCCAGGGAAACCATGACTGGATCCCCTCTCCCCAACCCACTGTTTTTTAAGATGAAAATGTAGTTGAGAAGGTATGGGAGTAGTTAGGTTATGCTTCAAAAATTCTATATAGGCCCATATTGTATATGTTTCATTGCTATTGTAAATCATTTAAAACTTTAGAGAAATTTTCCCATGAAAACAGGAATTTAGGCCTTAGTAGATGCTTCTAAATTTTTGGTTGAACAATTTCTTACCATGCAGTTCAATTGGATGGTTAATGACGCTGAAATTATAGAAAGTACCAGTATCCATGTAATTCAGACAAAACTAAATCAGCAGATATACACAGGCCTCCATAGTCTTACAGGCAATGTGGACAAGTGCTTTCTTGTCAGGCTTTTGGGCAGCAACCTGAGCAGCTTCCCAGGTCAGTCTGAGCTGACGAGTCAACAGAGAGTAGTACTGTCAGGCTCATCGTGGCTTTTCAGCACTGCTGCGTTAATTGCACAGACAGGTTCACTTAAACAGGTCTTGGGTGGATTTGTAGCCGGTTGTTCTTGCACCTTCACACAGAAGTTTCTTTTTCTTTTTTTTGCAGGTTGTGGGCTGCACACTGCAGAAAGATACAACTGAAAAAGGGTCAGCATCTTCCCATTTAACCTCATTATTAGCCTAAAACTGTGTTGTCATTTGTTTTAGAATAGAAACTGGATTGAAGTTTTGGTTATTCTGATTTAATTGATTTCTACTTAGCAACTCAATTTAAATGAAATGTGTCTGTTGCTTTCCAGTTATTGCTGTTCAGAAAGTGAAAAGGAGTTGGATGGAGTGAGTTAGTGAGAAGCAGAGGAGTAGCACTTCAGCAGGGGGGCTGACATGTGAAGCAGGTTTTTAAGCACTTGGGGGGTGGGAGGTGATTTTTCCCGCAGGACTGTGTGTCTTTCAGTGAAGGCAGCCAGTAAAGGACGTTCCAGAGGTACTGGGGAAGAATGTCTTGTTAATTGTGATGATCATTTCCCATCTCCCTGGATTCATTGGCTGCGTGCTGTTATCTTTACTCAGACGGCTCCTCTAACCATGTTTACAACTATCAACCCTGTGACCATCCACGACAGCCTTGTGACAGTTCGTGCCCTTGTGTGATAGCACAAAATTTTTGTGAAAAGTTTTGTCAATGTAGTTCAGAGTGTAAGTATTTGTTGCTTTGGTGCAATTGCATGAGAATTGAGTAGGCCTTTGGTCAGCAACTGAAATGGTGATTAAATTAAGACCTAAGGACTGGGAGTGCTCTCTTATTGCTTGCTGTAGGAAAGCTACTTAGCTATTGAGCCTTTATGTGCTAATGTCTAGTCAGCCTTTTGGGCAACATGAGTGTGTGTGTACACACGAGTTAGGCAGAGTTGTAGTAACGGACTGGATTTGTCTGTTCTTTTCTTTGGTCATTTGAATTACAGTAAAGTGACATAGACTGTAAGGACAATCTACCCAAGCCTTTTGTGGGCATCAGAGGAGTGAGTTAGGGTTTTAGTTTTCAGAGTAAAGGAAAGTAGCATACGGGCAGTAGGTTTTTAGTCACTTAATGAAGCTGTACAAAGAATTTGAATACCAGGGGATGCATTAGAAATACGGTTATTTCTAATAACTGGTTCTCAGCCTTCCTAATGCTGCGACCTTTTAATAGTTTCTCATGTTGTAGTGACCCAAAGCCATAAGATTATTCTTGTTACCTCATAATTGTAATTTTGCTATTGTTATGAACCATAATGTTAATATTTTTGGAGATGAAAGTTTGCCAAAGGGGTTTTGACCCACAGGTTGAAAACTGCTGGCTTATTGGAATGGTCAAGGGCCATGAATACAATTCAGTCCAAGACCTCCCTTCACCTATTTAGTTAATCATAGAACTTAAATTCATATGTCATTTCATAATTATAAAACAGACAACATATTTCTGTTTATAATTTCATAATTATAAAACCCAGCAGTGCTCCTTCTCAGTCCCAGCAGCTTCATGTTTTCTGTTCCATTTCCTCATCCCTACAGTGGAATAGTAAGGGAAAGGCTGTGAGGATTCATGTGCTCAGCAGAACATTGGCTACGTTCCTATAAAGAATCATATAAGATGATGATTGCTGGATATGGTGGTGATGGTGATGAAATTTATCTCCGAAGGTCAAAACCGTTTTCCTGGA
The DNA here is from genome assembly GCA_028555095.1 of Dicrostonyx torquatus. NCBI lineage: Eukaryota > Metazoa > Chordata > Mammalia > Rodentia > Cricetidae > Dicrostonyx > Dicrostonyx torquatus. Next base: position 3,595,315 of record JAQHUG010000207.1, on the reverse strand, counting down.
TGCCGGTGCAAAGCACAGTGCAACACCAAGCAGTGTCCCTGCTACCTGGCTGTTCGAGAGTGCGACCCTGACCTCTGTCTCACATGTGGAGCTGCCGACCATTGGGACAGTAAAAACGTGTCCTGCAAGAACTGCAGCATTCAGCGGGGCTCTAAAAAGGTAAATAACAGTTATGTCTGGAAACTTTTTTCTTATTTGATAGCATCATATGTAACCTATGCTGTCTTCAAACTCTCTATGTAGCTGAGAATGAACTTGAATTTCTCATCCTCCTGCCTCTACTTTCTCAGTGCTGCACCTATATATGTGCTACCACGTGTGATTTTATATGGTGTTGTAGATTGAACCCAGGGCTTTGTGCATTCTAGCTCACCTTCATCCACATCCTTTAGAAGATGGCTATTTACTGATAGTCTCAGATTTTATGTGGGAATGACAGAAATAAAAGTGTCCCTTAGAGATGCAGCTGATGAAAGAGAGAAATGCTCAGGTGTTGTTTGGATAATGTAGGTGTCATCCCCTCCCCATCCCAGATTCAAACTTGATCATTTATTTGTTACTCTTCAAGACTTTTGACTGAACTCTGACTTATAAGTGGAACCTCTCAACAAGGATAGCCTTCATCTCATGGCAGTCTATTCCTGGCATTTTTCTTTGACTTCATTCTCTTGGCCAAAAGTTTAGTATATTCTGTAGCTTCCTCCTTGTTTTTCTTAGTGTGTTGTTTCTTCAGCGCAATACATTGGTGTTTGTGTTGTAGAATAAATACATGGAGTAACAGGACGCTGAATCTTGGGTGAGTTAGTCCTCAAGCTTTTTTGTTTAAGGGATTTCTGGCAATATTTTGGTGGTCATCATCATCTTTAGAGAAATTGAAAAGCTTTCAGATTCTACTAGCTCTTTTAAGCCCAAACCATCGAGGAACAGTAGCTGTCAGTCCAGGAATAGCCTTTTCTCTCTCTCTTTTTTTTTAAAAAAAAAAAACAAAATAACCAAATTGAGAACACTCATGGGCATCCACAAACAAACTTGAACTTCTCTTTCCAGTTCTCCTTTGTAACAAGAATGCCCAGACTCAATAGCAGGTGCACACTTGGCCATAGATGAAGATACCTTGCTTCATGGGAAAGCCTCTTTTGTTTCCCACCCCTGATTCAGACCACATCAGCAGCTTCTTGTGTGGTGGTGAACCTTCTTATAGAATGTACGAGGTTTGTGTTCATCATCTATTTCAGTTAGTAATGTTTGACAGCTGGTGGCTGGAGAGCAGATATCCAGCTTCGTCTTGACAGTCAACCACCTAAATGAGCTATTGCACTCTCATATTTCCCATAAAATAAATGCCTTACTAGGTGGTAAGATCACCCTGAAGTTCTGAGAAATAGTCAGAAATGCTATCAGAGTTGAAATAGGCATTATTATCAGGTATTTTAATAGTTGATTCAAACTTTCTTGTTTTCTTAGCACAAAGACATTGTATCCCCTCAGTGGAAACAGATGGTGATTTCTGTCAGAGTGCACTGCACAGGCCCATTCTCAGTGTGTGGGTTTTTGTTGCTATTGTTTGTTTGTTTGTTTTGTGCATAGTAAAAATGGAATTTCTTCCAGCAAAGTTCTGTAGGCTTTGTTCTTGATCTTTTGTGTCCTTAAAGCAGTCAGGTGCGTGGCGCTGCTTGCAATACCAGCACTCTGCAGACTGAGTGAGGCAGAGCATTTCTGTGAACTGTATCACAGGACTGTCTCAATGCACTAATACTTTTAAAGCCTTAAAAACGATCCACCCAGCAGCTATGTATTTGACGCCTGTGAATTGCACAGAGGTGATTTTTAAATGAGAAGTCAGGGAATAATTATTGAGCAAAAGAAACTTGAATGATCTGTTATACTAGGAAGATTTAATATCCTTCTTTAATTCTTTCTGTCACAGTAGCTGATATTATTAGCTGTTTAATATGTAGCAGACACTGTTTGAAGGCTTACCCCATGTTACAGGTAAGGAAACCCAGATTCACAAGACTTGCTACTTGATGAGACTGCTCAGTGGGTAAAACCCAGTATTCATATGGTGGAAATAAAGAGCTGACTCTCCATCACACCTACATCTTATTATGCCATGAATTAAAAAAAAAAAAGACAAGTCATGGAGTAAGAAACACAATTTGGTGTCCTCTCCACTCTGCCACTTCTCCTGCCCCGCCCCATGTGTAGTATAGGTACATTGGTTGATAACACCCTATTATTTTTATTTTTGAAGGTATATTTATATGTATGCGTGTATATGTGTGCACCATGTGCATGTCTGGCACCTGCAATTCAGAAGAGCGTTTGAACTCCCTGGAGCTAGAGTTACAGATGGCTGTAAGCTGCTGTATGGGAACTGAACCTGGGTCCTTTGCAGGAGTAGCTAGTGCTCTTGATGGCTGAGCCGTCTCTAGCCCCAGATCTCCCCACGCTTAGGGATCCTCTTTTTTTCTTCCTTGGGTCTTTGACCCACACCATTCATGGAAGATCTGATCTGGATTAGCTGTGCCATGATTTTTCTCTTTAGATTTTTTGATCATTTTACTTTAGGTGGCTGCATATCCGCTTAGGTCATCAGATCATAATGATGTCTCAGTTTCCTCTGGCACATTTGTTCAGACTGAACGGGCTGAACACTCACTCTGTGGCCTGGCCCCATATTTGCCATTGCAGGATAGAGCTACCCTTCCTTCAGCTTGTTTGTAGAGTGGGCAGTAGTGCTCATGCTGCCATGTTTTCTTTGTGACATCTTTTAGCTCTAGAGTAGAACACTGTGCATGTAGCTTTTACCACCTGGGGTCACTTGTTTCCTCCAGTTACCTCATTTTGTTCTGATCAGGAAGGTGACTGGGAAATGCACCTGACGAGGGTGGGTCAGAATAGGAATAGGTATGTTTGGAGATCTGGGAATCCCTTTAAAGGTCACAAGAAGGTTCTGAGTGAAGCATGCTAAAGAGCCACGATGAAAAGTTACGTCACCCAGGTGGCGGTGGTGCCCCAGCACTCGGGAGGTAGGGAGGCAGATCTCTTGAGTTTGAGGACAGCCTGGTCTACAGAGAGTCCCAGGACAGTCAGAGCAACACAGAGAAACCTTGGCTCTAAAAACAGAAAACAGCAGTCATCTTGGCCTTCTTAGTAGGACTGATAAATCATGACACACTTCATGACAATTTTCTGTGTTATCATGAGAAATCACTAGAAGGAAGCTGCTATGGAGGAAATGGCAGTGTCTCCAGAATAAACACCAGTAAGGAACTAGAACATGGCAGGGTGGTGGTGGCGCTCACCTTTAATCCCAGCACTCGGGAGGCAGAGGCAGGCGGATCCCTGTGAGTTCAAGGCCAGCCTGGTCTACAAGAGCTAGTTCCAGGACAGGCTCCAAAGCTACAGAGAAACCCTGTCTCGGGGTGAGGGGGAGGAGCAAATACAAAAACCCAGAATGTGCTGTGGGCTTGAGCAGGCTGCAGAGTGAAAGGTTGAGGGGAGTGGCCCATGCAGTGTGAGGAAGAGCATCATGAGTGAACAACAGTAGCTCAGTCCATGGCACACGGGAGGCAGAGGGAAACCAGGAGGGGCCAGGAACAAGGTATACATTTGAAAAACACACAGTGACCCCCTGCTCCAAACCAGAGCTCACCTAGTCTGTATCCCCTCCCAGGAATGCTGTCACTTTGCCTCTACCAGGAGATTAATTTGTTAATTAGTTCAGAGCCCTCACAGTCACCACCTCTAGGTGATCAATCCACTTGCTGTGGCCCAATCTTTCGACATGTGAACCGTCTGGATTGTGTTTGGTTGGAAGTGAGTTCATAGAGGGATGAATAGTAAAAGCGAAGCAGATCTTACATAGCTCCCTTGCTGCAGTAGCCATGACACTAAAGGCTTGCTTTGGTTTTGTTTCCTATAAGAGGATAGTAATCCTGAACTTTGTAGAAACATTAGTTTTCCAGACATACTTGACAGCTTTCAACCTTACCACATCCACTTGGGCACTGTGTGCTTCCCTTCGGAAGGAAGGGTCTGAGGTCTAGCCGTGGTAACGTGTCTCACTCTGCAGCCTGCTAGTCTGTCTGCCTTGCTCTGTTCTCACGTGACTGTGCTTCTTTTCTAGCACTTGCTGCTGGCGCCATCTGATGTAGCAGGCTGGGGCATCTTTATCAAAGACCCTGTACAGAAAAATGAATTCATCTCAGAGTATTGTGGAGAGGTAAGGGAATCAGATAATGCAGTGGTTTTGTCTATAGCAGCAGCTTGCATCGTTTTGGATAGATTTCATTGCACAAGTCCATATTAGAATGAACTAATTAAACACCCTTTAGCCTGGGCGTACTTGTAGATTTGGTTTGCATAGTTACTTGCTAGATTGCTTTAGTTCTTGTCATGTTTGGCTTTTATTACCTGAAGATAAGGGGCTTGGGAACAAGAGGTTTGCTGTGTGAAATCAGTCCTACTTAATTGGCAGACAAGCTTACGGGGACCCAGAAACAACAGCATTACTAACTTGGCCTTTTTAGTTGTAGGGCTGGGGGAAAATGTTGTACGATAGCTTCTGAAAGTCACAGTTTGCATTTTTTGTTTGTTTTTGCTCATCAGAAAGACGTGTTGTCATTTTCTCTAGGCATATTGCTTAGGACTTAGAACTCTGTCTGTTTTGGAATTTTTAAAAATGTCATTTTGTGGTCAGAAGGTGGTGGCGCGCCTTTTAATCTCAGCACTTAGGAGGCAGAGGCAGGCAGATCTCTGTGTGTTTGAAGCTAGCGTGGTCTACAGAGTGAGTTCTAGGACAGGCTCCAAAAGCTACACAGAGAAATTCTGTGTTGAAACACAGAAAACAAACAAGTTATTTTTGACAGTTCAGTGGGTAAAGGTACCTGCTGCCAAGTTGATGACCTGAGTTTAGTTCCTAGGACTCACATGGTGGAAGGAGAGTAATGATTCCCACAGGTTGTTTTTTGACCTTCTCACATACTGGGGCATGTGTGCACAACTACTTCCCCCATAAATTAATAAATAAAATGTAATAAAATTTAAAAATTCTTTACTAGTGTGCATTGCTAAAAAGGGAAGAGAATCTGGCTACTGTTACCCCTTGAAGAGGGACCAAAATTCTGTTCATTGGCTCTTTCATGTCCTAACAGGTGTGTCCAAAACAATTTCCTCCTGCATCTTCTTCCTTTTAGATCATTTCTCAGGATGAAGCAGACAGAAGAGGGAAAGTGTATGACAAATATATGTGCAGCTTCCTGTTCAACTTGAACAATGGTATGTGCTGAGCTGGGAGGCACTCAGCGCTTTGGAATTGGTTTGGGATCTGATTGCTGGTTGAGGTCAGCAAGATGCTGGGAATGAGGAGTCTGTTCACAGAAACAGCTCCTGGGATTTCTTATCACCAGACCTAGGCTCAGGCTGTGTGAGGAGAGGGGAAGTCCCCATTGAGTAGAAGGGCTGTGTTTGCAGGAAACAGTGAGTCCCAGCCACTGCCACAGACTCTGGCTGCGAGGGGACATTGTGTCTCCCACTGATGGGGCTTGCCGCATGTTCCCTGGGACTTGGGGTCTGTGTAGTTCAGCACCCCTCTCAGTCAGTGCCTCTGACCTAGGAGGACAGGCACCATTTGGGGAGGCACCCCAACAGGTGCTGCCCACAGGTTGTGAGGAAGGCAGCAGCTTGGTCTGTGAAAATTTGTGTGTGCCATACAGATATTCAGAGAAACTTACAGCTGGACCAATAGAACGGTTTTGTTTTGTTTTTTAATGAAAATGTTCTGCAGAAATACTGTAATCTTAAATGTTAATATGTCTACTTGTTGGTGTTCAGAGAAATCTGGCAGGACTACATTCTTACAGGCATGTTTTGCTCAGCAATATATAATTGAGAAGTCATGGCATTTGAGAGCCATATTTAACAACCAAGGATTCATTTTAATCTAGAATAGCATTTTCCTCCAAATGTCATTTCATATTGAATGAAATTGAATGTGTTATTTGCTTTTGAAGTGGAATCCTGAAGAACTCCTCCTAAAACGGTAATAGCTGATCCGTGATTGAAACTAGTCACTGGATTTTTTTTCCTTTCATTTAGATTTTGTGGTGGACGCAACCCGCAAGGGCAACAAAATTCGTTTTGCTAATCATTCCGTAAATCCAAACTGTTATGCAAAAGGTAAGCTTTTAAGTTGGAATTGCCGATTTCATGTAAAAATTCCTTTTTTAACCAACCAAGTGATAGCAGACTTCAGTACCTATGGGGCACTTGCTGCGTGAACAGTTAGTCAGTGTCCCATGGCCTGTCTTCATGCTCACTACTAGCCCCAATGTTTCTCTTTCCAGTTATGATGGTGAATGGTGACCACAGGATAGGCATCTTTGCTAAGAGAGCCATCCAGACTGGTGAAGAGCTGTTTTTTGATTACAGGTTGGTAAAATACACTTTTAGTGTGATCTACAGGCTTTCCCTTCCTGTACTGTGGGCTGAGATAAAAGGCTGGTTTTAAGTTCTTTACCAGATCTGCCATCGTCATTGGAAGGGGCATTCTTTTAACTGGAGTCCGTTTGCTGTGGGCACCAGTAGAGAGGTATATGTTCCCTTAATGTAGGTTCTTGTGTGTTAATTCTACAATGCTTATTTGAAAAAAATAACAAACCCCATGCTGAAACCTGCATTTAGCACCCTGCTGTTGTTAACTGGCTGTGACCCCTGGGGTTTATGATGTCTCACAGCACATCTGTATCCTACAGGACCCTTTCTCATTGGTGCAGTTTGTATATCTTTATGGGTGGCACATTTATATTTCCATTGTTTTAATTGTTAGCGTGTGCTACCCTGTGGTCACTGGATTCTTTTTGGGGAAGTGTTGTCACAACCAGTGACAGTGTAGAGCTCCACTGGCAGGAGGCAGGCTGGCAGTGTATTCCACCTGGCTGTGGGGCAAACCTGACGAAACAGTTGTTTAAGGTGATCAGGTAAAGATTTCTAGTTAGAGGATTCCTGTGGCTGAATATCCACCCCACTAAGAAACTTAAGTTGCTGCAATGGGGGCCTGTGTGTGCCTAGTTCTAGCACATTATGATGTATAGCTGGAGAAGGAATTAGGTGACACTTGGCAACTGGACAAGTAGGGTCCACGTGGGGAGGTCACTATGAGCAGGCCATGGTTTGAGGCAAAGCTGTCCAACTTCCTTAGTGTCCGTTTTGGCGCCTATTTTTCGGCTTAGCACAGCCAATGGGGTTGCTCTTTGGCACTAGCCATTCTTTCCAAATCATGATTTTGCTTTCTCAGTATTAGACCCAGACATCATAATGTGGAGTTAGTTCAGAGCAGAGTGCTGCAGGGCAGAGGGAGGGCTGGGGGATGCTTCTAGCACAGGTATTCTCCACTAGAGTGATCAGTGGCTGATGCATGCTTCCCTTCATGCCTGCAGCTATGTATTGGGGGTGGGGAGGGTCTGTTTTAAGGACATAATTCTCCACGTCAGCAGGCTTGGTCTTCCTAATATTGGACAGTAGTCATTTCTTGTTCATGTCGTTTCAGATACAGCCAGGCTGATGCCCTGAAGTATGTGGGCATCGAAAGAGAAATGGAAATCCCTTGACATCACTACCTCTTCCCCTCCTCTCTGAAACAGCTGCCTTAGCTTCAGGAACCTTGAGTACTGTGGGCAATTTAGAAAAAGAAAATGCAGTTTGAAATTCTGAATTTGCAAAGTACTGTAACAGTAATTTATAGTAATGAGTTTAAAATCGACTTTTTATTGCCTTCTCACCAGCTGCAAAGTGTTTTGTACCAGTGAATTTTTGCAATAATGCAGTGTGGTACATTTTTCAACTTTGAATAAAGAATACTTGAACTTGTTGAGTCACTTGTCATAGAGCGTCGCCAGCTGATTCCAGAAAGACTACATGCAGCGGGAAAACTTAGCTTTGGTTTTCCAGTTGTCCATGAATCTTTAGTAACTAATAAACATACTGGCATAACATTTGCCTAGATACAGTGTTACCGTTGCTTTTTAGTCTTGAGCGAACTGCACTGGTGTGGGTTCTGGACAGTCAGCAAGGAAAGTGAGTCAGCAGATGGGTAGGGCACATGCCAGCCAGTTTGTACCTCAGGGAAAGCTGTTCAACCTGCAGATCTGCTGTCCAGATGATTGTGGTTGAACTAGGTCATTTCTAAGAACATATACAGCTCAAATTCTATAGTTCAGACAGGTAAGTGTAGTACTCGAAGAGCTAAAGCAGGAAGGTTGTGTTGGGGATGCCCAAACCCAGCCTGGGCTGCCTGTTGAAATGGTCTCAGGAAACAGAAGACACACATCAATAATCTGGTCACAGTCTAAATCTCCAAGTGACTTAAAATAGCCCCCTCCAAATCCCTGCTGGGGACCGGAACTTCCTTCGCAGTTGGTCAGAGCAGCACAGTAACTGCTCGTCACCCTCCAATGCATGCTACAGTTGCAGTATGGAGATGTTCACAACAGGTTCATAATTTTAATACCAACTTATATTTTATATTACTTACATTACTTATACTTTTTATTTATAAAGATATTTTAAAAACCTTCACTTTCACATATACTAAAACTTGCTTAATTTCAAGATCATTTCCATCCAATCATACCAGTTCATAAGGCATTGCAACTTGAATTTTAGATTGATTTAGGTCAGGAGGGACTCCAGTGACTGCCTATGGCTGCAGCTTGTTCTACACTTGGCACTTGCATGGATTGCCCTGGGCAAAGTGGGTAGCCATATTTAACTGCTGAGGTGGATAACACCTTCTTTTAGGCAATTTCTTTAGGTAACCTAATGGCCTGCCTTATTCAAACGGGCAAACGGAGTACATATGTTTAGTGTCATATATGTTCAGGGCACCCACTACTGACATAGCTTACCTGGCCATGGTTCTCATCTCCAGATGTTAATGACCAGAAGGAAGGGTTCAGACTGCAGAGCTCCTGATGTGTCAGACACAGGTCTTATTAGAGAGTAATTTGCAGAACCTGTGTTATAGTCCAGGTTGGCCTGAAACTTATTTAGCTGAGAATAACCTTGAACTCTTGAGCCTACCTCTCAAGTGCTGGAACCATTACAGGAACTCTTTTTTTGTGGTTAAAAAAACATAAAATAGAAGCCTATTTTTAATCTTGATTTAGTGTGTGTGTGTGTGTGTGTGTGTGTGCGTGTGTGCACGTGAACTCACGTGCATGCGCGCATACCACTGTGCATGCAGAAGTCATAGGACTGCTTACAGTGCTCAGTGCTCTTCCACATTGTGGACCCCTATCAGGCCTGACAGCAAGTGCCTTTACCCACTGAGCCCTCTCAGTGGCTCCATTTGATAAGCTTCAATTCTAGATAGATCTAGTCAGCTTGAAGCTCAGGTATAGTGGGATATGGCACAAAGCTGATGCATGGATTAAACCAGTCCGTAACACCTCTTCCAGACTGATGACCATGAAAAGCACCATGTCATTGCTGCCAAACCAAGATACTCTTATAGTTTGTATTAAAAAGTAGTTATTTACCTAGAAGCATTTCATGTTTTTCAGTACTGAAAATCACCTTATGTCTAACCTTTACATGTCTGACTTCATATCTGCCCAAGTGTTTGGCCACTGCTATGAAGACTAACAAATTATGTGAGATTAGTTTGTTGGCAGGTTGTCATCAAGACAGTCTGAATGTGGACATTCTGAAAGCATTCTCTTAATTCTGTCTAGAATTATTTGGGAAAAAAGCTTGTTTTTCCACTTTGCCTTTGTTATAAATGATTCCAGTGAGGGCCACATAATCCAGTGAGGGTCTATGTGGGTATTATTAGAGACAATTCCATGCTCACGTGGTTAGACAAAGGTGTTACTTGGTCTGGATAGCTACAGGAACTGAAAAGATTAAGGTCTCAGTTACCCTGACAGCTATGTCAGCATATTTTTTTGTTTTTGTTTTTCGAGACGGTTTCTCTGTGGCTTTGGAGCCTGCGCTGGAACTAGCTCTTGTAGACTAGGCTGGTCTCAAACTCACAAAGATCCACCTGCCTCTGCCTCCTGAGTGCTGGGATTAAAGGCGTGCGCCTCCACCGCCTGGCTGCATGTTTGACTTTTAACCCCAAATCTATGCTTATAAAAAGTAGGCAGTGATGTTCAGTAAAGGATAAACACTGTAAAATGTTTAATTTTCAGAAGCCTGCTGGTTCAGTAGCACTATTCTCATCCCTTTTTGGAGCAGGTTTTTAAGTTCCCACAATGGCAGTGACCCCTTGCCTGGTGTTCTCAGGTATCCCCCCTCCCCCAGCTCTGTCAGTAAGAAATGGCTATTTCCCCCAGCCCTGTCAACTGTTTTAAATTAAAAGCCCAAATCTTTAGACCAGTAGGTTCATGTGTAGTAGGGGACAAACAACCCTCCATATAGGAGGGTATAGACCTTGCCTTTCTTATTCATCAAGCCTAAATAGTAGTTTTGCATACCGACCATCTTTATCCTGACTCCTGTCTCATAAAATCTCACGTCCACCACAATTAACCTGAGCCAACTGTGTTTCAAGCCCTTCTGAGCTCAGTAGTAGGTCACACAACTGAAGAGTGATTCCTCATTCCTGAGAACCTACACATAGCCAGGAGTTGACACATAAAGGGCAGCCCTAATGGCCTTTCTGTCTCTGGCCCCATAGCACTGGGATTATAGATGCAGTGAGACTACATCTGCCTTGTGTGCATAGGTGCTGGGATCCTAAGGCTGCACAGGAGGCAGAGGTAGGCAGATCTCTGAGCTCCAGGCCAGCCAGGGTTACACAGTGAGACCCCGGAGAGGAGGGAGGGCAGAAGGGGAGAGGGAGAGAAAACAGCAGGATTGTAAGAACAGCAGAGGGAGTTTAGGGAAAAGAAGGGCTAGGATGTCAGCTTAGACTTTGAAATGTGTGACAGGTGTGAGGGAGCCTGGGGGCCACCATGAGCACAGATGTCCCATCAGAAGTAAGGGAAATGACTCATCTTGATAGAGGGAACCAGCTTCACAAGTTCCTGAGGAAGCTGGCTTTTGTCTAACTGCCAGAAACCCTCCTGACTATAGTTCAGGTTGAGCTATTTTCTGGATATTTGGACTGCCTTTTGCGAGTTTGGAAATTGGAGTTTCCTTTGGACCTTAGTTGTTTTTTGGATTTGGGGTGGGGAGATAGGGTCTCCTAGCCTTGGCTGACCTAGCACTTGCTATGTAGACCAGGCTGGCCTTGAATTTAGAGCTCTCCTGCCGATTCCCTATAGCCTCAAAAGAAGGTAAATGTATTAGTTATTTCACCCTTACTGTGACAGAACCAAAAGTTGACTTAGAACAGAGAGCTTATTTAGGTTTACAGTTCTAGAAGGGTAAAAGTCCACCAGGGTGGGGGTCAGAAGGGCAGCAGAGCAGGAAGCTAAATGAAGTCACCATTGTTCATTACCAGCAATCTAAGATTGAGGTTCAGCCCACCCTAGCCCAGGTGCAGTTTTTTTTTTTTTTTGTTTTGTTTTTTTGAGACAGGGTTTCTCCGTGTGTAGCCTTAGCTGTCTTGGAGTTGGCTCTGTAGACCCACCTGGCCTCTACCTCTTGAGTGTTAGGATTAAAGGTGTGCGCCACCACATCCCCTCTTAAGTGGGTCCATGGTGTTTTTTAGAGCATGTTTGTCTCAAGACTTAAAAACAGATTGTTAGGGCTGGAGAGATGGCTCAGTGGTTAAGAGCATTGCCCGCTCTTCCAGAGGTCCTAAGTTCAATTCCCAGCAACCACATGGTGGCTCACAACCATCTGAAATGAGATCTGATGCCCTCTTCTGGCCTGCAGGCAGACACAGACAGAATATTGTATATGTAATAAATAAAAATAAAATAGTTAAAAAAAAAAAGCCAAATTGTTAGAAGGGCAAGCAAGCTTGTGTGTAAACTAATAGGGGAGTTTTCAAGCTGTGTCTGTGGAACCCTGGGGCCTAGGGGAGTTTTCAAGCTTTGTGGAACCCTGGGGCCCTTTAGAGTGAAGGGAAGACAATGAATGGGGTGGTTGGTTCGCTTGCTTTTACCTGGCTTATTTTAAGTAAGACTGTGTGATGGAGCAGGCCTGTAATCCCTAGCACTAGGGAGACAGGCAGGATCATGAGTTTCAGGCCAGTCTGGGATGCCAATCTTAAAGTGAAGGGCTAACAACATGGCTCAGAGGTACAGAACTTGCCTAACATGCAAGACAGGGATTGATAACTACAACTGTGTCTTTTGCCCCAAAACTGAAACATGGGAACTTGAGTGCATTCAGTGCCAGGCTATTCTGAGCTACATGCTTAGAATTTAGCATAGAAAGGCTTGGTAAGGGTGGCTAAGTGACTGCTTAAAAACCCCTAAGGCATCCTTGTATGAGAAGAATGAAACCAAGAGCACAGTGCGAGACAAAAGATTCCATCTCCGCCTCTGCGTTCCTCTCACCCTCTGGCCAGGAAATAGAGACTTGGGTCAATGCAGTGCCTTGTGGCAGAGCTCCTGGAGGTCTGAGGAACTCCCCTGGACTGGATTGGATCTGAGGAGGATGAGTGTCTTGAACCTTGGCCTGGGCCCTCCCCAGAGGACACCCTGGGGTGAATATGGCAGTCCTTGGAAAAGCTTCACTAGGAGGGACCAGAGATGAGATTCTCAGTTCTCATGCAGAAGTGCAACTGGCTGAGCATCTTCCCCGCTGACCCAAGGAGTTTACAATAATTCAGATGCTTTGACTTCACAGTAGCCTTACTGTGGAGCAGGAGACCAGGAGGCCATACGCCCATGTTGGTTCCACTTCTGTATTCTAGCTCTGCTTCCTAGTGTAGTGGTCAGCCCAGCTTCTACACTGGTCTCAGTATTCACTTAGTCCCTGCTGGTCAGCAGCAGCAATCTGGAGTCACAGCTCTCATGGCACTGAGAAAGTCTTAGAAAAAGGGCCAGTGCTCAAAAAGATCAGGGGCCTTAAAAATTAAGATCTTCATTTTCAATCCAAAGAATGCAGCTCCTTTGGATTCCAGGAAGACACTGGGGATATACACTTGCACAATCATTGAATCTTTTATTTACATATAGAAATTAGTAAAACTTAAAACCAAATGCAACTTGTACAGAAATCCTTTAATTTTTCTTTATTTTCACACGTTAAAAAATGAAACACACTATACAAATGGTTTCCATAGCAGATTACACATGGGTCCATTCAGACTCGCTCTCATGTGCTGCCTCAGACGACAGCGTTAACCAGGGAGCCAATGTATTGATTTAAGTGCAGTAGCATGCAGCCTCAGCATGGAAGGTTCGGTTCCCCTCTGTCCGTAAGTCAGGGAAAATGGCGTTGGCGTCTGTTTACAGACTGAAATGTGTCAGTCCTGAGCAGTCCGGCTGTAGCCTGAGACCAGCTGTCGGGAACCCTGGTCTCAGCTTTAAAAAGGGAGGTCCAAATGGCGGCAGGCTGGCTGCTATGAACTTGAGTTGTTTCCATTCTAGTCACTGGAACTATATGCTGTGGGTCACAGACCCTTTTAGAAGGGTTAGGCCAAGTAACTGTAGGTGTCCTTCTCACCATCGACTCGCTCCAAATATTCCTTTTCGATGAGAATATCAATGCATTTCTAGGCATTATTTTAGGAGGAAGAGGGAGTGAAGGGGGAAAGAAACACAAATAGCCATCAGGACAGAGGTGTGCCACCCTCTGAGCTCAGCAGGGAGCAAATTCATCTGTCTGCTTAGGTGGAACCTCCCTGTTTCCTGCATGCAGTCTTTAGTAACTCCCTACACGGCAGCCAGTACAGCCCCTATCTGCTGCCCTAGGCGGGAAGGCAAGGGCTGCAGCACATCTAGGCTATAACCTCCTTTTCTAACAAAGCCTGGCTGCCTTTGGGCAAGGTTCTGTGCCATCACAGAATATCAGAAGCAAGACCTGAAGGACATACCAGCATTGTGGTAATAGGTCCCTCAGATATTTTGGGCCTCCGGACTGTTGAGGACTCACCAACTACTTCCACCCTTTGAGGCTCCCCAATGGCTTAGGCTTACTCAAGTAGTTCAGAAAAGGAAAGACCTGCCGATTATGGCCAGGAGAAAGTAGGCAGATGCAATCATCAGTGCCCTAGATACAGGGTAGTATATTCATACACCACACCACAACCCCTGCACAGCAGCAGAAATGAACAAGCCTTTCCTAATAATGCAACCCGGCCCTCCTACTGCCAGCAGGTTCTCAGCAGTACGGCAGAGAGCACCCTCTCTCCACATACTTCCTAGCGAGCAAACCAGCCAAGGCTGCATTATGGCTCACAAACTGGGATAGCTAACTGCCACAGAAATGTAGGCATAGGGGAGGACATGGGACTTCTTTTTCCTTATTAGGGTGTCCACTACAAAGGTGTACTTATGACCTGTACACCTCTCTATATATTTATTTCAAGAAGAAAGATAGGCTGACTTTCCTTTGTTCAAGTTTCTTGTTTGAGTAAGCCAGTTCACGAAACAGTGATTAACTCTTTTGCTACATCTTTCCTAACATGAGAAGGGATATAGCATTGTAATTCCTGTACCTTGATCACTGGGACCCGAGGTTTGAACCTGGAGGAGAGCTGAGTGAGGACTTCACCAAGTAACTGCTGGTGTTTCAGGACCTTCCTCATTTTCATGATTCTCACGATGGCCGCCTATGCAATCAACAAGGAAAAATGTGCTTAGAGCTTTATCAAGCTCGAAAGTTAAAGGCAGCCTGTACACAGGCCGCTTCAGCTCTATTTCCATGCATAACAAGTAACAAGCATCCTTGTGAGAGGATGCAAGCAATCAGCTCTGCCCACGCTTCAATCCTAAGAGAACAAACATTAAAATGGTTTAGCCAAGGGACTAGAGTAATGGCTCAGGGGTTAAGAGCGCGTTGGGTTCCCAGCACCTCCATGAGTAGCTCACAATGTTCTCTCCAGTTCCTGGAGATCCAGCACCCTCTTCTGGCCTCTAGGGGCACCAGTCATGCACACATCCTTACATATAGACAAAACATGCATTTAAAATAAACATACATTTTTAAAATATATTTTGGCCAACAGCACTAAAAAAATAGAAAAGTTTACTCTCTAAAGCTATGGAAGCTACCCATCAGCTTTACTTTTCCTTTTTTTAAAGGTTTATTTATTACATACACAGTGTTCTGTCTGCATGTATGCCTACTGGCCAGAAGAGGGCACCAGATCTCATTACAGATGGTTGTAAGCCATGGTGTGGTTACTGGGAATTGAACTCAGGACCTCTGGAAGAGCCACCGGTGCCCTTAACCTCTGAGCCATCTTTCCAGCCCGCACTCAGCTCTACTATTCTCTTCTTTCTTTCAATTTTCCATATTTATCTGTGCCCCCATATTTAAGCAAGAAGATAAGATTATTTTCTTTGGATACATAAACTATTCCATTCCCAGACAGCCATGTGTCCTGGTTTCAGGCGTTGTCATCTTTGGTGATCATGAGCCCTGTGTCATCCTTGCAGGACTCGCCAATCAGCACAATACGATGTAACACATCTCTCTAAGTGTACAGTACAGACATGGTTCAGTCACCTGAATCAGTAGTTTGCGGTCTTCCTCTATATTTTTGTGTGTGGTTTCTTGTTCCTGCTTCTGTTCGGTTTTCATTGGTACATTGATATTAACCCTTAATTTCTTACTGTCAAGACAACAGAGGAAATAGGTCACTGAAAAGTCTACTCCCCCTCTTTCAGCACTGGAGTTTTGCTTCCCTGGACTGGGGCAGAAGGTGGTTCACATCCATCTCTTCTGCATCACTGCTACCAGTCACCTGAGAACTGACACTTCACCAATGCTATGTAACTACCACAGAGCTGAAACTGAGTGACAGTTGATCCCTAATTTTGGTCAAGTGTAAAAACACCAAAATAATTAGACATAAAGGTCTAAACATTATTCTGTAAGAGTCACTCGAGAAGACTTATTTTCAAAATAAAGAGAAAACCAAAACAGCATCAAATAAAGCAACATAGCAGACTTCATAGCCTGCTGGCAGTCACTTAAACCCTCAGAGTCCAGTTTCCCTGGTTGTGCTGATACTGAAGTACGCCTGATGCCAGGGGATAAAATCAACAGCTATGTATTACATTTTTCTTACTTTTTATAACCAAGATATAACTTTATTAGGGTGTCTGGCTTCAATTCCACCTCATCAACATTTGCATTTTCATCTTCCAAGACCTAGAAAAAAAAAACCTGTTACTAGGCACATCCCAGGGAAAGGCTTTTTTTTTTTTTTTTCTCGAGGCAGGGTTCCTCTGTGGCCTTGGAGCCTGTCCTGGAACTAGCTCTTGTAGACCAGGCTGGTCTTGAACTCACAGAGATCCGCCTGCCTCTGCCTCTCGAGTGCTGGGATTAAAGGCATGCGCCACCACCACCCGGCTATGGCTTTCTTTTAGATTAATAAAGTACACAAACATACCAGCAACTTTGACTTCAGTAAAATCTGTAGGACTTGTGCCAAAATGTCCTGCAATGAAAGAGAAAGATGGTGAGCAAGAAGGAAGAGCACTTCTCTTCGGGGACCGTTTCAGAGACTCAGCTCACTATCTACAGGATAGGGCCTCACACCAAAGCAGAATCCACCCAGAGAAAGTAGAATGGCTTCTTCTCAGGGCATCTTATTGGTTTAGATCACCAATAATCAAAGGCATTAATAGTTTCCCACAAACACGGGACACAATTAAACCTACAGGAAATTATTCATTTCTTCAAAGTTTGAAGGTTCACAAGAAATCTCTGTGATGCTGGGGGAATCAAACCCAAGGTTTTGTGCATGTCAGACAAGTGTTCTACCACTGAACTATACCCATGAATGTACAAATCGAGCATCAAGGAGCTCCAGTAGAACCAAAACTACATTGCATGCATGAGCATGCTGGGGTTCAGAGCCTTAGTGAACTCTGCATCATGTGACCACTCAGCTGTAGGAGTAGCTGGTCTGGAGATGTCCAGCACCATCAGCCTCATGGGCACTTACTACCTAACCTGGATGCTTAACCGACATTAGATAGAGTTCTGCCCTCTTCATAATGGCACCCATACTGGCCTGAGGCTATGCAGGTAGTTTTGTCAGAGAAGTGGCTGCTACAAGCTGGGGCCTGAAGGAGGGCAGCTCGAGTCCCATAAGGGAATTCTAATAGTACAAAAGAACAGAATGACTGGTGTGGCATTGAGGAAAAGGCCATGCAGAGAGTCAGCCCTGTCAGCCCTTCCAACCAGTAACAAAGGACAAAAGGCTTCACTAAAATAAAAACTGTGTGCACAGTGGTGCTGACACAATAGCCATCAGTGTTGGCTACATGTGTGACATTTGTCAACTAAAAAAAAGAAAATGAGCCTGGGATGACAGCTTAGTTGGAAGAATGCTTATCTAGCACGCACAAGGCCCTAGGCTGAATCCCCAGCACTGCATGGAAACAGGCATGGAGGGGCATGCGTGCCGGTAATCTGGTACTCAAGGATGTGTGGATAGAGGTGAAAGAACATTAAGTTCAAGGCTATTCTCTATCTACTCAGTGAGTCTGGGTCATCCTGGACTATAGGAGATACTGTCACAAAACCCAAACCAGCCCAAACCCTCAGGCAAACAAAAACTAACGTGAATGGAGAAAATCTTTTGAAATCCTGTACTCATGTAAAAGCTTAGCCTTGTCTATAGAGCTGCAGGGATAGCTGAACCCCTGGGGCTTACTGGCCATGTATGTGGCCTAGCCAAATGAAGAAGTTCCAGATTCAGTGAGATGCTGCCTCAAAAAGATAGGATGGAAAGGGCTCAAAAGCAACAGCTGCCTTCTAGTCTCCAACACACATGCACACAGCACATACACATACACGTGCACACATGCAAATGAATAAAGTACTGACACCTGAAAACCTTGTAGACAGAATACACTCAGTGAAATAAGGCAAGCACAAAAAGACAAATACAACTTGATTCCATTTCTATGCCTGGTCCAGAGAGTCCACTGAGGTTAATGGGTGTCAGGTACACGGGGCAAAATGGGAAGGTAGAGCTGTCACTGCTAATGGTTATAGCGCCACTCTCAAGGGATGGAAAGGTTCTGAAAATGGATAACAGTGGGAACTATATACACTGTTTACTGACTAAATATCCACTTTAAATTGTTAGCTTTAGGTCACGTGAAATTTCATGCTATTGGAAAGACACTGCAGGAAAAACTGATGGGAAGAATGGTAGAAAAATAAGTCAGGATTTAGTCTCAGAAAAATCTAACTGAAAAAGAGAATAAGAGATGGTTAAATGAGAGCCAGGTGTGGTGTACACCTGTATTCTGGCACCTGAGGATGCTGGGCGAGGAGGATAAAGAATTTCAGGTCATCCTTGGCTACAGAATGAGGCCTTGTTTGTCTAAAGGAAAACTGGTTAAATGAATAAAAGACTTTCTCTCGCGCGCGCGTGTGCGCACACACACACACACATAGACAGGCAGAGTCAGTGACTGAATGGGTTTAAAAATAAGCACTTCGTAATGCTCTTACAATACCGGCAAAATAGAGCATTTTTTTAATGTTCTTACAATGCTGGCATAAAAGCTTATAAGGATTCAGCTGGAATTGGTCCCCACCATCACAAGTGCTAGCCACCATGCCTGCCTGAGCACCCATCTGTTTCCTCCAAAAAATTTCCTCACAAACTTATATAGTCAAAAAATCATTACAGTGGCACATACAGCTTACAACCCAGATCTTATTGCTACCAGCACCAGGAATGTCCCATACCATTAGCTTGAGATAAGTCGGGTTAACTTTTGGTTCAAATGAACCCTGCCTGTCATATAAACCTCCTTGACACAAACCATGAGTATGCACTGGTCTTACTGCCACCCAAGGTATGTCCAGAGGTCCCAGTGAAGAGCCCTCTTGTGGATCTGTCTTGGTCTCTGGTGCCTTGCCAGAGAAAGTTTACTATTTTGGAGGATTTCTTTTATCTTTTCATGCAGCAAACATATATTAAGTCAAAGACACCCATGCCCTCTACTCTTTCTGCAATATCCTGATGAATACAGAAATGGCAACTTGCAAGTACAAAGTGAGTGTGACACAACAGGATACCATTTTAATCTGAGTGCTGTCTGTCAGCTGCTGCACAGTGTAGGCGTCTTCTGTGTTGTACTGCAGCAGGATCGCCATCTGGAATGTGGATGCCTTCAAGGCCCCCAGAGAAGAGAGAAATGTGAAAATGGGGTTTCATAAGACAGTTCTTGAACAGATGCAGAACAGAGAAGGGAACACAAAGCGCGTCACAAGGCCAGGGTAATGTACAGTCTCCTTAAAGTCACCTTTGGAACACTGAGGGACTTTCCATTTTCTCCTGAAACGTGTCCTCTATACAAAGATAACTACATAAGCATCTCCATGCTTGTGCAAATCCATACCAGGTCTAAGACATTAATTATGAATTATATTTTTATATACAGTAGAACAAAAAATGTTTTTTGTTTTTTTTTTTTTGGGTACACACCATGTATATAATATGTGTGTGTTCAAGTTGATAGAGACCTCCAGACCAGGGCTAATGGCTGCCTCAACAATGCAAGGGTTGAAAACTTAAACTAGTGTGCAGTTTGAGTCACCATTCTAATGCTCAACGCTAGAAGAAATAACTTGCCCCCAGGCCAGAGAGTACGAGCTCAGCTTACCTGACTACGACAAGCATGCTTTACTTTCTACACTGCTTTGTCAGAGGATGGATTCCATTTCAGTGCCTGAGTTATCTATCTGGATTTCTATAATTTGTCTTATCATCATTTAGTACTAAAGCACCCCCCCCAAATTAAAAGAAGATTTTTACCTGCAAAGTGTATCTGTTTTTGAAGCAATTGGTGACTAGCTCCCCTTTGGATAGTTGATACAACCATGTCAGTTTTCTGCCACTGTGACGACTGGCATAGAAAGCTGTAAATCGCTGATAACTGCGCTCCAGCTGGATGAAAGAACAGTGCTCCATGGCATCGATGGCTCTACGTTCTACAGTCAGCATTTCTAAATAAAGCTCCCTGCCCCAAGTTCTGAGAACAAAAATCAGTGCTCACAGAGAAGTGAACTACAGTTGTTGGGTGGGACTGTCTTGCAAGCACTGTAAAGCGCTGGAGAATAGAACCAAGCAGGGCTCTGCTTCAGCCCAGTAGGGACCAGAGACTTCGATGAGAGTCTCCACTTTACAGGAGGTGAGCAGCCTTCCACTACCCAACCCAGCCCCATTTCACATTCTCCATGAACACTGCCCCGTCCCTCTCCACACAGCTGAAAGAGACCAGGTAACAATTCTTACCTCTGATGGCAAGGCAAATGTGCAAGACTGCTGAAAGGGCCACGATCCAGAACTGAGGACCTGAATGCTGAAGTCCACTGCAGGTGGGAACACATTTAATTACTCTTACAAATTTAAAAATCCTCTTGTTTCACACACACAGGAAATAGTCAAAGTTAAAGAAAATACATTAGAAGGCTTGCTTAAATATAAAACTAAGATCTGAACATAGAGTTTCAATCTATCCAATTAAAATTTGTAAAAATAGAAGCCTAATGTGGAGGTGCACACTTGTAATCCCAGCATCAGCCACAGGAGACCCACAGTCCTAGGCTTATAGGCTATGCAGCCAGATGCTCTGTATCAGAAACTCTAACTAGAAGTTGAGCAGGAAGCTGCTTTCCTTCAGGACAATAGTTTCCACTTCATTGTCAAGGTAGAGTTCCAAGCAAGTCTGCCTTGTTCAATTTCTTTTTTTTTCCCCCTTGATATTAAGTCCACGCTGCTCAAGCCGTGTGTGGTGACCAGGAATGTGGTGACCATACACAAGGACATGGAAAGCTCAACAGCAAACAACTACCTCCATCTGAGCCGCGCAGCACCCACTGCTGTGAAGACAGACAGAGGAGACAAGTATAAGGTAGAGTTAGGACAACCTCGATGTTTACTAGCAAAACTGTTAAGCTTAATGATCACAGAAGTTCTGATTTGGGGAAAATAAAATTCTCCAACTTTCATCAAAAACACAAGAAAAGAAAATAATCAGAAATGTATTCAAACTAACGTTCAAAAGAAGATAAGACAAAACAACCCCACACATCAGCAAAGCCCAGGTCAGAACTGTGACGTCTGGTCCTGACAAAGGCTGCCATCATACCATCCTGGGAGTGAAGAGGGGAAGCCACTTGGGAGAAAACTCCTGCCTCTTAGTCTTTGGAATTCTCACACCATCTACCACCCTCACTCCATACTGTCACTTCTCTCATCTCATAGACAGCCCCAAAAAGTCCGTCTATGAGCATTCAATACTCACAGTCCAGTGGTTCTGAATTCGTTAGGTGCTTTTTGAATTGTTCATTCAGATCTTTGCTTACACCAATGTCTTGAAACATTCGCTGAAGTTTGGAGGTGTACTCAAAACCACAAGCTTGCTGAAATGAACCCAGGCAACTGTCTCATTAACTCTTACAGAAACACGAATGTATACATGTATTAGATCAAGTTACACCATGGCTAAAACCCCTTCAACTACTTTTAAAACTATTTTTTTAATTAAACATTTTCATAAAGTATATTCTGATCACGGTTTCCCCTCCTTCATCTCCATAAGCGAAGTTTTAGAGAAGTCACAGTACAATATATCTTAGTTGTATGAAACTACTATTAGTACTTAATCGCATCTTATGGTATAAATATTCATCAAAATTAGCATGTCATAAAAAGATCATTAAAAATTGAACAATTATGTTTTCAATATACAGTATGCATATTGTAACATTTAAAGCAAAGTGTTCTTCTGCAACTAGGACATGATTAGAACCAGGTGCAGTGATGTGCATCTGAAAGCCCAGAACTCAGGGTGTGGAGGCAAAAGTACCACACATTTGAGGCTAGCCTAGGCTGTCTTAAATGTCTCAAACCACCCTTCCATGTCCCGAATAATCTGTTTGTCCCTTATCCTACTACTGAACTGTCTCCTTTAGAATGTGCCTGAAGTTTAAACCTCTGGGCCAGAGGTGTTTGGAGATGGGCCCTTGTGAGTGATAAGAGAGAACTCTTATCATGGGTTTGGTGCCTCTTTAAGAGGATGCTGCTGCCCGTGATTACTCTGCTAAGTGAAGAGGTTAACTGCAAGACAGAAAGACAGCCCTCATCAGGAACAAGACCTGACATCCGGATTTTAAACTTCTTAGCCCCCAAAACAGAGACTTAATTTCTGTGTCTAAGTCACCTGGTCCATGGCATTTTGTTTTGGCAGCCTGAGCTAAGAAAGTCACTAAGCATCCACTCAAAGTCAACAAAGCTGAGTGTATGGGAAGCAGGTGAGGATAAGGAAATGGGAAGCAGAGCCCAGCCAAAGGGCCACATAAAACAGAAGGGTCCCAAAACAGGGTTGCAAAGCAAAGAAAGCACTGCAGGCGTGGCTGGGAAGCAGGGCTCACACACAAACTCCTCGTCCACTGACAGCATGGAGAGACTAATAACCACATCATTAAAGCCCGAGGAAGTTGGAGTTCTCCAGGAAAAGAGCAGCACCTTTAACTTGGAGATCATGCTTGCTTCAGCATCATCACTAGCACTGTTCTGATGCACCAGTCTCTTGGCAAGCATCTTTGCATAGAACTTCTGAAACACATCTTTGTCCTCGATGTACTTGAAGACCACCATCTGGCAAAGCCACAGAAAGAACACATTAGTGAAGTAAACTCACAAGTGGATTATCTCTGGCTACCACCAGGAGCCAAGAATTGCTTGGGTTTGAGTGGGCCTGTGCACTCTCCTGTACAAACAGCATAAATTCACCTCAAAATGTTTATAGTAAGTACTGCATCCCTTCCTTAAATCCCAGTTGATTAAACTAGACTCGGTAGCAAGAAGCAAAGTACTAGGACTGGAGAGATGGCTCAGTGGATTAGAATACTTGCTGTTCATACAGAGGACCTGAGTTCCATTCTTAGCACATGGTAGCACACAACCATCTGTAATTTCAGTTCCAGGGAACTGAACATCAGGTACACATGTGGTGCATATACATACACATGTGCAGGCAAAACACTCATACACATAATAAACTATATCAATCTTTGAGAAATTAAATGAAACAAAAAAAGAAGCAAAGTACCAACCCCGAAAGTAGTAACTCAATTTTAGGAATAAAACCATAAATTCAAAATCAATGCCTTTACTCTGCACATTTCAGGCTCCATGTAAGCAGCCTCACAAAGGGCAATGGGGGTGCCCAAGAAGCACCTTACCACTTGATTGAGGGTGTCTTCTAGTTCTGCCTCTTCTGGGTTCTTGGAACTGAAATGTAAAAGGGCATTATGTTTACAAATAAGCCAGCAGATGTGCACACATACTACTCTGCCAAACTGGCAGGGCTACATGTGGTTTCAATGATGAGCTGTCAGATCAGCTGGTGAGCAAGGGGAGGTCACTTTCCTATGGCAATTTGGCAGTCTCACACTGTATCCGATCATGAAAGAGATATCTAAGATGAAGATCAACAAAATTATAAAGTTTTCCTTTAAGATACCCATTTAAATGTCAGTAAATGAGATTCTTTCTTACAACTGCTTCCTACACAATCTCTATACTTTTATTTTTAAAAAATAAAAACAGTTTGTTTAATTGCCAAATAATTAAAGATAATGAAAGGTATGACCCATGGGTGAGGTGTGCTTTCATCTGTGGTCATATCTTTAAAACTGATTAGTCTATGGATATAATTATGCAAAGGTGAACTAACTAAGGGTAAATTGGTCTTTAAAAAAAAATTTGTAGGATCCTGTGAAATGAACTGGTTTGCCTCAACTCTAAAAAAAGAACTTCAGACCACTAAAGAATATAAAGTGCAGGAGATATAATCTCACCAAGAACAGAACACCGGTTGGTTTTCTAATACCAAATGCTCAGTCCTGAAATCATATACATATTTATAACATTATACAGACTGAGCAGGTTGTAGCTTTAGGAACACGCAAACAACAATAATTTTTCAAAAAAGAAGCCATTAAATTTGAAATTGTGTGGGTGGGGATGTGACATGGGAGGGGGCTTGGAGGGAGGAAAAGGTAATTATATTATAATCTCAAAAAACAAGAAAACAACAACAAAAAACCCAACTCAAACAGAAAAAAGTGAGCTGGTCACCAAACAATCTCTAATCAATGTGCTCTGTTGCTGTTTTCAGACCACCATGTCCCGCGTGCTATTGTCCAACTCATGGAAATCCTCTTGCCTCAGCCTGAGTGCTGGAGTGACAGGTGTGCACTGTCATGTGCACTATGAAAAGGGGGTTCTCAAGAGATGTGGCTCAGCAAATCTGGCCCTATACTGTATTGGCAAATCAGGTAGTTTCTCTCTCCTCGTGGCTCAATACCAACTAGACTTTGCTCACCAAAACACGCTTGCTAAAGAAGCACTCTGGAATGTCTTTACCATTCAGTTTTAATAACCGTAACTAATTGGTTGAAGATAATTATGGGCACACAATTGTTCTGTCACACAAACTGAAGGCTTCAGGAATAGCTCTGAATTTAAGTCACTTAATCGTCTACAACGGCCTGAGAAGCAGAATCAGGTCCAAAGAGGCACAAATGTAAACTTCTTTCTCCAAACCAGCAAGATGGCGCTTGTCGCCAAGACTGATGACCTGAGTTTGATGCCAGTATTTAACATTGTAGAAGGCAAGAACTGATTCTGCAAGTTGTCCTCTGACCTCTACAGATAGATGCACCATGACACACAGCCCCCAAAATAAGTAAATAAAACATAATATAAAATTTAAAGTCCCTTTCTTCCTTGGAAAGAATACATAAGCGCATCAGGCCAGCATGACAATACAAAGAAAGATAGTAAAATACTCAAGTTCCCACTGGCTCTGAGAGAATAGCTTTCTGGCAAAGCTAAAAGCAACAGCTATTAAAAAGTAATTAATTTTTAAAAATAGAGATAGCCAAGTGACCTTTACTCAATGTTTGCCCAACAAGTACCAAGCAGGCAGCAGAGTTCTCTGAGCACAGTGAGCTGTGTCAGATGTGCTACTACTAGGCCACCATCACAGTCCAAAGATGCTGCTGATTTGTTACCATTAAAAAAAAAAAAAATTATGCATGTGTGCATGTCTGGTTGTATGAGCATCATATACCCACAGGAGCCCGCGGAGGCCAAAAGAGAGCATCACATTCTCTGGAACTAGAATTATAAGTGTTTGTAAGCTGCCCAATGTGGATATTAAGAACTGAATTCATGTCCTTTGCAGAAGCAGCAAGTGTCCTTAACAACTGAGCCATCTCGCTGGCCCTGATAGTGAGACTGTCACTGATCACATCAGCATTTGTGGGTGTTCTCTTAAGTCTTAGAGAGCTTTTTAAAATACAATATATTGGCACCATAACCAGGAGGTCCGTGTCCCCTGCATAGCATTTGGTGATGTGGCACGTGGGACACTGAGGCAAACCTTGAACATCTTTGGACCAAAAGAAACTGTGATAAGGAGAGAAGCAAAGGGAATCAAGACATACACAAGTAGTGGGAACATAACACAGAAGGGGAAGCCATGCCTGACCACACCTCCTCCATCTCAGAACACAGGTAAGAAGATTAGGAAAAGGGTCAAGACATAAAGTGACTGAAAAATACACAGCACAACAAATGACCAAAGAAAAACAAACTTTAAAGTATGCAGATGGCTTGACATGGTGGTTCACTCCGTAAACCCAGTATATGGAAGGCTGTGCATAAGAGGACTGGTTGGAGTTTTGAGGCTAGCCTGTGCTACCCAGCAGCTCTGTCAAAAGCAAAGTTTGTAGATCAAAACATAAAGCATATCATAGTATTCAGGCTTCTTCTGTTCAGAGCCAGTGGAAGCTGATGCAGGTTTCAACAAATGTGATGCAATGCAAGCAAATGCCAGACAAACACTGATTCCTCGTACACAAACTGAGGTTTAAACAGGGGTACATGAAAAACACAAATCAAGCCAGTACCTTTTCTTCAACAAGGAATCACAGTATCGAGCAAGTAGCTCAGGGGATTTACTGGATGACTGGGCCATTTTGGTAACCGCATTGTTGTTTATGAAGCGACCGCAAGCCTGTGTTGTAGAAAAGACAGTTAGAGAAAAGGTGTCTTGCATACACACTGAACAGGCAGCACAGTGACATGTTACTGCTTACCTTATCAAGTGCAGCCACGAAGCCAGCATCATTGTTGAATGCTGACATCACCAGGGCATTGTATTTCTTATGAACATCCAGAACAGTCTGCACATACATCTTCGGGTCCTTGGTCGAAGGGAAAACCAGAAACACACAGGAATTAAAGTGTATATTCTTCTGCTGCTGTAAAACATTCTCCAAGTTTTAACTATATCTTCAAAGAAGTTAATATGATCAGAATGCTTTTGGTTCCATCACTGAAACACACAGGACATAATGTTTATGTGTAAAACAAAATAATTCTCCAGATTAAAAATTAAATACCTTTAAAAAAAACTGGAAAAGATCGTGAAAATATTTTCTCTTTCAAAATGACAGCAGGTCTGAACACAGATAGGGGGATACACAATGGCAACTGTGTCATCAAGGCAAGGGAACTTAGGCAAGGCACTGGGAACTTAGTTGGTGGGCAACAGAAACAAAACATACAGAAGAACACAGTGGAAGATTAGTCCCCAGGGAGAGCATGTTGCATGCTAAAGGAGACAGACAGTACTGGTGGAAAATAAAGGAGATTGACGATGGACGGTGTTAATCAGCAGTCACGGTCTGCAGGCCAAGGCTTCACAACAGGAGGCAGGTACCGTTTCTAATGCCCATTTTAGATGGTTAAGCTAAGGTACATTTCTTACTGAATTTCTTACTGAATTAAGTGGCAGCAGAGCCAAGCAGGAACTGAGGTAGATGACTCCTGAATCTGACATGTTCTCTTCAGCTTTCAAAATAGAAAAGGCCCAGCTAATAATGAACACATGGCAGAAAGGCTCTTGACTAGCCCTCATAACACCGGAGCTACAGGTGCAGAGAAGTGAGCTGTTCTAGCAATGCCTCCAAATTCCTCATGTGTCACTTCACCGTTGATACTTCTGAGACAGTATTTCTCTATGCAGCTCAGACTGATCACAGACTTGTGATCTTGTTGCTTCCCCTGCTGGGATTACAGGTGTACCACTGTGTCCAGACCCCAGTTCCTGACACACTCTCATGTGTAATTCAGAAATGAAAAAAGAGAAATGCTTGAATACTAATTACTTTACATTTTTTGTAAAATTTGTTTTAAAATTAATGACTGGCAAAACCAGAACCCTATTATGCAATTATTCTCTAAGTTGCAAGTGTGTATTGTTTAAAATACAATAAATGCAAAATTATAATAAAAATATATAGTATGATGATATAATTTCACTGAGATGGAAAGATGGTCATTACCTGATACAGTCAGATAACCTGGCCCTTGTCTCATGACAACTAGGCCTGTGTTGTGTGTTGCACAGATTGTACAATTCTAAAGAATGCATCCAAGAGCACCTACAAGTTAAGTATGCATGCACCTTACTTACTCCATACTTCATATGGGTTTTTCTTTTTTAAGCAATGCATTTTTCTTTTGCTTGATTTAATTTTGGTTTGTCATTAAAGCCCATATTCCTTTGGTGGATTCAGGTTTTACATTGCTTTCTGATCTCACATCAAATTACTACACAATACTCACACACTCTTCCTTTACAATCTCTACAGCCACTGGTTTTACAAGGAACTCCAGCCTACAGTGAGCATCCAAACAGGAAAATTCAGTAACCACTACTGGACCACTCAGATCAAATATGGAGATTATGGTCCTTGCTAAGAACCAAATGAATACCAAAACTGCTAATTTAAAGACTCAAGATTGCTTATAAAACCTGCTACTTTGGGAACTACCACTCACAGAATTCATAAAAGGAATATTATGTATATAGACGTTCTAGAACATATAAGAATGACTCAAGCTTAGCAGTGGAGGGGTGATAAACTCACTTATTGAGAAGGTAGATGATGAGACTGCACAGTGCCTTACCACAAGCTCTCACCCCTCACTGTGGATCCTACAAGTGCTGACTTTAGCCTTCCCCTCCAGGCACCAGCTCTCCTACTGTGTCTTGACTGCATATAGATTCCTAGACACCAGTGCTGACTCTACATGCTAGGAGGATTACAACCCTTTCTTTGGCTTTTTCCTTTTAAATTTTTCTCTCGGATTCAGGATTTAGAAACAAGTTTTTCAGTAAATGCCGGGAAGAAATTCCCATACGGAGATGCAAAGCTTTGCAAAGAATAAAGCAGCCTGCAGATTGAGTCTAAATTCTTCATAATAGAGAAGACCCAGCAGAGTAGGCTGACGTAGTAGAGTTGACAGGAACCCTCAAAATAATGTGCCAAGATAGAAGTAGTCCTGGAAAAGCAGCTTTAACAATTTCATTATTATCGTGTGTGTGCATGACATGCTTGAATATCCACAATGCACTAGCGTGGAATGCAGATGACAACTTTTTGGGTCAGTTCCTTCTTCCCTCCCTCCCTCCCTCCCTCCCTTTCTTCCTTTCACTGTGAGTCTGAGGGATCAAACTCAGGTCGTCAGGCCTTTGACCTCCTTCCCATTAAGCCATCACACTAGCCCTGGGTTTTGTTGTTTTTGCATTTTTTGGAGGCAGGATCTCAATATTCAGGCTATTTGCCTATGACTATATAGCCAAGGGTAGCCTTGGGTCTGATCTTCCTGCCTCTGCCTCCTGAGACTTACATGTGCCGTCACACCTGGCTTTGAGGAAGAAAAATAGGTTTAGGTGGTGCACGCTTTAGTCCCAACACTTGGGAGGGAGACAGTGGCAAATGGATCTCTGTGAGTTCAAGGCCAGCCTGTCTACAGAGCAAGTTCCAGGATAGGCCCCAAAGCTACAGAGAAACCCTGTCTCAGAAAAAAAAAAAAAAAAACAAAACGAAAAAACCAAAAACAACAACAACAAAACCCAAAATGAACCTAATAGTGCTAAGTCTGGTACATGAGAGGATTCTTTTTCATAAGAAACATAACTTCTCTCAGTCCCAAGGGACCTTATTCAATGTCCATGATTCTAAAAGCTGTTATTACGTCCGTGACTGACACATCTAACATTTAGATCACAGTCCCCACCAACTTTGCACAAATTGCTTGTAGAGGCCATGTAATTGTCTATTTCCTAAGCTAAAAATAATCGACTGTCCCCCAGTCACTGTCATTTCATCTTAGTTGTTTCAACAAAGCCTATTGCTATTCTTACAGTCACTCCTATTAATTTCGATCACTTTCTACATGAAGTAATGTTTTGAATACAAATATGGTCTTATCAAGTGCATGGTTATTAATAATAATACCCTTAGCAGCTTTCCTTGTGCCCTTAGGGTGGAGTTGACATTTACATGCTTGCAAGTTCTCCCAACATCTGCTCAGCCATCTCTACCTTCCCAGTCTCTCCTTTAATCCTCTGTCTTACCTTTTAGACTGTGCTTGTCTGGCATAGGTGACTGAAGACAGTCAGCATTGACCTCTGGCCTCTACATCCATCTCTACATACACGTGTAAATACCCCCAGTTCGAATGTACACAAAAGGTGCACCAAACAACTCTGGTCTTCCAAAAGGCCTGAGTCGGGCACTGGGGCATCATAGTAAAATGACCTGAGACAAGAGGAGGCCACCCTGGCCTGTATAGTAAGACTCAAGACGCCACATCTGAGGATCAGCTGTGATACTAAATACTATAACACGCAATTCCTTTGGAACCAGAATACTGTTAAGAGTATACTGGGATTCTACAGGTTTTTAAAGAAACATCCCTCACTATTCCTATGTATAAATTTGTGTTCTCAACAATCTTTTCAACCTAAGCCTAGAGCCACACCTTGAAGGGCAAAGTTTGTACCTGCATTTCTCACAGGGTTAGGGGCTAATGAGAGCAAACATGAGTTTCTCTGTCACAAAACAGTTAACCATACACTACAGGATACATGGATCCCTCCTCAACACTGACCTTACCTCTGGATAATTTGCCTTTGGGAAGTTAGGGGAAAGAAATCAACGTTTGTTCCCAGGAAAAAGCAAACACATCATACAAACACTGGGGGCAAATGTGTGACCCTTCTTCATAAGCACCTGGTCTTCTGCCTAACTTTGGCTCCATATAAATCATCTATCACAGCATAAAGCCGAAGTCTCAGAAACACTGAGTTTTTCTCAGTGTTTTTTCTCAGAAGTCCCGACCACAAACCATCAACTTCAGAGAAAGGAACAACAGGCTGTTTGCAGCACACACACCAAATGCTTAACCCCGAATTTCCTTTCCCTATCAGCCACCAAGACACCCCAATGACCATGAGTATTCAGGAATATAAATTTTTTTCTTTTCTCTCTCTCTCTCTCTGCCTGCCTGCCTGTCTGTCTGTCTGTCTCTCTTTCCTGCCTTCTTTACTTTCCTTTTTTTCCCACCTAAGACAGATTCTACACAGCTCTGGCTGTCCTAGAATTCACTGTGTAGACCAGGCTGGCCCTGAACTCAGAGATCTACTTGCTCTGTCTCTTGGGTGCTGGGATTAAAAGTGTGTTTCCATGCCTATCTATAAAATTAATTTTGATATTAACTAATCGGGGAAGAAAAGGGAAATAAACATGCGACTTAGCACAAATTTCTATTTTCTTAATGGACTGCTTTTCCTTTGACCAATAAGCAGAAATAAGATTGCATGTGGCTTAAAGTCTGAAAGAGAGACAAACACCAGTGATTTAAGATGCTCCACCTAATATTATTACAACCTCTGTTTGCTCCTTTTTGCTCCAAACATTTATGTCTAGCCTCTGAACTGTCAGCTCTAAGTTTCAGACATAATGGACAACTTCTGGATTTGTTTGTTAAGATATGGCCTTATTCTAGAACCTAGGCTGGTCTATAACTGACCAGGTAGCTTAGGATTCCCTTGAATTCATGGCCCATCTGACCAAGGATGGGCAGCAACAAACAACTTCAGTGACAGGTTTCTAACTGGCCTTGAACCAACAACCGGGGCTCACTTTAGTACTGCCATCACACAGCACAGTCTACATTAGAATTTACTTTGATGTGGTATAAAGACTGACTTGGGGGGCTGGAGAGATGGCTCAGCGGTTAAGAGCATTGTCTGCTCTTCCAAAGGTCCTGAGTTCAATTCCCAGCAACCACATGGTGGCTCACAACCATCTGTAATGGGGTCTGGTGCCCTCTTCTGGCCTGCAGGCATACACACAGAAAGAATATTGTATACATAATAAATAAATAAATATTTAAAAAAAAAAAAAAGACTGACTTGGGAATGAACTGTTTCCACAGTCAGTTTGCTTACAGAAGCATTAAAATCTTTCTTTTGTTGGGGAAAAAAAAAAGAGTATCCTGTATATAAAATGATAGCTTGGTCATGTTAGATTTTAAAAAAATTGTATATATTTTTTTTTGCTTCATGGCAAAAGAAAAAAAAAGTTAAAGCATTCTTGTTCACCTGAGGTCACAGGCCTATCATACACAACCTTAAGGTAAGCAATGGCCCTGCATAATGCCCTCTTCTGGCTGCTCTGGGCACTGCACCTAGAGATAAACCCACTTTTGACACAGTGAAAAACACATAAATAAAAACAAATTGAACAAACAAACAAAAAAAAGCTAAAGAGATCACTCAGTGGTTAAGATCATTGGCTGCCCTTCCAGAGGATCAGGGGGTCAGTTCCCAGCACCCACATAATGGCTCACAACCATTCTTAACTCCAGTTCCAGGGAGGTCTATTGACCTCCTCAGGCATACAAACATTCAGGCAGAAACACTTAAATACACTAAAACAAGACAAAAATTAAAAAGGAGATTATTAATTCTTATAAAGGTGCTGGAGAGGACTGGTGTTGGTTGTGCAAGTCTTTAATCCCAGCACTCAGGGGGCAAAAACAAAAAGGAGGTGGATCTCTGTAAATTCAAGTTCAGCATGAGCTACACAATGAAATCCTGTCTTTAAAGGGGAAAAAGATGCTAGAATAAGGATTTTGAGAACTTCCTACTTTCAAAAGTCCAAACAGGCTCTCTGAGCATGTCAGTAAAATCTTAACTACCTACAATTACCAACAAAGATGCACTGCATACACCTGCAGTTGGCATGTGAAAATAATGGGCTCAACTGCATTCAGTCAGGCACTACTTACATTTAAAGCAGCTTCTCCACACTTCTCAATTGCTGCAAGACCCTGATTATGAATATGTGTCTCTAGAAGTTTTTTCAATTCTCCTAGGCCATCCTGAATTCTAGATACAAGATTATACATGCGGCCCAAATCTGAAAGAAAAAAGGAGCCAATTTTATGCATGGAAACCAACTGTGCATACCTGTTCTGCTTATTACATGCTTATTATCAAGTGAAGATACTGTGAAACAAGAAACCAGCTAGATCTGGTGTGTTTTGTTAAACTCGACAATGGAGTCAGGCTATTAGAAGTTTATTTTTCCTTTACCATGAGAATCCACTAATGTAACAACAGAGAAAAAGTACTCAATACCTTCTAAAACCCTGAGATACTACCTATGTTCCAAAAAGTACTAAAATATTTGTTTTAAAGTTAAATAAGCTTAATATAGATACCCATTTCAACTATAAGTAATGGAGGGACCCCCAAATATTCACTTCGTATATGTATTCAACCTATGATGGTTAAAGGCGGGAAATCCTAAATCCCACAGCAATGTGACCAAACCACTAACAGTTCCCACTAGCATAGAAGCAACAATTAAGGGAGGTGAAAACATCTTTTCATTTTGTCAAAGGAAAGAATACTCAAAAGAACAAAATAAAAAATCTGCCCACCATTAGTAGTTCCAACAGAAGTATATGGAACAAATTATATTCACCTTCATTCTTGTCAGCATCCAACAAATTCTGGAACTCTGTGTGGAAGATTTCCAAGTGTTTTTCGATGAGGACCTGCTCACATTTCCGTGCTAACTCATCTTGGGTGCTTTCATGGAGGTAAACTTGCACTCTCCGCTGTTCCTCAAGCAAGCGAGCCTCAGCCTGCAGAGAATTCCATCAAACCATTCATGGTTTGGTTCACTTTTAAAGAACTATTACATGAACAATGGCACAATAAATTCCCAAATATGCTCTAGTAAAATATGATTAAGGGGAAAGGACACAGACTGCAGGGGTGACTGACAACTGACTGTTAGACCTCTGGTGTGCTCTACTCTCTTTGCAATGCAGGCTCTAATCCTTCAAGTGCCCTAAGAACATTATTTAAATTCATAATTCAAATGTCTTCAGATCATTTTTCTTTGGGTAAGTGGTATTTCACATTTTGGAGGCAATGACCCACATTCCTGTGACCACAAGAAAAACCTACTGGTCTTTCCAGCATGTGGACAGTGAATTAAGAAGTACTACTTTGGTGTGAAAGCTGTTTGAAGTAAAGGGTCACACCAATATAATCTCAGAAATGACCACTCAGGAATAATAATCAGCATTAATGAGGCAAAAAAAAAAAAAA
>JAQHUG010000207.1:3512419-3561612 GCA_028555095.1 Dicrostonyx torquatus | reverse complement strand
AGAGAGAGAGAGAGAGAGAGAGAGAGAGAGAAAATATGGATATAGATATTATGTCCTTCTCTTGCCCATCACTGAACATGTGCCTCAAAAGCCCACTTGGCCACTTAGGAATCTCAACTTGTGATTTTTCTCCAAGGAAGAGAGGCTAACAGGCAATATAACGCAACAGAAACAAAGGTAAAAGACAGTGTACTTTAGAATCTGTCACCAGAAATGTGTGTGGCACAGAGTCACTGAGAACTACTAACATGATCAGAGCAAGCTAGAAATGTCAATGACAATCTCGAATTATTCAGGTGATCTGAATAAAGAAAAACAAAAGCTTCTTTTACTCTCCACAGAGACCTCTCAGATTTGGTATAATTGTGGATAAATCCAGAGAATTATCATTGGAACTGAATAAACATTCAATACCAAGAAACAACTGAATAAGCAGGGCTCTTGGATCATCAAAGGTAGTTATTAAGGCACAGGAAAGCTAGAGTCGCAGCACACACTCACACATACTTGGCAGAAAGCTAAACATGCAGAGTACACTTAAACACAGCATGTATATGCATCACAAAGCCTCAACACAGAATGACCACTAACATCTAACCAAACCTGAGTACAGCAAAAAAAAAAAAAAAAAAAAAGTCAGGACAAGGGAAAAAATAAGCCACAAAGAAACACGAAAGGTTTGAAGTTAGTAAATTTCTAGTAAGAAACTTAGTTAAAATTCAATATATGCTAAAATAATTGATAGCACACTATAAATGAAATATCCACTAAAATATACTAAACCATTAATGCTTAAGTTCAAACAAAACAAAGCAAAACAGCCACTACCAGTATCCCCAAAACAGCCTGCAGCAACATTTCAGTCTAGTAAGTGTCCCAAGCTTTTGGGTTTGTCATTGTGTATTTCACAGTCTTTAATTTGTATTTTTGTTTGTACAGAGTACTTTCTTCTGGAACAATAAATTCCAAGTTCAGGCTCTGCTGCTGAATTCCAGGATTTCATTCCATCTGATAATGAAGAGCAAGAGCAGACACACTGAAGTACCACTCTTCCTGATTTAAGTTACACCCGTTTCTTGGAAGAACGTGGGTCATCCTGGCCAGGAACACAAAGCTTTTACTCCTGTTCAGAAGGCTAGGCCTTGTGGGTTGGTAAGCAAATTAATGAAGCAAGTTATTTTATGTGAAAGAGTGTTTAGGCTCCATGTATGTACTATGTACACTATGTATTCACAGAAGCCAGAAGAGGTTGCTGGATCCCTTAGAACTGTGGGCACAGATGGCTGTGAGCTACCATGTGGGTGACGGAAACCAAACCCAGGTCCTCTGCAAGAGCAACACCTATTCTTTTAACTACTGACCAATCTCTCCAGCCCATATTATTTTTAAATAATAAAAAATAATAGAATACAGAATATTCAAACAAGTTTTTTTTTGTTTATATCAGGTCAGATCAGTCTCAATCACATGAGATAGATTTTAAAGTGTTAAATGGCTTGTAGCTGTTCAGCCATCAAAGTCATCCTTGGATGGACCAGCAATCATCAACTGATGACAGCAAACTAAGACACCCTCCCCCCGAGACTGTGAACACCAAGCCCAAATAGGCTATTGAAAGCAGGGCATTTCCTGAAAGCTCATCTTTATTTAAGTATTATCCTACCGGATGTACTGTACTTGATTGTTTTAATATAAATTTAATTTCTCCTCAAGCTATTGAAGTTTCCACCTTTTATCTGGTGGTCACCTACCTGCCCAGGCACACGCTGGAGACTGAGGTACATATGTAAGGCCAGCGCCCTCCATTAGGTTTGCTCTGCTATGCTTTTCTATAGATCCCTTCAATATAGACATCTAGTACATATATACTAGGAGTTTCAATATAGACATCTAGCTAGTACATATATATACTCGGAGTTTCAATATAGACATCTAGTACATATATACTATAAGTTTCAAATCTCCTTACATCATTTTAAAAGTAATGTTTACCAAATCCCCAATATTACCTACTGTTATTTCTGTTTCAGAGGTGAGGAAAAAGAGCAATCAATAGAATGGTCGAGGTCACCCTTTAACCTTTAGAACTAGTGACACAAGGATAGATTTCTACTATATGAGATAAAGTGTTCATGTGGCTAAATTTATACATTGTTTATGCTTTTTATAGTCTAAATTACAGATTTCCAGAAACAAGACAGAAGTCATGTTTGGTATGACTTCTAAGTGGGTCAGGACCAAACCTTTAATGCTTTGAGAAAGCTTCCCAGAAGTTGGGCACAGGCTGATGGGCCTGACTGCAAACATCTCACACACCAGACACTGTTCTTTTTTGTTGTTGTTTGGCTTTTCAAGACAGAGTTTCTCTGTGTAACAGTCCTGGCTGTCCTGAAATTCACTTTGTAGACCAGGCTAGCTTCGAACTCACTGAGATCCCACCCACCACTACCCAGGGATATTATTATTCTTGAAGTACCCAAACTTTAAAAAATTATATTTCCTTGTTTAGAGTGTGCACAAAGCACTGTCCTAAACCTTGCTTTCCTTGTGCAGCAGACATCACCACAAATCATGAAGAAGTCTACTAAAGATAGGGGGCACCATGGTGGCATAAAATATGGAGGAAGGTTTCATTTTAAAGACATACTTGGGATTTTTGTTTTGTTTTGTTTTTTGGTTAAATCACTACTGGGCTGGCAAGATGGCTAGGCAGGATAATGGTATTTGTGGCTAATCTTGTTGACTTGAACTCAATCCCTGGTACTCTATGATAGAAGGAAAAACCCAGTTTACATGTATGCTCTCATGATACACATACACCTGTATATATGCACACACAGGTATATATGTACACATGAATACACACAAAATAAATGCAAAAAATATTGAACAACAGGTCTCTACAAAAACTACACTGTCACACTATAAAATTAAATAATGGGCAATACCACAATTCAAAACAGGTTATGTTTCAAATACTCTTAAGGAGCTGGACAGGTTTCAGTCACATATAAAATACAAAGCCTGGTCTACAGAGTGAGTTCCAGAACAGGCTCCAAAGCTACAGAGAAACCCTGTCTTGAAAAACAAAAACCAAAACAAAACAAAACAAAAAAAAAAAAAAAGAACTGCTACTATCCTGCATATAACTGAATAATCCCACTTTAGTTGGATTTTGAGTTATCAGAAATGTGTAATTGCGTTTCAATTCCAAATGCCTACATCCATGGTATAAGTGTACCATATGAAAATGCACCCAGAACACCACAAGCTGGGTATGGCTTTTTCTGTAAGTCAGAAGCAGGAAGGTTGGGCTTATATTTTCTTTCTTTGAACATGGAAGAAATGACTTTGTAGCCCCTTTCCTTCCCAAGAGAGAGCAAAGCAGGTATTAGACTTGGTATGAACCAGACTCCTGAAATTTAGTACATGCAGGAGAGGGGTGACCAAACTCTACAGTCTGTTGGCAAAATCCTGCTGCACATTTCCTGTTTATTTGCACATTGCTATGGCTGTATTTGTGTTATAACTGCAGAAGTGAACAGTGGCAGAGGAGATCCCAGAGAGCATGCAAAGCCTAAAGATATTTACTGCCTGGCACTGCATAACAGAAAGCTTGTTGACTCCTGACAGTCACTCCTCAGACACTACATTCAGAATACCTGGATTTCCAAGAAAGAAGAAAAATCTTAGAAGTTCACAGAAAAATAATCACATAGTAAAACAATGCATGGAGGACACATAGTTCTATCTTGGTTCTTCTCCCAAGTTAGAATTTAGAGTCTCCTTCCTAATATAATCTTGAAAACTAAGCTACAGACCCTCAAGGAATATTTAAGAGAAAAGCAGAAAAAAACAAACAAACAAATAGCAAGTCTGGGAATATCTGCTCAATATTTTCTCACTGACAAAATTTTGAGGTCCACTAGCCAGACACATTCAAGAGGCGATAATTCAGAACATGAGCGGCATGCAGCTGTCAAGGCGTCTCCTTAGATGTACAAAGGGAACACACACTCATGGTTATCAATTTGTAAAAGTCTCTCGGAGAATTATAGGAGTTAAACCTGCTGGACACGGTGTGACTCAGTGCCAAGCCTGATTTGTGAGGAACATTGCACTGCCAAGAACTCACTGAAGGAGCAATGACTAATTTAAATCTGCCTTACATAATACTATGTTTAAGCTTACCTTTTTCATATATTCAGTTACTGGGTTCTGCTGCAAGAATTCAGTACTTTCTCTGGTATAAAATCTCTCTGTGTCAGCCAAAAATTGAGATTCAAAGGATTCTTTATACACTGTTAACGTAGGGCCCTTAGCAAATGCGTCATCTTCATTTAGTCCCAATTCCACTAGAAAAAAATATGAGCTATATTTCAATTATCCTATTTTTTGTTATTATTTCACAGATAATACTTTGGTGTAGCATTTGGTTTAAGTGGCACTTAAAAGATCAATGTGAAATGGAGGGTTATATGGTAACTGTTATTCACTAGTATTGAAACACTAGTATGTTTCAATAAAAGAAAAACAAAACAAAACAATAAACTCCAAGATGTATAGCAACAAATCACCTCTACCTGGGCTAGGGATACTGCAAAATACCACAAGTTCAGCCAGAAAAAGTTCATTTCCAAAAGTGATCTAAATGTTGCACTTTCACAAAATTGCAAACCCACCTGGGCTTAAACAACATGTCATTTAATCAGTGTCTCAACCTCAATTTTTCAAGGTGACAGATTTCTGGTTGTTATTTAGCTCAAAAAACAATCACATTAAATATAAATATAAGTATTTCCTCATGAAAGCAGCAAAGGAAATAGTTCAATTTTTTCAATAAAAATTACCTTAAAGTACAGAGATTAAATAACTATGATTTATAAAATTATTGCTTAAAAGTACTTTAAAATGGATAATATTCTTGATATTTAAATGCTTTTAAACGAATGTTAGAGAGCTATCATTATTGCCATGTAATATGAAAACTGAATAAAGACAAATTATTTACCATAAGATTGTACAACTCCACTAATTAGTCTTGTATTGATGGTTTCGCCATTTCTTTCCTTTTCAATCAGTTTTAAAACAGCATTTGTTACCTTTAAGAATATAGAAAACATATTAGGTAGACATATTACAGGTCACAATGTACCTTACACATCCTTTAAACATTTAAAGCCATTAACTAGTACAAGGTAAATATTTTAGGGGGATGGGTATGCACACGTATGTGCGTACATGTGGAAACCAGAGGACAATCTCAAGCACTGCTCCCCAGGAGTAATCCACTTTGTTTTGAGACAGTCTCTCACTGCCATAGAGTTCAGGGATCTGCCTGATCCTACTCTCCAGGGCTAGGCTCACTGGTGGGCATCGTATACCTGCTTTCTATGGGTGCTGAGCATCTACCCACCCCAGGCCCTCAGGCTTACATAGCAAGCACTTTCCTGACTAAGCCATATCCCCAGCCCAACAAATACTCTTTAGATAGTCAAAGGCTTGAGAATCAAGACAAAAGTGGGAAATATTTTTAAAACAAAACACACACACATTTCACAGTAGATACCTGTTTATTCAATGGCCTGAACAAACAATCTCTCCATGTCACCAACGCAAGCTGGATGAAGAGGGGAAAAAGATGTATTAAATAACTGTATTTCACTATGGTTCCCCAAAACTGGTCAAACAGTAATTTGAATTCCTAATTTTATCAAAATTCCTAGATTACAATGTAGTAAAAATATCTATTATCACAATGAAATCAGAGCCACCCTTTCAAGTTAATCACTATGTACAGATGTTTACCAGCTCACATTTAACAGTGAAGTTCAAAAAGAACATTCTGATTTAAGGTGGAAGCTGTATCAGCTTAAAAACCAGTAGTAGACTCAACCTATCAATGTTTTCCCTCAATCAAACAATTTCAACTAGTAACACCTGATAAAAGTAATTCCAGTTACTACCACAGTTTCCTAATACATCAAGATAAACAATAGAGAATACAAAAATCTTTCAACTTTTATATCTGGATTGTGTATTTTTAGTGCAGTTTCTTGTACATAACTTACTAAAACCTCTTATTGTACTTATGTCTTCATGTGACTATGTGTGAGATATACATTTTTATGTGTACACGGTGTATGTTTGCATGTATCTATGGATACACACACAGATAGAGACTCAAGTGTTCCTGAGATATCTATCTCCTCAGCCCCTGATATATGCATTTTAATGTGACTATATAAATACCATGATCCATTTTTACAACCCTAATTTTCCCACAAGTGTTATACTAAGATTAATTGCTGTAAAAATGGTTTCTGAAAGAAGTTAGAATTCACACATGATTTTTAAACTCTTGGGAGAGGTTTAGAAAGTTAAAACAAGTGAAATTTACAACACTTTAACACAAACTGTCAAGAAATTAATTAAACATAAATGCCATTAGTCTCCTCCCCAATTTAGCCAGAGATAAAATTAAGTTTGTAAAAATATGTATTTTTGAAAATATTACATACAAATTTAATCTATGAAAAGTATTTTCTAAGTAGTGTCTCCAAAAAAATAAATTCCATAAAAGCAATATTTAAATTTTTTGTTTGCCTGTTTCCCTCCCTATATAAGTAAGCACTGGCTATGTATGTAGACCAAGCTGGCCTCAGAGAGATCCGCCTGCCTCTGCATTCTAGAGCTGGGATTAAAGGTGTGTACCACCAAGCCCAGCATTATTAGGAATTCTTGAGTGTG
Organism: Dicrostonyx torquatus; assembly: GCA_028555095.1. Taxonomy (NCBI): domain Eukaryota; kingdom Metazoa; phylum Chordata; class Mammalia; order Rodentia; family Cricetidae; genus Dicrostonyx; species Dicrostonyx torquatus. The sequence continues at coordinate 3,554,862 of JAQHUG010000207.1, read as the reverse complement.
GTCTGCCAAAGGTCCTTAGAAGACTGAGCCTCACTGTCTAGGAGAGTAGCAATCTGGAGGTATGCTCAACCCTAATCCTTTTCTCCCTGCCTCTTCAGTCCTCAGGCAGGAGTAAGGCAGCAGTAAAACTACAAGGCTGTGGTTATCAGCTTCTAACAGAACCCCTACACTTTAAAAAATTATTTTGTTCCAGATATTTTCTAAATTACCAATCACATCCTTAGACAGACATAACCCAGCTCTGGATGATTGTCACTTCAAAGGAAGGAAGTCAAAGAGCAAAAGAAGGCAAAGAGGCAAACCAAAGAAATTTCAGAATAGGTGAGCATAACAAGTCTAGGTGTCAGAACTTTGACATATTAACAATGAAATCAACTTAGATTCCCTGGGTGATTTGGAAGAAAACCAATAACCTTCTCTATTTAAAAGAATTAATTGCAAAAAAAAAAAAAGAGTAGAAACCTTATAATTTGTCATGAAGTCACTGCATGACAAAGCAGCCACATTTGCTAGAGACTCTGGGCCTAAAATAAAACCATAGGCTGTAACTGAGCTTTGATACAAACTAGCAAATGACTGGAGCAGGCTCTTGAAGCAGTGCACTTGGGACACAGACAGGAATACTATTTCTAGGTGACCTCTGCTAGAATTTATGGCGGTGTACTGCATTTCCAAACAGTAGCTACACTATGTGATGACACAGAAAGTGTGGGGTTTGAAAGCAGATTTAAAACATAACGACAGTGGCTGATTCTTGCCTAATGGGGCTGGCTGTCCTGCAATTCAAGAGATAACCTCCTGCCCCTGGCCTTCCTAGTACTGGGATTAAAGGCATGTACTACCATGTCTGGCTGAATCTTAAGAAACATTATATATCTTGGTTCTTTTTATTTAAACTTGTTTTAAATGTTGAACGAAGTACATGCAAAGTGAAAAAGTAGGAATGACCCTCAGAAGTCTGTGATGCTGCTGCAGAGCATACACATGAACTTTGGGTCAAGCAGTGTCCAAAGGAAACAGACCAGAACCATGCCAAGTCCTGCAATTCTGAGACAAAGAAAGCACACCAGCCATTCCTTGATGGACAGGGTTCCAAACATGTTCAATGGGATAAACATAAGTTTTTAAATACATTTTTAAAAAAACACACAAAAAGCTCAACTTAGAAAACTGAGCCTAGAAAGTGTGATTAAAATCATGTAACTAACCAGGTGTGATCCCAGACCTTGGGAGGCAGACAGGCATTTCAGCTTGATGCCAGTCTGGTCTCCGCAGTCAAGTTCCCAGCCAGTCAAGGTTACAGTAATACTGTTTCAAACAACCAAACAAAAAACACGACCAACCAAACAGAACCTCAAACAAAAGCCTATGTAACTGCACAATGAAGTGTCACTATGAACCACATCTGTGGCACAGAAACTGCTAAATGTCCTGCATTTGAGCTGTGTTCTTTTTGTCTAATTAAATTTGTCAAAAGCAAAGCAACAAAATATTGCCATTATAAACAACATCAGACATTTTGGCTCCAGGGATCTGCCTGTGTCTGCCTCTTCAGCACTGGGATTACAAACATCCTCTTTTCATATAGGTTCTGGGAGATTATCTCAGGTCCTTGTGTTTACAAGGCAAATTCTTTGTTGACTGAGCTATCACCCTAATTTTGTGGGGCTTTTTTATCTTTATTTCTATTCTTTTTCAGACAGGGTCTCATTTAGCCCAAGTTGGCCAGAATTGTGTTATATAGCAGAGAATGACTCGAATTTGATTCATTTCCCTCTATTTCCCAAGTGCTGAGATTACAGGTGTGCGTAGTATAGCAGACTGCACCCAGGACTTCATCACACTAGGCACTCTGCTAACTGAGCGCCCTGCCCCCACCTGTAGCCCATCTCAATCTCCAAGTTTAGAAGGAGGCCTGAGAATCTGCATCTATATCATGTTCCCAAGAGACGCAGATGACACAAATTTAGGGCTCATACTCTAAGAAACCAGAGGGCCTAAAACAAAAACCTTGAAGACTAACAAAAATATTTAATTCAGGGTCCACTCTCAAATACAGAACTCTCAGACCAAGAAAGTGCATCAAAGTCCAGTTAAGAGCTTAGTCCTTAGATAAGGTACCTGATTTGCTGGCAACTACCAGCATCTAGGATTATAGTGCTAAAACTTAAGCAGTTCCAGGCAAAGTATGATAACTGGTCAATTAATTGAAGATAGTTTAAAAGTAAACACAGAACTGTTTACAGCTTCAATTTCTCACCTCTCTACTTTCTTGTCACAACGTACTTTGTTTTTTATTCTTTCAAAAAAAAAAAAACTTACTGAATAGATTTCATATATTCCTTTTCGTCCTTCATCACATTCGCGGCGAACCCAATGTCTATTGAGGTAGGCACAGATTCCATTCAGCACTTTGCTGGAGAATCGGTAATCTTCCCACTGCTGAGTGTAGAACTTCAGTACACTCTCATCCATTAAATCTTCTCCATCCTAAAAACAAGGACACTAAAGCTTTAATATGACTTGGTTTGTCATATAAGCAAGACAAAACTTATTGAAAAAGCTACCGCATCAAAATACACTAATACATATAGGTATAATGGGTTCTTTTAATTGCTGTGTATGAAAACATGCTAATATAAATTCTCACAGAACACAAAAATGTTCATTATCAAATTAAACTGGAACTTTTCATGGGTTGAGTACACACAAGCAGTCACAGAGTGCACCCTAAGTTTTCAGAATGTAAGTGTGAGTTTTCTTTCTTTCATGATTTTTCTTTAGTAACTGAACAGTGCTAGGCAACTGTTGTACTTCTAATTCAAGACAGGGCCTTGCTAAGTTGCCCAGGCTGCGCTTAAATTCAAGTGTGCAGCTCAAGTACACCTAGAACCCGTGATCTTCTTGAGATACTGGGATTTTGGGTGTGTCCACCACACCCAGTGGCAATTTCTTTACCCTGGCTCCCTGTGTTCTCCTGTTTTCCAAGGCTACCCTTACCAAACTTTTCTGTCCCTCTGCCTCCACCCCCTAAAAGCTGGGATTATAGGTATATACCTCCATATCTTGCTTTGTTTAGTTTTTAAGCAATTTCTTCTTAAGGAATCTACCTCCACAGTACCTCTATGTTTTCCAGTTTTAAAAAAAAGAAACAAAAACAAAAACCTATCCTATTAATAAATTATAATGGAAGCTAATATACTTATTTTTTAAAAAATGAGCTGATTCACAAACTTGTAATCCTACAAAAATATTCATCTTAATTGTTAGGTATTAATGACATCTCCAAAGTACATTCTACCTTTAAAATCACTGCACTCACTACCATTTAGAGGTTCTACACCGCGTGTGCCAAAGAGGTAGAGGAAAGTCAGTGGGAGCCTGTTCTAGCCTCCCACCTCAGTGTCTTCATGGGGAAAGCCAGTCCAGTAGACCTGTATTCTACAAGTAGCAACATTCAAGTGACCCAACCATCTATGTAAACGTCTGGCCACACCCCAACACAACCAAAGGTTTTTTTTATGTAAATGATGTGAATTTTAAAATGAAAAGCTGGCCTATTCCACATGTAAAATGCAAATGTGTTGCCAATGGAGCCACTACTGAAAACAGAACATACTTTGCTTACAAGAGCTGCGAATTCAAAAAACAGGGGCTATATATAGCAAAACACAAGAACTTTAAAATGGAATATTAGTTATAACTTGTCAGTCAACTACAATCTTTATACTTCCACTTAGCTTGTAAAATAATTAAGAAAAAAGCATTTTGTACACTCTATACCCTCTTCATAAATTAAAAAAAAAAAAACAAAAACAAAAAAAATCCTATAAACACAGAAGAGACTCAGAACCTTCCCGGGTAGAGTAGCAATAGCTTCACTGACTGAAGACATCATGTACAATAGCAGATGAGGGAGCTACCTGCCCACCCAATGGCTGAGTGTAAGGCAGCCTACTCCCTGTTACAGAACAGACTACTAAACACCAAAGGCAGAAGGCTAAGAAAAAGATTCATCAATGCCAAGCAATGGTTTGAGCTAATGCTTTTAAATCACAGGATGTGGGTAGTTGTATCAATAGCCCAGTCTAGGCCTAGGCATGACAGTCATGGCAAAATTGCTGCACTTTAAGAAAAAATAAAATAAGCTGGGCGGTGGTGGCACATGCCTTTAATACCATCACTTGGGAGGCAGAGGCAGGCGGATCTCTGAGTTCGAGGCCAGCCTGCTCTACAAGAGTAAGTTCTAGGACAGGTTTCAAAGCTACAAAGAAACCCTGTCCCGAAAAACCATAAAAAAAAAAAGAAAAAGAAAAATACAAAGTATTTTTATATGTTTCGTATATCAGTGTAACATCTTACCTTGAGAAGATTTGTCAAGTAATTCTTCAAAAACTCCTTCAATCGCTTGTATAACTCCAAGCCAACAAACTGAGCTCCCCCAGGGGTCTGCCCCTTTTTTGACTTAGAAGGAGGGACTCCAGCTCCCCGAGCTTGGTTGGACTGATGCACACTAGTACAGTAGTTATAAACATGACTTGGAGAAAGTTAAGGAGATGAACATATACTTTAGATGCTAACAGTGACTAACGTGAACATATTTCCTTCTGTTTATGTATATTCTCAATATATTGATCAAAACCTGCTAAAAGCTCTTCTGGCCTGTATGGGCTCCTGCATGCACACGGCAAACATATACTTACTCAGGTTCATACACATACATATAATAAAACAGTATCTTTTTAAAGAAAATGAAGACAATCCACAAAGTAGAAAATATTGTTAAGCCATAATCTAAGAAACGACCATAAGTAGAATATATAAAGAACTCTTAAAACACAGTAACAGGACAAATAATTCAATTGAACATAAGTAAAAAAGATCTAAAAGATATATTAATGTCAATAAACACATGAAAAGATCCTTAATACCATTAACCTCCAGAGGAATGCAAATCAAACCATAATGACTAATTCATATTCACTAAGATGGCTAAAGTTAAAAACAAAATAAGGATTGGCCAGAATGGGAAAACACAGGAGCTGCCATACATTGTTAGTGGGTGAGCAACTGATGCAGCCACTTTATCAAAATCAGTTTGGCAACTGTATCAACATAGACACAGATGCAACACAGAGCGCATTATTCATAACAGCCAGAAAAGAAAACAACTCAAATGCCTACCAACCCATAGAAAAACAAAATGTGATCTAGTGACATATATTGAAATAATTCTATTATAAAAACAAATGAAATGCTTATACACAGGATAAAATGGAAGGTATCTAAAAATACACTAAGTAGGTCAGAGCTAGTCATAAGTCATTTTTAAATCAAAAATAAAGTACAATGTGACAAAAAATGAAACACAAGAATGAGGAGGAAGCATATTTAGCAGTAGAAATAAAAAAAATCTAAAAGGCAGTAAGATAGAAGCTTTATGTTGCCGACAATGAGTTCATTACACAATACTAAGTCAGCCACAGACCATAACAAATTCACACGCTGACTTTTATACACTGAATCTTTCCCAAGGACTACCTCAAAGTTTCTTTGGCAAGGAAGCTGGCTGGAAGCTAAGCAGTGATCTGGGATTTTCTCTCAGAGGTCTGTTGGGGTTTCCTACTAGCAGTGGGTAGGAAATGAATGCTCTGAGACAGTGTGGTTATGTTACAGTGCCAAGTTGGAGTCAGGCTCCAGAAATGACCCTACAACTCTCCCAACATCAGTGAAATGACTCATTTTCTATGAGTTCTTTGGGCTTAACAGGAATGAAAGTCTGTAGCAGGATCCTGTTGGTGGCTCTTGCACAGGCACTCCCGGAGCAGCTGCCCTATACCAGGCCTGATGAAAAAGGCCACCTCAAAGTTCATCTCCAACCACTCACTTCACCATTACCTGAGAAAGAGGATGCTTCAACGTTTCCCCCACAGTCACCAATGCTGAGGGACCAGGCTGCCTCAAATGCCTGCTACCCACAGCATTGATACTACTTCTCGCGTGCACACACTGGGCAATCAACTTTATTTCTAATTATTACAGAACTCAGATCATTTCTATTTTCTAAGGGAAAATCCAACTAAAACAACAAAACTAAACAGAGCCACTTTCCATTCACTTTTTCCCCAACTACAATTTCAAAGCTGAACTAAATTTCTATTGACATCCACTGAAACCTGTATTAGACACACCTCCTGTTGAGCTGGCAATAAAGTTCACAAGCAGAGGAGACCCTGGGTTCAAGTCCTGGCACCACAAACCAACCAGAACCAGCTTCCTGCCCTCATCAGTGAGTAAAATGGTTTTTTCAAAATGACAACAGCAAGAGGCAGAATATCATTGGTATAACCAGACTGACAAGTCATAAAACAGCTCTCTCTGGTCTGCAATTATATACATTTCTGAAAAGAAATATCCCACCAAAGCAAGTAATACATCTCAAGGCATATTTTAAAAGCAAAGGCTACTTGCAATTAAGTGTGACAAAGTGCAGAATTTTTCTTTTTAAGGATTAATTTATTTTTGTTTTATGAGTATGTGAGTGCCTAAATTGAGTATGTGTGAGTACCTAAATGTGTGTCTGTGTACCAAGTCTATGCCTGGTACTTAACGAAGAAGGTATTGAGTCCCTAAAACAAGAGCTCTGGGTGGTTGTGAGGTGCCTGGAATCAAACCCAGATTCTCGGAAGATCAGTCAGTGCTCTTAACCACTGAGTCATCATTCCAGAAACCCATTTTATAATGTTTAATCTGAATATATACACCATGCATCAAGTTTGGAAGGAGAGTAGTGAACATACCATATTTATACTAATAAACAAAAAAGTCATGCAGCAATTCTGTGGAGTATATATAAGAAAAATAAAAATCTACCATTAAATGCATGTTTAAACCATCTCCAACTACAACACACAATCAGAAAGCCTAATTTAGTGAAAAACTACAAATTAAAGAAATTTTGGGCTGCTGAAGTTTACATAAAAGCTTGTCAACTTGAATTTGACCTTAAAATCCACATAAAGATAGATGGAAATAAGTACCTCCAAGAGGTTTTCTTCTGATCGCCACATGCACACCATGAAAAGAACCCCTTCCCCCTACCATGCATGCACACTCCACAAATTAATCAATTTAAAAAAAAAAAAAATTCCCAGGGCCAGGCATCACAACCCTATAATCCTAGCACTTGGTAGACTGAGGCAGGAGGATCAAATTTAAGGTTAGTCTGTGTTATAATAGTGAGTCCATCTCAAAAAGGAAAATATTTTAAAAATTACACACACACACACATACACACACAAGGATAAGCAATGAAATTTCCTTAGTCAATGAAGTAATGCTGGTCTGCTTTTGTGCATAACAGAAACCCCACCAGGTCTTCTGCCTTACCACTGAAACCCGCCTTTTAGTCTATTACAAAGTCAGTCATTAAGTCAGACCTAGCAAGCCAAATCCTGTGAGACATACTATCCACTCATTTGGCAGACTCCATTTTTCTTAAACGTACACAACATATCTATGATTCAGCAATCTCTCTCACAGGCATCTACCCAAGAGAACGAGAGAACATATGGTCACTCAACAACTAGTACATGATGTTCATAACAGTGCACCTAACAGCAAACACATGGGAATAACAAAGATCACTGATGGATATGCACAATTTCCATATAGTCATGAAGGAAATGAAGCTCTGATCAACACTGAAGAACAAAGGTTCTGATCATTACTCTAAGATATCAGACACAAAACCATATACTGTATAATTATTTACAGGAAGAGTCTAGAATAAACAAATTCGTAGAAACTAGAAGTGGCTGCCAAAGATAGTGGTGGTGGTGCGACATGTGGATTCAACTGCTAATGAGAACAAGGAGTCTTTCTGGGGTGATGAAAATACCCTAAGAGGACTGGAGAGTTAGCTCAGTGGTTAAGTGTACCAGCTGCTCTTCCAAAGGACCTAGTTTCAATTCCTATTCAAGACCAGACTTTCTGCACTCATATGGCAGCTCACAGCTATCTGTAAAACCAGCTCCAGGGGATCTGGGACATATACATGCACATAAAACACATAAAATCTATCTATCTAACTATATATATCTTAAACACTAAATATACTGAACACTGCACTGCACACTTCTGAAATGAGTTAATTTTTTAAGTGTACGAATACTTCAATTAAGCTGGCATTACTTTAAAAAAATTTTTAAAGACTGTATTATTTGCTGGGCGGTGGTGGCACATATCTTTAATCCCAGCACTCAGGAGACAAGAGACAGTAGGATCTCTGTGATTTTTCAAAATTTTGATTTTCTCATCAATAGAGCGAGTTCCAGGCCAGCCAAGGCCGTTACACAGAAAACAACAACAACAACAACAAAAAAGTCTCGAAAAACCAAAAAAAAAAAAGGGACTGGAGAGATGGCTCAGTAGTTAAGAGCACCCACCGGCTGCTCTTTCAGAAGATCCGGGTTTAATTCCAAGCACCCACATGGCAGTTCACAGCTATCTGTAACTCCAGTTCCAGGGGATCTGACACCTTCACACCAATGCACGTAAAATAGTAAATTTTAAGAAAGAAAAACAAAATATAAATAAACAAATAAATAAAAGTACATTATTTGTATGTGTGTAGAGGTCAGAGGGCAACTTGCAGGAGTTGGTTCTTAACTTCTACCATACTGTAGGATCCAGGGACTGAACTCGGTGTGGGGATTGGTAGCAAGGGCCTTTATTAATTAAACCACCTTGACAGCCCAAAATTTTTTTAACTTATTTTAATTAGGTTTATGCCTCTGTCTATGTGTATGTATACGTGAGTGGGATTGCCTGAGAAGACAAGAGGAGTCCAAGTCTCTGAAGCTGGTTACAGGCATTTGAGAGCCACCAACATGGGTGCTGGGAACTCAGGTTCTCTAGAAGAGATGTACTCTTAAGTCTGAGTCATCTATCTCTCCAGCTCCTCAAAGCTGCTATTTTTTAAAAAGTTCTAAAGTAAAAATATATTTAAATATAAAAACACATGTATACTATGCATATACATTCAGTTTAGTTTAGATACGGTTTCATTTATCTATGTTAATATCTTAGTATTCTAAAATTAAAATATTTGAAATGTTACATAACCTATTTTGAAAAATACTGATATTACTAAAGTTTTAAACTTACATCTCTATGAATGAGCAACTTTAAAGTCCTGGAATCAGTACCAATCTGCTCAGTTAGCTGAGCTTCATTCATTCATTCACTCACTCATTCATTTTTAGAAGGGCTCATGTAGCTGAAGCTGGCCTTGAACTTGCTATGTTGAGGATGGCCTTGAACTCCTTGACCATCCTGACTCTACCATCCTTGTGGGATTACAGACCTGAGTCACCTGGTCTAATTTCAATTTCATATCTGTATAGAATCAAGAAATTACAAAGTAGCCGGGCAGTGGTAGCACATGTCTTTAATCCCAGCACTTGGGAGGCAGAGGCGGGTGAGTTTGAGGCCAGCCTGGTCTACAAGAGCTAGTTCCAGGACAGGACAAGCTCCAGAGTTACAGAGAAACCCTGTCTTGAAAAACCAAAAAGGGGAGGGGGGGAGGAAAGAAGGGTGAGTGAGAGAGAGAGAGACTGAGACAGACACACACATAGACAGACTGACAGAGTGACTAGAAGTTAAAGGCTGGAAAGATGGCTTAGTTGTATAAACACTGGTGGCTCCTGCAGAGGCTCAGGGTTCAGTTCTTGGCATGCACTGTGGTGGTTCATAATCATCCATAATTCCAGTTCCAGGAGATCCGATGTCCTCTTTGGGTTTCCTCAGGCACCAGGAATGGGTGTGGTACACATGACATACATGCAAGTAAGACACTCATACACAGTAAATAAAAATAAATCTTTATAAAAATACAAATTTAACTGGGTCTGAGTGCTGTAACAGTAGGAACTATGCCTTTTATAATCTCAAACCTTTGCAAGAGACAGCATAGTCCTTCATACACATTATGGACCAAAGACCAATGAAAAGTTTTTTGTGATGTTATATCAATTGTGGAGTTGCTGGGGGCTCAGGATCGCATATAAGGAATACTTCTGGGTGTGTGTGAGGGAATTCAGAAAGAGGATTAACCTGGGATGTGAGCTGCACCACCCATGGCAGTACAGCATCTCTGGACTACAGGGAGAGAGGAGCAAGTAGAACACAAGGACTCATTGCTTGCTTGCTGTGGACACTGCTGTCAGCAGCTGCACAGTCCTGCTACCATAAGCTACCATGTCTCTCTGGTTGTGATGAACTGTAAACACATTTAAACCCTTCTTCCCCTAAGCTGTTCTGTGAGAACAACCAGAAAAGTAGCTACTCTACTCTTAGTACTGCATTTGTTAAGACAAAACCATAATCATCAAGCTTTTGTTCTATGTGAGCCCTTTAAAACTGGTAAACAGTTTTTACCTGGTAAAGAGCAAATAGAAAATATTTTAGGACTTTCTGGACCAGACTTTCTGATACAACTACCATACTCGCCTGTGAAATGAAGGCAGTCACAATGTTTTAAACCACTCAGGCCAATACTGCCCAATAAACTTTCTATAATATAGTCAGCTTATTGAACATCTAGAAATATGGTTATTATTGCTAAGGACCTGAATTTTAAAATTGTTACTTCTCAGTGTTTACAGGTGTTCTCACGGGCTCATATATTTCAATGTTTGTTCCATAGTTGATAAAACTGTTTCTGAAGGATTAGAAGGTGTGGCCTTGTTGGAGGTGAGTCATTGGGAATGGGCTTTGAGGTTTCAAAAGCTCATACCTTGCTTCCCCCCAACCCATTCTGCCTCCAACTCGTGGTTAAAATGTGAGCTCTCAGGCACTGCCTCAGCACCATGCTTGTCTGCCTGCTGCCAAGTTCACAACATGATAATCATGAACTCACCCTCTGAAACTGTAAGAAAGTTCCTACTAAATGTTTTTTATAAGTTGCTTTGGTCAGGGCATCTCATCGTGACAATAGAAAAATGAAAAGCAACTAATACAAGAGGGTACCTGTTATAGGATCTCCCCAAGGGGGGAAAATCTCAATTATTTGATTATAAATAATGACAATGTATTTGCATACAATTCATCTGTAGTCTCATATTATACTTTAAATCATTTCTGGATTACTTAAAATGCCTAATAAAATACAATACAAAATGCCTATACAACAGTTGTTATACTGCTCAGAGAATGATAAAACAAGGTCTACATGTTTAATAGAGAGCCTTTTTTTCAAGTATTTTCAATCATAGTTGTTGAATCTATCGATGTAGAACCTGCTGATACAAAGGCAAAGAGGCTCAGCAGGTAGAAGTGTTTGTTGCCAAGCTTAAAGTTGTAAGTTTGAACCCCAGACCCAGACTGTGCTGGCAGGAGAGAACTGACTCTTACAGGTTATCCTCTAACCTCCACATGTGCACTGTAAACACTTGCGTGCACAAACACACACATGTGCACAGTCCCTGCTGAAAGCAAGGGCTGGGGAGCAGGTAAGTTTCAAATGTAAACATCTATAGGCACTAATCAGCACCACCTTAATTAATCAAATTACCTCTGTTGAAAACAGAAAGGTAAAAAACAAAATTTTGATTTTATTTCAGATAAACAAGGAAATATGACATAACATTTCTAATAATTAAGAGAACATACCACTACACAGTCACAATTCTAGACACACCAACCACAGCTCAAGCAAGAGGATACGTGTAGAGCTCCATGTATCTGGACTTTGCCATGCTTTGTCTGGTGTACACTTGCTGAATCCCAGCTCTGAGGTCATCCCAGATCTGGTCAAGCCCGATCTGCTTCAGTCCATGGGGATTCTGACTCCTGTTTGATGACATTATGAGGGATGTTTTGAAGTTGTCCAGTACAGCAACCCTTGTAAAAACACAGCTAATTCTCCATTAGTTGAAAATACAGTATCATTCCAAATTTATTCACAGCAGCTCAGAAAGAATGTTCTTTAAGTGTAGAAAGTAAAATCTCATTGCAGGCAAACCTGAAAAGAAAAGAAAAATTGATCAATTCTAACTTTCTGGGGTAGGTAACAGGGCAACCCAATCCAACAATCTGCGGGTGTCCAAATAATAGGTCTGTGTGTGAAATATGCTTAGACATTTCATCCAAAATCATTTAACTAATAGCGCTCTTGAAAAAAGTTGAGAAAAAGAAGCAAAAAGAGACTACTGTCATTCTTTATCTTCTAAAGTCATCTAAAGTTGAAACACAGCACTGGACCTTTATAACAGACAAACTAAAAAAGACAGAGAACATGCTTGGGAAATTCCCAGAAAAAAATAGGAAGAGTTAGTTAACAAGTAGGAAAAGTAGCGCAATCTCACTAGTTGCCTCTAAGTTTTAGGAATTCTTCACTCAGCACTTGGCAGAAAAGCTAACATTGAAAAAGTGAAGATGAATAGACACATGGCTTTCTTTTAGTAAGGGAATTTGGGGAGAATTATCAAAATTTACAATGTACCTTGGATTCAGGAGTCCTGACAGTAGATGCTTACCAAATGGCTGTGGTATTATTAATATGGTAATACTGTAATAATATGGTTATCATTTCTAAGTGTATGAAATTTCACTATTTCAAAAACAATCTGTAAGGCTCAAGGACCTTACAGAATACCATACTGTATTTAGTTGGCACTTCACAATGCACACATACTTTAGAATTGTTTATGCACAGCACATTAAAATGTAGAGGTTTCAAATAAGTACTTCTAAGTGCAAATGTTAAAAAAAAATTGAACTCTTTTAATGGCTTCATGAAATAAATGTCAATTAAATAAAACAGCAAAGGCTGCCATTCTACAAATCGAAGCCTGAGATACCTCAAGTCATTCAGCACACCATATCTCCTGATCAACATCACGAAGCTCCACACAATACAAGGCCTTCTAGGTAGTGAATATAGATTAAGTTTTGACTACTGAAACTTCAATTATTTCTAACACTCATAATGTGAGCTATAATACTAAATATTTTATGAAACCAAACCATTTCTATCCTAAAAGGATTTTATTTCATACATTCAAACATGTTCAAATGTGCATTATAACCAATATAATATATGACTCCTTTAAATATAAAGAAAGCAACAACTCAGCAAATGTTTCCTACACAGTTTCAATCTTCCTTTTATTCACCTTGGCGGAATCACAGTAACATCCCACTTGATAATAATCAGCATTTGGGCTGGTGCTGCCACCTACTAGCATCAACTTTACACATTCCTCCCCCATCACTTCTTTCCTTATTTCCCCATGAGGAACTCAAATTCGTCAAAACTAGAATCAACAGTGCAGTTATTTCTAATTGCTACCAGCAATGGAAAAAACTATTCTCTACCACCTGAAGCTAGCCCAACTCAGAACATGGGGAAGCCACTGTATCCACCGTTCAGGATTCCTGGGAGGATTCTGATACAGAGTGCTATTGATGCTGTCAAGGACTCGTTCACATCGATTAGTTCTCTGTTGTTTCCTCCTCCAGTGATTATCACCATTTCTCTAAACTGAACTCTCATATCTCTGTCCATTCGTACCAGGCCATTGTCCTTTTTCAAAGCAGCAGAGCCTGAAACTGTCATCCTAATTCCTAATAAATGGTCAATCCCCAGGACCACGTGGTCCCGCGAGCTGTCCTCTAACATCTTCTATACACTTGCATACACAACACATTTTCCATCCCAGCATAAGCAATATGCCTGCCACATACATACCCTATGCAGTGTTTTATACTGTCCCCTTTTTTGTATACTGTGCTTTAATTTCTAACCACCTGCTCCTCCCTTTTCTCTGGTTATCCATACTGAGTATCTAAAACTTAAAAGCAATAAGAGGCTCTCAAGGATTTCCAAGTCAGTATATACATAAATGGGCAACTTTAAAGAAAAAACTTATCTTACATTTTTAATATCCTCCAGAGAGCCTCACACCAGCATGTTGTAACTAATATGGCAGAGGAATCCAAACCTAAAGCACACTGCAGAAATGTCTGAAGGGCAGATTGCAAGCTGGTACAGTCCATAGTGTAGGTGGAACAGTTTTCTTAAGTTATAGGCATTTGTGAAATAAAAAGCAGAAAGTCAACTGGGCTAAGAAGGTATTTGTGATTCAGGCCATAAAACTCAAGGTCAACCAAGAAGCAAACTGTCACAGCTTCACTGGGTCTCCAAACCTGCAGGGACCAGGACACACAGGGCAGGCAGCCTGTAGCTAAAGCCGATCCTATATTCACTTACCTCTGAGCAGTCTCTCCACAGAGGACACCTCAACAAGTAAGGGTTGTCCACCAGACCGCTCCAACAGCCTGGAGAAGATGAGGCTTTTGCCAGTCTAGGTCATATGTGTGCAAATACACAAGTGTGTGTGCTTAATTTGCCTTCACAGCACCCAACGCTGGGGAGATGAACTGACTGTAAAACTAGAGCAGTAAAGCAGAATAGTGGTATCCATAAATAACTGGTTATTATCACTGCTGATTTTTCAGAAATATATACTATTTTACCAGTTATACATCCGCCATCTTATAACTAAGCCATCAAAAAACCTGAAAATTTCAGCAGATTTCCTAAGACAGAACTCAGGTAGTTTTAACTAAGAAGTAAAAAGTTGCTTATCTTAGCCCATAACCAGGTTAGAAGCGCTTCAAAACTCAGTTAATCTTAAAACAAAATCTTAACAAGACTACTTAGAAAATCGAGCTGTTTTCAAGCACTGCTGGCATCACAGGATCACCAACTCCATGACAAAGTTCCCCAAGCTCTAGAGAACACAGCATTTGCAGATCCACTACTTCACAATTTGGGAGTGTGGTTCAAGTAGCCTGAAGATTAAGTTGCCAATGAGGGAAGTAATACCAGCTAAGGCAGCTAAGAGTCCCCCGACTACTTAAGTGTTCTCTAGGAGTCCCAGCCATACAGGCTCCTTCCAATTCCTGGACGATGCATAGGTCACATATTCCTGATAGGCAACCATCACCAACTAAGGACAGAGACAGATGGCAGAACTAGTTGTGGCCACTGGCACATGAAGCCTATGTGAATTACAACAGCTTCCATTCTTCATTTTTGTCTTGAGCAACTAAAACACAGCAGTAATATAAACAGAGCTAAGAGAAAAGCTCTGTTGTTGTATACTCAAGGAGCAGGACAGCCTCCACTATGCTAGACCTGGCTATCTCAGAGTCATCAACTGCACTAACCTAAAGGTCAGAAAACTATTTTTCTTCAGGAATCACTCCCTTGAAAACAGACCACCAAAAATAAAAATTCTTAAAACTTTAAGTACATTTTTACTCAAAAGCAGAATCCATAAACCTCATCTCAATTTTTTGCAAGCACTCCAAAATGTGACATTCCTGCCCTCATGTCTATAAACTGAGACTAAATACATTTAGCAGATGCTGTTGCTGAAGCCAAAGCAGTGAAGCGTTAAAGTAAGATGAGTTGTAAAAGGACACAAGAATTAGGAGTTTTCAAGAAAAACCTGCAAATGGTTAGGTTTACTGTTGCTGAAAAACAAAAAGAAAAACCTAGCAAAACAAAATGTTACAGCCCCTTCTAAAAACTAAGCCTAGAGTCCAAGGAAAAGTACACTGAAAGTTTGCTTCTAAATTAAAATAAGACTGAATTTAGCTGTTCTAGTTTGGTCATTTATTGTGCGTTCGTGGGTGTGGTTGATGTGAGTTGTCTTCCTTAAATGCTCTCCACCATACACACCAAGGCAGGGAGTGTCTCTCACTTAAACTTAAAAGCTTGCCAATTTGGCTAGTCTAGCTAGCCAGCTTGCTATAAGGATCATTACTCTGTCTTCTGAGTGCTGCAAATACAGGTGAACCCCCAGGACCACCAGCATTTACTTGGGAATAAGAGTATAAATTTGGTACTTAGGTCTGTGTGACAAGTGATTAACTCTGTGAGCCAGCTCCCCAGCCTTAGTACAGTAACATTTTAAAGCAGATAAAATATATTATTTTAGAGCCGGCAGTGGTGGCGCATGCCTTTAATCCCAGCACTCGGGAGGCAGAGACAGGCGGATCTTTGTGAGTTCGAGGCCAGCCTGGTCTACAAGAGCTAGTTCCAGGACAGGCTCCAAAGCCACAGAGAAACCCTGTCTCGTAAAACCAAAAAAAAAAAAAATTATATATATATAATTTTAAATAATCATTTAAATAAAAACTTAAATGATCCTGGGCATTACTCAATAAAATTATTATTCATTTTCTATTTATTTGCAAAAAGTATGCACAACACCCTGACTTTTCCCTACAGTGTGGCACATACTTATGAAATGTACAGTAAAATTATTCAGACCGAGAGAAACTCCTACGTGTGTACAACAGACTTTGGCTCCAATGTTTATACGAATGGGGAGGACAGCCCACATGTCCACAACCAGAATTCACAAATAAGCTACGTGATAGCTAATGAATTACTTATTTCATTCCTATGACAAAATACCTGACATAATTTAAAAGAACAAGAATTCGTGCTATTCAGTTTCAGGGATCCATAGGCATCATGGCAGGTTGATGTGGCTGAATGCTGATCACCTTCAGGAGTGGTCTTCTCCCCTTGGTTAATCCTTCTGGAAAAGCCCTCAAAGATACAGAAGTGTGTTTTACTAATGTATCAGGTACTTCTCAACCCAATTAAACTGACAATCAAGATTAGTCATCCATCACATGACTGACTACTCCTTATCAACCTGACAACCAAACCTATCTCCCTAAATTAGAACAGTTACAGTCCATCTCTGGCACTCAAAACAAACTCATCTCATAATCCAAGATTCTCCAAAAGCCTTCACAGTTCCAACACTATTCAAAGTCCAAGTTCAAAGACTCCTCTGACCCTCAAGACAAATGCAACTGTGAATCCCTGAAAACCTAAAAATCAAAACCAAGTTATACAATTCTAGGATACAATGGCACAGAACACTCCAGGCAGGAAATGGAGACATAGAAAAGAAGGATAGGACAAGAGGAAGCAAATCTGAGCCATGTGCAGTATCTAGAGGTGTCCTGTGTCAAAGGGTTTCAGCAGCTGTGTCTGGATGACATTCCTATTGCAGGCCACCTGGCCTGTTAGTCTGGTTTTTATCTGACTGCAACCTACAAGTTTCCTTGAAATGTTTCATGTGCCTGGCATCTTCAGCAGGTTAGATCTCACCTTCAAGTTTTATGCACTGCAGAAGGGGCTTCTCATTCTGTCATTGGCTGCCTGGCCTTCCAAGCTTTACTTTGAGGTCTAGGTGAGTTCTCTATGATCTCATACTCCAGAACATTTTCCATATCTGAAAAGCCCGCACCATGCAGTCAAAGTCTGTCAGCTCAAGCAGAAGACTGGGGCCTTCAAGATAAAAGTAACATTGGCCTTGGAGTAACGGTGAGTTGAGTCCTGGGAAATTCTAAGGTGTCCTTGCGGAAGCAGGGTTCCCTGTAAGTATTCTTCTCAAGGGAAAGCCAACCAAATTCACTCCTTCACACCTTGAGTCTGTGATGGGTGGTAGGTATCTAGCTAATTCTTATGCCTACAAAGTATTTTTCCTACTATGCCATGTGAAGTTCTTAGCTTACTTTTAATACCACATTTTCCTTTGGCCTCTACTTTATCATCACTTCTTTTTTGGAAGAAAAAAAAACTACAAAATTTCCAAACACCTGCACTCTACTTTTTACTGACAGTTTGTTTGTAGCACAAATAATAAAAACCCAGAGGCAGATACTGGGATTCAAGCTGAAGATCAGAATAACAAAGCAGCCAAGCCACTAGAGAGCTCTTACCTCTACCAATGCTCAGACAAACAAAGGAGCAATCCTGTCCTCAGTGTGACTTTGGAATACTATGCTCTCCAATTAGACTGCACTGAGCTCCTCCTATCTCCTTCCCCTTACATTCCTCTCTCCGCCCAGCCATAACTCTTTAGTGCTGAGATTAAAGGCGTGTGATTCCAAGTTCTGGGATCACCTTTGTGTGAGCTCTGCTTCTCTTGTAGACAGATTCAATCTTGTGTAGTCCAGATCCCTCTGCCTCTGTCTCCAGTGCCCTGGAATTAAAGGTGTGTGTCACTACTCCCTGGTCTCTAGTGGCTTAGCTCTGCACTCTGATAGTTAAGCAAACTTTTGTTAAAACATAAAATATCACGACAGCAGTTCTGTTTACTTGGCTCAAAGCAAGCAGCAGTAACTCGGACACAGCCTAAAGGGGGCCTACCTTGAAAGTCCTCTATCAAATAGTTGGTCACCATTATACTTAGTATCCTAGTCTCAGGACACAAACAAAAATGCAGGCAACTTCACTGCAAAAGTCCTATCTGAAACTTCCAAGAGCCTTTCCTTCTTTCTGATGGGTCTTCTTCTACCTGACTTTTCCTTAGCTCAAAACTGGGAGAGCACCAGTTTCTCCTTAAATTGCTTACACATCACACCCTTCATTTTCTCCCTGGACCCTGAGAAGGAAGTCTAGCCTCATGACTCATCTCTCCACTTTCAAACAAATATCCTTTCTTTATTTCCCACCCTGGTAAGAGAAATGGCTTTGATTTCCTCTTGCTCTTATCCAAACAAAAAATCAGTTTTATTAATTTTAACTTTGCCATTATTTCTTAATAATGTCAGTCAGTCAGTCTCTTTATATCCAGGACTACTAGAGACTGGACATTATCTCCACCTGGGTCATCACCATTAAAGGGTCTTCACTGCTCTCACTGTCACCAACTTTGCCCTTCTAGTCATTTTCCACACTGCTGCTCCAGGAAATCTCTCTCGTACAGACATACACATTTTGTTAAATTAATTAACCCCAGTAATTTTCTACAGCCTGATTTTGATATACCATTCCAACATGTAGAACTGTCCTATGTCCACTTATCAATCACAGAAGGAAAGGAAATATTCACTATAGGGTATTACACTAGATTGATCCAAACAGCACTTTTTGTTTTGTCTCAGAGGCAGGGTCTTGCTGTGTTGTCCCAAACTCAAGAGCCTCCTGAGCAGCAGGGTTTGCAGGTATCACCATACCTGCTCTGAGAGAAGCTGCTTCAGCTAACTTAATCCTTAAATAACTATATTCTCTGCATGGCACTATCTCCACCTTGAAAACAAGGAAACAGGCTCAGAGACATTACATATTTTGTCCAAACTCAATATTACTGACTGGGAAGAATTTCAACTTAAGACTTGAAATTCTGCAATCTATTTTCTATCCCATCACAAGTTGTTTCCTTAGGAAGGTGGGGCCTCTTATTCCACTTCCTCAAAGAGTCTGTTTCCAAGAGTTCCTCTTAATTCAATACTACAGCAGGTGCTCCCTAAAAAAACATGCAAAAGACAGCTGAAAAGCTTCATGGTGTAAGTGTGACAACTCTTCTTGTTGCTGCCAAATGAGGTCAGAAAGTGCTAGTAATTGCACGACCTTGACTTTCACCAATACATCGAAACCCACACAAAGCTTCTGTTCGAATCTTCATTAGTAAGTTATTTCAATTTTCACCAGTTTTGTAAATTCACGTAAGCACACCAGAAAAAGGAACTGGTATGCTGTAAATACAACCTGCATATGCAAATATCAGCATTCTTTTTGTACAAAACATTTACTATTTTATGCAAAGCTACATAATTTCAGTACTGAAATTCGAGGCTCACAAAACTCACTTAAAATTTAAATTACCTCTTTTAAACACAAAGTGAAAGGAACTTCTATTCAAACTATGATTTTACAAGAAACACATGAAAATTAAATCAGGGCTGACACTGTGGCTCAATGGTAGAACGCTACGTATTATCCCCAGCACATCTAATTTTTAATTAAAATCCTAATAAAGGTTTACTACAGATATTAGTCAAGCTTATCTATACTTCTTTAGGCCATTTCAAGGTTTTAAGTCAATGGCTCTGAGAGAAGAAACAAATATGTGTCCAAAGGAGAATACAGTCTGCTTTTTTTTTAATATTTATTTACTTATTATGTATACAATATTCTGTCTGTGTGTATGTCTGCAGGCCAGAAGAGGGCACCAGATCTCATTACAGATGGTTGTGAGCCACCATGTGGTTGCCAGGAATTGAACTCAGGACCTTTGGAAGAGCAGGCAATGCTCTTACCCACTGAGTCATTTCTCCAGCCCCTACAGTCTGCTTCTTAAACAACCAAAATCAACTCAAGTCCCAGGGATATCATAAATACTTCCAATGCCTTATTTTTATCTCTTTCCAAGTCAGCAAATATTTACAGAACTTAAGTCAGTTAAAGCAAATTTAGCATGTGGTTCATCAATTCCAGTAAGTTATCTAGCCCCAAATTTAAAAAAAAAAAAAAAACACACACACACACAAAATGTTTATATCAATGTCTGTGGCACATTATTTATAAAGCCAAAAAGTCTAAAAAGTTTAACAACTCAAATGACCATTGATCAACAAGTAAATAAATACAAGGCAGCTCTACTATTAAATATTACTAACAATGTAAAAACATGAAGTACTAGGGGCTGGAGAAATGGCCCAGTGGTTAACAGCACCTGCTGCTCTTGCAAGAGGACTCAGGTTTGGTTCTTGGCATCCACAGAGCAGCTCACAGCCACCTGTAATTTCAGTTCCAAGTGATCCAATGCCCCCTTCTGGCCTCCAGGGATAATGGAATATATGTGGTACACACACATAAATACAAGCAAAACACCCACACGTAAACTTTTTTAAAAAAATAAAGTACTGATACAACACAGATGAACCCTAAAAATATATCAATCAAGTGGGTGCCAGGTACAAAACACCATATATCACACAAGTAATTTTTGTATTGTGTGAAATGTCTAGAAGAAGCATCCCTAGACAGAAATAGATTAGTGGTTGCCTAGATCAGGGTGGGAATGACTACAAATCTTTTAGGCTGCAGAAACATTCTGAACTGGATACATCTGCATAACTCTAACTTTCCTAGAGCTAAATTATTTATAAATTTAAACAAGTGTATTTTAAGATATATAACACCTAAACGAAGCCATTAAAGGGAAAGGGGACTAGAGAGATGGCTCAGCAGTTAGGAGCACTGGCTACTCATCTATAGGACCTGAGTTTAGGTCTCAGCACCCACATGGCTCTCACAACCATCCTTAACTCTAGTTCCAAGGGATTCGGTGCCCTCTTCTAGCATCCTTGGGTACCAAGCATACATATAGAAAAAATACTCATACACTTAAAAAAAAAAAACTATGTGGTGGGAGGGGCAAAAATGGACGGGGAACGACCACACTTAAACAAGTTAATTTTAAATTTTTTATGCATTTCATTTAGTTCATTTCACGGGTATGAAAACACTGCCAGAAGATGACTTGAGTTCTACATATATATGTGCTTTTAAACTAACACTAAGATTAGTGAGATTACTGAACACTCTAACTTAAAGCTTTACCCTATCAGCAGAGGTGTTGATCCCTGCCCTATGTAAACAGGAAAATATTTAAACAGAAAAAATACAAGTTCAAAGCACAGGTCATGAGATGTATATAATTTATCAGCCTACTAACAAAGACATAGATAACAATGGAGACACAAGTTCAGAAGGGAAACAAGTCTTGTCTGGCCATAATGATGGCCACAATGATCAAGAAGAAGGTTTTCAAACAATGATTTTATCTTTCAGCAAGGGTGACTAATATCTCAACAGCAGAAGTACAAACAGGGAAGAACAGTGAACGGAATAAAGCAGACAAGGTTAGTCGGGCGGTGGTGGTGCACACCTTTAATCCCAGCACTTGGGAGGCAGAGGCAGGTGGATCTCTGTCAGTTCGAGCCCAGCCTGGTCTAAAAGAGCTAGTTCCAGGACAGGCTCCAAAGCTGCAGAGAAACCCTGTCTCAAATGCCCCCCCCCAAAAAAAAAGCAGGCAAGGTTGAGGGACAAATGTGTACAAAAAGCTTGAGAGGCAGGGAGGGCACATTTGTGCTAAGTGTACGCAGGCCTTTAGTTTGTAGCTATGAGCAGAAAGGGGTTCTACTAACCTGAGTTTATAAATGTTAGTCTAACAAGTTGTGAACTTTACCCTGAGGAGGACAAAAGCAGTGTCCTAATAGGAACTTGAACAAGAGAACTGAGATAATGAATGGCTCTATACCCACAACAGCAATGGAAAACAAAGGCCAGATGAGAAAGACAATTCAAAGAATTACGGTCAATGACCCAAGGAGTGCCACATAGGGAAAGAGTGAAAGATGACAACAGCTGCCTCAGATTTGTACTTGCAAACCTCCAACAATTTCTCCTTCCATTCCAGGAGAGACAATAACATTATTAACATTCAAGAGGCTGGAGAGAGGGCTCCGCTGTTAGGAATATTTGGGGCTCTTGTAGAGCACCAGAGTTCCCAGCACAAATGTCAGGCAGCTCACAACTACTTGTAACTTAAGTTCCAGATCTGACAATGTCTTTTCTGGATTTGGAGGCAATCTGTATGCACATACCTCTCCCTATATACACAAAATTTGAAATAAATAAAAAATAAATGTTAAAAAAAAAATCAACCTGGTTATAATTCATAGAAATGTTCATTGATACAAGTTGGCTTTTTTTTCCCCCTAAAAATAGAAACATTTAGCCGGGCGGTGGTGGCGCACGCCTTTAATCCCAGCACTTGGGAGGCAGAGGCAGGCGGATCTCTGTGAGTTCGAGACCAGCCTGGTCTACAAGAGCTAGTTCCAGGAAAGGCTCCAAAGCTACAGAGAAACCCTGTCTCAAAAAACCAAAAATAATAATAATAATAATAATAATAATAATAATAATTTTAAAAAGTAGAAACATTTACCCTTCCACCCTGAAATCTACTTCTAGGAATTTTTCCCACAAATAAATAGGCCAAAGTCACAAAAAGTTGTAAATTCAAGTTTGGTCACTGCAAAATACTAGTAATTGATCAAAAAAGTCCACCAACTGAGGATAAGAAGACCTCACTTTAGTATATCCACACCTTGGTGGTCTGTGCAATTATGCAAAGGAATGAAGAGGGCCCCTGGGTACTGACCACACAGAATATCTCAGTGTAAGAGTGATAAAAACATAGCTGCCTGTATGATCTCAGTCAATGGTTCCCTGTTTAGGCAATCACTTAACAACACATTGTAAACAAACATGGAGTTCAAAAGTGTGTTATTTCACAACTAGACAAGCTAAATGATCAGTTAGACACCTATCAGCAGGTTTCTGTGAAACTTTCATAGGTACTAAATTCAACACTTAATTTTAAAGTTTTTATGCTATAAGACCTCAAAAGTAAAAGAAGTATGAAACAATGACATATGGCTAATAAGTTATGTGAAGGAGCATGACTCGAGAAGAGAGATAAGAGTGCTCAATTTTACATATGTTAACTTTGAAAAAAACCACAAAAATGAAAATGCTCAAGTGGACAGGTTTTAAAATTATAAATCTTGGCCAGTGAGAAGGTTCAGTGGGTAAAGGTAATCTAAGCATGATGACCTGAATTTGACCACCCGTGCTCTTATGATGAAAGGAGAGAGCCAATTCCTGAAAGCTGCCCTCTGACCTCCAGTGTGTTATGATGTGCATGCCTGCCCCCTGATAAATGTTAATATAAATAAGTGTAAAAGAATACAACACAAAACTCAAGCTCAAAGGAAACCACACCTCAAGAAATAAGCAGAAATATACAAGTACAGGTATCAGCCTGGATAATATCTTCAAAGTATAAAAAAGTAACAGAGATGGGGACTGGCACTTATAACAACAACCACTGAGGCATAGGCTCTTCTGTCTCACTGGGAACAGAAAACCCAAAATACAGACTAAAGGAGAAGAGTTAATGTAATGAGTGCAACAGCAAAAAGGCTTAACACCTATCAATGAAAAAATCTACTTTGAAAGTCACTGACTATATGTTAAGTGTGGAGATTGGGAACCTTAAGAAATGTTGCTCCAGATGAAGAGCGCTTTGTACCCTCAACACCAAGGGGCAGGCAGGGGTCTCTACTAGACGGAGAAGCAAGGAAACCAGCACACTCAAAACAATTGTGAGAAGAGATGGCGGACCCTGTTGCTAACACACACAGACACTGCCTTTCCTGATCCTGCTGTCACAGCTGGGTTCCCAGAACACCTCAGCTATGATAGCTTTTTCCCACTCCCCACTACACAACGATACTAAAATGAGGTACAAGTTAAGCTCTGAAGCTAGAATGCAAGTATAACTTACAAATGACTGGGCAGATACGACAACTATTATGCCTCAATTTCCAAAATTAAATCACATACCTTACTTAAAAACATAATCCACCCTTTCTGCATGTCTCAGACTGAATTTATGTGACCATGGATTCACAGCCAGATACAAAGCAGACCACAGTCTGCTGCAGCATGTTTGTGTCTCTGCCTTCTACTCCTTTCAACAAGTCCTTCTGGCAACCTCAACACTATGACCCCCAACTCAGCTCACCACCAGATGGCATTGAATAAATAAACCAATTGCTGCCTAGAAGAGATAAATAAAGCAAAATATTACATGTGACTAGCTTGTGACTAGCGCATTCACCTAGAATACCCAACTAACTGACCCGTTTCATACTGACAATCTGAACTGTTCATTCATGTTAAAATAATCCTTAAAAAATAAACACGGGGCGTGGGGAGCATTGTTCAGGGGATTCAGTTTAGTTTTATCAGATGCATAAGCTTTGGAGAGCTACTGCACAGTATAGTGCCTATAGTTAATAACATATTGTATATTGTATACATGCCGGTAAGTAAAAGAAAAAAGAGAAATGCTAAGAAGAAATCCTGAAGGTTCTTGCAAAAGGATAAATATGTGAGGTTATTGAAATTATAGTTTGGCCTCATCATTTAATAGCATTTAGGGGACCAGAAGTATAAAATCTCAGCAGTAAGAGCTCAGGTCTAGGCCCTGGTTTCCAACCCTGCTACCAAAAAGGTAAAGAACAGCTATCTTACTGTATGACATAAATATAAAAAAGTTTCACCTCAACAAGGTGAAGGAGGGAAGTAAACACCAGATTCTCAGAACTGTTGTAAAGATTAAGACACTCTAGGTAGAAATATAGCTGGGACATAGTAGGAACCCTCCCAGCAAATGATTGCTTTCTTCCTTCTAAAACCCAGAGTGGCAGATGTTCCTTAAAACCCATGAGCTTCTAAATCATATGCATTTACTAGAAAATGGCTACAATACATTAGAAACAAGGGCAAGTCTAGGATGATGAACTTACTCATGTAGTATTTGCAAACATTTTCTTAAAAAGGAGAAGTTAATTGTTGATTTGTATAATGCACTTGTAAAACACTTATAGACAACAAGACACAAAACATTAGTAAGCAAAAGATACCATTTAATATTAAATGTTATACTTATTTTCCTTGCTTAATTTGAAATTAGGCTTTCTTAATAGTCATTGCTATTTGGGTAACCAATGCTTTATTAAGTAGGTTTTACATTTATAACTTATTATAAAAACGGAAAATGTAGCCGGGCGGTGGTGGCGCACGCCTTTAATCCCAGCACTCGGGAGGCAGAGGCAGGCGGATCTTTGTGAGTTCGAGACCAGCCTGATCTACAAGAGCTAGTTCCAGCGCAGGCTCCAAAGCCACAGAGAAACCCTGTCTCGGAAAAACCAAAAAAAAAAAAAAGGAAAATGTATATTTACTTTTTCTATTGCTGCAATAAAATACCCTGACAATAGAACTTAAGGGAGGAAGACTTTATTTCGTATCATTTTAAGGGTACAGTCCATCGTGAAGGGGAAGGTTCGGTGGCAGGAGTGTAAGGCAGCTGACCACATTGCATCCACAGTCAGGAAGCAGAAGCTGATGAAAGACTATGCTCAGGTAGCTTTTTTATTTTTATTGAGTTCAGGATTCTAGCTGGAGGAATGGTACTGCCCATTTCAACCTACTCTAGATAATTCCTCAGAGATGTGCCCAGAGATCTGTTTCTATGGTGACCATAGAAACATCCATTTGACATGTGTATATATAATGACTATCTGTAAACAGAGAATCTCACCCTCTTAGAGGTTTCAAGAGCAAAACCACTGATCCACAGGCCCATGGTTCTATGGCTGGAGCTGGTGCATGGTTGACAGCTCAATCATCAGCACTCAACAGCATCTGGCACAATGCAGATGTTCTAGCAATCTGGTTAGCTACGCACTCTAAATCCTGTGATAACTGACACTCTGCAGATACTTTGCAGAGGGCCATGTTCAGCACCCACATCCTGACTAACTCCAGTTTCAGGGGATTCATCATTTTCTTCTGGTCACTGCCACCTAGCACACACAACACACACATACACACGTGAGCAAGTACTCATAACAATAAATCATTTAAAATTTTGGGAGAAAGATAGTTATTTAAACAATCTGTACGAATTATAAAACTGATGTTATAAGTTAAGAAAGAAGACCATGACCCCCAATCCTGGCAGAGGTTAAAAGCAAACATTTGTATTTTGAACTCCACAGTTCCATCCTGCTCCTACCATTCTCTGAAAGCTACTAAGCCGGAGAACCAGATCCTCAAATTTTTACAAAAGGAATCCAGCAGCCTTCTCCTTTTGATCGTTCTTGTTCTTATTCTGATTATAGAATCTAAATATTTACAGTCATTCTCTCAAACATATGTTTTCAACTACATGAAACTCAGATATCAAAGTATAGAATTTTCTCATAGGAATGAACATCTAGCAATTAGTAAATAATTTTTGTTCTCTTAGAACTGGTACCAGAACAATTATAAGACTATCTCTATTAAGCCTAAATACCTATAAAGCATTAAAAGTACTAAAATTACTTCATATTGAAGTTTAGCTCAGCCAACCTCTGTACCCTTTCTACTTTAGTTATTATGATTCCAAGAGGATACCATGAGCACTTAGAAAACTCGAAAATTTGCCAGGAAATATTAGCACATGAGACTCCAAAGGTGTCATATAGAACTGACCTGTCTGTCAAAATCTAATTTAAAGTCTAGTTTGATTTTTTTTAATTATACTTATTTACTTGTGGGGTGAAGGAAGTTTGGGGGGGAGGTCAGAGGTCTGCAGGTGTTGGTTCTCTTCTTCCACACGTGCATTCAACGTCAAGTGGTCAGGCTTGGATGCAGGCACTTTTACCTGTGCTAAGACATCTTATCAGCCCCCAAATAGTCTAGTTTTAACTACTAAAAACTAAATTCCAATTTTCAGTTTCAGGGCAATACTTTCCCTCAATAATCTAGTTGAATTTTTTTTTTTTTTTTTTNAATACTTTCCCTCAATAATCTAGTTGAATTTTTTTTTTTTTTTTTTGGTTTTTCGAGACAGGGTTTCTCTGTGGCTTTGGAGCCTGTCCTGGAACTAGCTCTTGTAGACCAGGCTGGTCTCGAACTCACGAAGATCCACCTGCCTCTGCCTCCCAAGTGCTGGGATTAAAGGCATGCGCCACCATCGCCCGGCATCTAGTTGAATCTTATTTCTCCAAACTCTTATGTATTTTGTTGCTAAGCATTTTCCTTTACAATAAGGAAAAAAGGAATTGTATTTTTCCCCATCATCCACCTATAGCATACATGTTGTTCAAACTAAGAGCTATAATCCATTATTCCTGTATAGATCAGGAAATCAATTTAGTAAGTAGCAATTGGAACTATTTTCTAAAGACTAACAAAGGAAACAAACAAACTTCATAGGACCTAACAAGGTATGTATTCCTATCAAATGCTCAGAACCGTAAGAGTTTTTTTTTCTCTTCCAGACCTTGGAATGTCATAGGCATATATAAGATACCTTGGATATGCGATTCAAATCTAAACATCAACTTCATTTGTGTTCTACACAACTTTACAAAACAGAGGCTGAAATGAAGGTAATCTAATTGAGCATTTTTTGACAGTGACAAGTCACATGAAATTTGGTGTGGAATTTCCCACTTGGAGTATTTATTGAGCTGGTCCTCAAAAAGTTCCTGATTTTAAGCATTTCAGATGCCTGCTGTACTACAGAAACACTACAAGGATATTTTGAGGCAAACATGTGTTTTGGTACTTGAAATCCTCACTCCACAACTCACTAGAGATCTCTCCACTGCCGAGCCTCTTTCGTTGCCTATAGGGAGACAATACTAGTTTTCCAGTCAAAATGAAGTAAATAAATGCTGCCTGTAAATTTCCCAATACCTCTGATATGATACAGAGGCAGTAGTGCCCCCAAACTCACACCGAAGTGTTCCCTGCAAAAGTGTATGATAATGGTCCCTTGTCTCTTTCCCTCTCTGAGGCTTGTGCATGAGAACTGCTTTGGCTAAGATGTAGTATGCCATGACTGAGGCCATGAAATCTACTACAACTCATAGTTCCCATAGTCCTACTCAGTCAATTTCCAACTGTTTCATGTGCACAGTGACCACTTTGTCCTGTGGTCAGTGAGTACTAAGGCCTGAAAAACTACCTGCTCAATAAGAAGAGTTTGAAAGTGGCAGGCACATCATGAGAACATGAGCTATTTCATCACCTCATCAGGGTTTTCAATTAAAGACAACAACAACCCCTCTCCTTCTATTCTGCTAAAATAACTCAGATGCCCTGAGTTGAAAACTCATCAGGGATCTCCTTAGTTAAGCTAACATTCAAGCATACTCTACTTCACAAATTAGCTGAAGAGAACATGCACTTCTTTTATTTCAAGTCTTTCATTTGGGGGGGAGGGGTCATGAACACTAGGCAAGCAGGTCACTAGGTTGCCAGGACTAACCTGATTCACAATCTTCCTACACTGGCCTGCTGTGTAGCAGAGGTTCTAGATATTCACACCAGTCCCAGAGTTTTACACTGTTTGATTTGGAACCAATTTACTACTGTACTCCAAACAAAGAAATGAGGGGTTAAGCACACGCCTCATTCTCATGAGATCCTCGACATCAATAGAAATCCTGGAAGCACCCAAGAGTTCAGAGTAAGCTCGATGTCACCTCCTGTTGCCATCCCTGCTCTGGGCGTATGGTCATGCTACATTTGTAAAAAGTCATCCTGTCCATGTGTAAGTGTATGCATTCATGTGCAAGCATATGTGCACATGTATGTGCATACTAGAGGCCAATCTTAGGGGTCCCTCTAATGCCATCCACCTGCTTTTGGGTTTTGTTTGCTTTTGGGATGATCTCGCACATCCTGCAATATTAACTTCCCCTTAGAAGACGGTTTTCAAACAGATAAGCCTCCAGCACTTGTTCATGCTGGAGATGTTTCTTGAACCGCCTGCTCCCAATCAAGATGTGTGGCTTTCTTCTCAATAACAAAATCATCTTCACAGCCTGCATAACTTGCTTTTTTTCAAATTTTAAGAGTGGTTACTAGGGTTTCTAGCTTTTGCCTTCACATCTGGACCCAGGTTGACCTATCCTCCTGGGCTCCAATGCCCCTCCCACCTAAAGGCTCTCCAGAGGCTGCCATTACAAGAAGTGTTAAGGGGCAGAAGAGACACATTAGCAGCTTATCTGCAATAATTGAGTCTGGCCCTAGATTCAATCCCCAATACTAAAACCCACTAAAGAACCCTGTGTCTGTATTTTAAATAAGCACACCCTCCATGCAGAGGTGCTCATAACGTCTATCCTTACACTAGCTGTAACTGGTGCTGTACAGAGCCACACACTGTCCTCACTGCTGCACTTGTTTAGTGTACGGAGCCTCAAAACAAAATGCTGATGATTGGAACTAATTACACAGACCTATAATTCCAGCTACTAAGGCAGCCAAGCAAGTGTTCCCAAATCTAAGGCCAACCTAAGCTACAGAGATAGTTCAAGGCCAACCCAGACAACTTCTAAAGATCTTGTCAAAACAGAAGGAAAAAAAAAATCTAAAAGGGCTGGAGATAAATTACAGCTCAATAGCCATTTGCCTACCATATCCAAGACCCCATTACACCTAACAACAAAACTACCATGGTGTCATAATTTTACTGTCACATAACTTGCTTCACTTACTTGAGTATTGCTCAAAGATTTCTAAGCTTATCTTCAAGTAGCTTATTTTGAAAGCCATTATTCATGCTTTCAGGTGAAAACACACTTTTTAAGTTAAACACTGAAATTACAAAATCCAAATTTTCTCCCATAGCTTTAACAGCACTATAATTTTATGTATGGGGGACTGGTGAGATGTCTCAGCAGAGGAAGGTACTTGCCTGATGATCTGAGTTAGATCTTAAAGTTCACACGGTGGAAAGAAAAAAACCAACTCCTCGAAGTTGTCCTCTAACCTTTACGTGTGCTATGCCCTTGTGCATGCAGACAGACAAACTCAAGAATTTTTTAATTCTGAAAAAGCAGTTAACAGAATGAGTCTATTCATTATAAATATTAGGATCAAAATAAATCACAACTTTGGAATAGCCAAAGTGATCTCATAAATTAAAAACAAAAGAAAAGGAAGAGATGGCTCAGCAGTTAAAAAGATTTGTTCCTCTTTCCAGAACTCAAGCCTGGTCCCCAGCACTCACATGGTGGCTCACAAACAGCTGTTAACTCCAGTTCCAGGGAATCTGACATGCTCTCCTGGCCTCCTCTAACACCAGGCATATACATGGCAGACATATATTGCCTTAGTCACTGTTCTATTGCTATGAAGAGTCACCATGACAAAGGCAACTCTAATAAAGTCTTTAACTGGGGGGCTTGCTTACAGCTTCAGAGGTTTAGTCCATTTATCATTATGTCAGGAAGCATGGTAGAAGGCAGGAGTGGTGAGGGAGAAGTACCTAAGAGCTACATCTTGATCCAGAGAGAGAGAGAGAGAGAGAGAGAGAGAGAGCGTCTGGTCCTAGTGTGGGCTTTTAAACCTCATAGCTTACTCCCAGTAGCAACACACTTCCTCCAAGGTCATACCTACTCCAACAAAGCCATACCTCCTAACCCTTCTCAAATAATGCAAATATTTAGCCAAGTCAATTATACCCAAAGTACCCTATCACATAAGAAGCATTCAAGTTGAATTTCAGTAGACTAGCTGATGAATAGCATCATTTCTGTGATATGTGCCAAAGTCTAGTTTCAACCAGGACAGCAAAGATGGGCTTCTTCCACGTAAGGCATTTGCAAGAAGGAGAAAGCTGAGAAGCAGCAACCAGTAAGTCAAAAAGCACATATTCAGCAAGTCTTTGGCACAAACTTAGTGCTGAACACCAATTTTCCTGTAACATTAACCTGTAAGTAAAGCATTTAAAGACTTTTAATCTTTAAGATGGGAGGAGTCTTTCACCCTGTACTCCCTTGGGTCTCTCTCCCAAACCACTCTTATACTTCCCAAAGGTAAGCCTGACATCTGCACCCATTCCTAAGATTCCATGGAGTCTGTCTGCTCCATGGCTTATCAACCTCAAGCTCACGCAGGATTCCAGACCTTTCCTTCTAGTCTGACCAGAGCAAGCCTCTTTCCAACTTCCAGGAAGGAAGATCTAAGTTCTCACCTTTACTGCACTTTGCGAGTTTAAGATGTCTATCATGCACAAATAACTATTTTAGTTCCCCTCCTAACACCTGGTGACAGTTTCTCTGCATTTGATGCAATTTCTGTGTACCTATCTTCACTTAATCCCCACAATTATTTCTAATTTAGAGTATTTCTTTAGATAACTGATAAAAACAGAACTTTCATTTTTCCAAAGCATAAACTGTGTCAAGTAATTTTTCCTAATTTTTAGTTAGGTTTATTACTATATAAGAAGGTATTATAGTTTCAACATTCAACTTAAAATGTATCTACTATTATTAGGAGTTATGAACTAAGCAAAACAGGATGGAATGTTCAGTTATCACCAAAAAGGAAAACTCAGCTAGCTGTCCAGATGGCTCAGCAGAGAAAGGGAGCTGCCTCCAGGCAGCTTGATCGCAAGAACCCACAAGGTAGAAGAAAAAAACTGAGTGCTACAAGTTTGTCCTGACTTCCACATAGGCTACCGCATGCCTATGTACATACTTTTGTAGACACACACAATTTTTGTTTAAAAAGGGAAATAAAAAAAGGAAACATCCCCTATGAAGGCTCTTTTAAATAAACAATAAGATATCAAAACACAGTTAGCTTCATGAGATTAAGACAGTTTAATGGAAGGGCTCTGGAGCATGTGAAGGATGATGATACAAGGGAATGAATGAGAACAAAAGCAGAGAACCTGACCAAAGAATCAGGCTACTCATTAACCTGCTCATTAACGCATGGAAAGGAGGGGCAGGGTACTCAAATACCAACTCATTTCTGCACTGAATAAGCAAAATGATCTTCCTTGGCAATGTTTCTTCTATTACTATTTTCTTAAGACTTATGCATTTGAAAATTATCTCACTGTGCTGGGAATGAAACTTAGTGGCGGACGACTTGCTTAGCACACAGAGTTTGAGACTCCCCTGGGTTCCATTTCAAGCACCTTGGCCCCCAAAAGATTCCAAAGAAGAACCAATCCACTATATTACATTTTTAGCTGTCTTTTTGCACTATAAAAATTAGCACAAAAAACTAAAATGAACCACTTCTTAAAGATAATCACTATTAACATGCAGTTATCTTCCAAAAATACATACACTCAACACACCAAACTCTATATTTTACATATTAATTTTTATTATTTTTGCACTTTAATACTCAATACAGTATTACAAAAATGCAAAGATTTACCTTAACAATAACCCCAAACTGAAAATGAATGCACAATAAGGCATTAAGCCAGGCAGTGGTGGCACACACCTGTAATTCTAGCACTTGGGAGGCAGAGGCAGGCAGATCTCTATGAGTTCCAGGCCAGCCTGGTCTACAGAGCAACTTCTATGACAGTCAAAAGCTACACGGAAACTCTTTGTGTGTGTGTGTGTGTGCGCGCACGCACACACACACACACACATTAAGTTACATGGGGGGGGTCATTAGTCTATTACCACTTTTTATATTAATAAAAAATTAAAATTAGGCTGGTTATATCAAATTATACATCATTTCAAAAGTTTCTGTTACACAGCTTGTTCTTGAAAAATTGTATTTAGTTGGGACTGAAGAGATGGCTCAGCAATTAAGAGCATTTCCTAAGCTGTCAGGATCAGTTTCCAGTACCACCAGCTTGTAACCAGTTCTAGCAGATCCAGTGCTCTCTTCTAGCCTCGTGGTCACAAGGTCTGGTTTCTGAGCACCAGGCACACATATAGTACATACACATATATGCCTGTAAACACCCATACATGAAAAAATATTTTTAAATTATATTTAATTATACTCTTTCTATCAACAAGCAAACATACTCCTCCACCTTCTCAACAGAAGTGGCTTATCTGAAAACAGCTCAGATGCCCACTTCTGGGAACACTTGCTGGTGAAGCTGAAGACTTCTTGGTTTTCTACTCCAGTTTGTCTTTTTTTTTTTTTTTTTTGCCATGTGAAGAAATCTTTCTTTTCCATTAGTTTACAAGCCCTCTTTGATAGTCTAAAAAATAAATTTGCTTGTAAAAACATTTTTTTGTTTGTGATTTGCCATTTATTCTGTTTATCATAAGGAAGTTTTATAATTCCGAAGTAATTGGACTGTCTTCTTTAAAGTCTACATTTTTGGTATTATAGTATTATTTAAGTTTCTCCACCTGAGAGTTGAAATAGTTATTTTTGGTTATTAATTTTTCTAAAAAATATTTTAAAGCACACAAGTTCACCTAAAATTACCATTTTACAACTTTACTTACACCAGCACATACTTTATAGAGAGTTAAACTGACAGCCTGTTTTCTAAAGTATTTTCTGAGACAGGCCTTTAAAAAAAAAAAAAATGTACCTTACTAAGTGGTTTTAAGAATTTCTGCAAGGCCAGTGACTCAGAACATCACATCCAACTTACAACAGCCCCGAAGTCCCACAACCATCCCTGCCTACACCAGCAGGGCCTAAGTACTCTCCAGTGTTTTCTGAAGGACCAGGAAGAATAAACTCACTCCTGGGAGCCAACCAGAGTTCGTATGATGCATTCTGTTGTAAAAGTCAGACATCAACACTTAAAGATGCTCTCACTTTAGTCTCTACTAATCTTCCTCTATTTCATATACATCAGACTTTCAGGGTGAGCCCTTGGTTAAAAGTTAATGGTAAACTCCGGGATTACCATCTTGCTCTAACCTCCCACCTAGGTGGGGCATTACATCTTCTTAGCCTTGATAGAAACTACACGAAGTACAGGAACCTTTTTTTCTATAAGGAGGATCAAACGTCAGTACTTACACTTCACAGGGCTTTGCTGAAATGGAAGGATGTACATGAATATTGTGCCAGGTACTAGGGTCAGATTTGTAAAGGTCAGTTTAGTGGAAAAAAACACCAAGTGTCATCAGAACGTTAAGCATTGAGATAATACCACAGACAGGACATCATGAGGACCAGGGAAAGCTCCTAGACAGCGTGGCAGCTTTCCTGAGATGGAGATGCCTGAGCTGTCAAGTGGTAAGAAGAAAAAGAAAGAGATACGGAGATCACCCAGAACAGAACAGAAGTGCAATCAAGCTGAAGCATGAGCAAAAGCCAGAGAGCAGAGTATTTTTTCTTCTGTCTAGGCTTCCCAAAGGAAAAAGTAAATACAATCAAACTTGGGCTTTTTATAACTCTGGTGCTCATACACAAATGGTATGTTATGTTCTACAAGGTAGTTCTCCAATGCCCACCGCTTGTGTTTATAAGTTATGACATTCTCATGGAATTCACATAGTTTAAGGGATTAAAGAAAACTTAGATGATATCACTTAAAAACCACCTTAGGTACATGCTGCCAAGACTAAGGAATTGAGTTTGGTTTCTGGGGCCCAAAAGATAGAGAACAGAACACTGAAGTCTGTCTTCTGGCTTCCACGTGTGTGCTGTGCTAAATGCACACGAAGCATGCATGCTTACACACATTTAAAACAATGAATTTAGAGCTGTCCTTTAAAATAGATGGTTAACAGCTTTTTCTCCGGGGATATCTAAAAGATAAATTCAAAACAATACCCACTAATCCTCAAAGACAGTTCACCCTATTATTTCATTGGTAAGGGTAGAAAGACTGTGCTTTGGGGCTTATGTAGGGCTCAAACTGCAAGGACTTAATAATTTTTGGGGGGTCTAACAAATTGAATCTGAAAAATACCAAGTAACGTTGCTTGACTTAAAGCAAGTTCACTTTAAGTTCACTTTCCATACTGAAATGAAGGCAAGATACCCTTCATCTTCCCACAGAAACTTTTGTTACAATTGGGCTGGCCAATCTTCCCAGTAGGAAACAGCCTTAAATACTAACCTGCTCTACATCAAAGGAAAAGAGATAAAAACAAGTCTGTTTCAATAAATAACACAAAAAGTCTAAATACTGACCCCTTGAACTAGATTTATTTCACCCTATTTGGATTTCCACAACTAAAGAAACCCTCAACATTTTTCCCCCTAGGGCATAGTAACTAGCTATGAAGGCGGAGGAAGAGACTCAAAGATGACAATTTAATTCTAAAGAGGCATGCAACATAGTAATAAAGTGTGTACTCCTATCCAGCTCAACAGCAGTCATGACTAAGTTTTCTGCAGCCAAAATTAGGGGGAGTCATAAAATGTTAGGATTAATTTAGTTAGTCCAAAACATTTATTCAAGGTACCACCAAGA
This sequence comes from Dicrostonyx torquatus, assembly GCA_028555095.1. Classification (NCBI taxonomy): domain Eukaryota; kingdom Metazoa; phylum Chordata; class Mammalia; order Rodentia; family Cricetidae; genus Dicrostonyx; species Dicrostonyx torquatus. Next base: position 3,519,175 of record JAQHUG010000207.1, on the reverse strand, counting down.
TCATGTTCTATGTTATTTGAAGGAAACAAAATAAAAGACTTATTCCCTTGTCTTCAATGATCTCATAGTCAAAATGTATGGGAAATAAGCTGGCACTGGCAAAATTAAATAGAGCAGCAAGAAGGTGGAGTTCCCGAGAACAGACTCTACAGTGTCTTAAAACACACCTGGCCAAATCAGCTCAAATGTATGCAGCATGGAGGAATTCGGGCCACACCTACCAGGCTCAGGAAAGACATATTTTACAAACTGATGAAGCATCCTAGCACATCTCAAGTTGGTTGGCTTTTTGGCAAAATAGTTTTTTAAAGAAGATACCAATGAGGGGAAAAGGGAAGAGGTTAATATTTTTAGAAAGTACTAAAGCCTGTTCTCCCAGGGTTAGTAAGTGCTCCCCCAAAACCTCCAAAAATGGGCATAACAGAAGATAAAACAAGCCAGTTTTGTGTTTTCATATTCAGAATTTAAAATGAGATGTAACTTTTTCAACTTACTATGGGAAGCAATAATACAGGTTTTAAGTAAAAATTAACAACTTGAAACCTTTTCAAACAAAGAAAAATACCCTCATATCCTTATTTTCTTAACTACACTCGCTTTTTCAGTGTGTTAGGTTTAGGTCCTAGAAACTTAAAGTAAAAAGGTTAATTCCTCTTCTGTCACCTCAGCAAGCGCCTTTCTAAAACAGTGAACATTTATTCCACACTTAGCTTTAGGCTGTTTTATCGCTACTCCAGCAAAGAGCAAGTACACACAGAGCAACTAAAACCACTTGGACAACTTGACTGCGTTTCAGTATGTGCCCTTACCACAGACCCCAACGACTGCGAACTAACTCTACAAGCACCGACAGTGACCTCGTCGGTAAGGGGAATCTTCTTTCTGGCAGACCTGGCTCCCTTAACTTCGGAGATTAGGCTCAAGAAATGAGTGTGCGTGCGTTCCCTGCTTTCTGAATTAGCTCGTGTGTCTCACAGTGCACAGGTGACAGGAAGAGGGGGCTTTCAGGGCCACGCGGGACTTAAGAATAGAGGAGCGCGAGCCACGAGCCACGGGACCCCGACTCGGTCCGCCTGGCCCAGTGCCCGATTACCTTTGGGGTCAGAGCGCGCGCTCCCGCCGGGTCCGGGGGCGCGCCGAGGCCGCCGCGCTGAGCCCAGCCCGACTCGAGAGGGCTGGCGGACGCCCCGGGGCTCCGTGCGTTTGGAAAAGCACACCGCATCCCTGCGCGCCTGCCCGGCCACGCTCACGAAGAGAACGGAGCCCCGGGCACCACTGTTACCCAATAATCATGCCCCGCACCGTCGCAACAATGCGAGCCCCGGGTTCTCCGAGAGCACTAGTCCCCACAGGCGCCCCGGCCGAGCGGCACCCGCAGGGCCGCGGGGAAGGGAGGGGTGATGGGTGGCGCGTGAGGTGCGGAGGCAGGCGCCACAGGCCGCGCCGAGTCCGGCTTTTTCCCAGTGCGTAGCCGGGGCCTGGCCCCGCGAGTCCTGGCCCAGACCGAGCCCAGCCGGCCAGGTGACTCAGGCCGGGCCTGCCGGCTCCACTCCGCCCTCGGCGTCCTCCGCCCACGACTTCCCCGGCCCGGCCGCCATTCCGCCTGGCCGCGGCGCGGCGCCTCAGGCCTCGCCCGGCAGCCCGGGCTCGGCCGCCGCGGCCGAGTCACTGCGACGCCGCGGCTCAGCCGGGGCCTGCGCTGCCTCCCGCCGCCGCGGCCCGAGCCGCTACTCACCCGCATCTCCGGGCGCCCCCCGACGCTCGGGCGACGGCGTGTAGTGCTCGCGGGGCCCGCCGAGGTCTAGCCGCGTCCCTCAGCGCCCGGGCTGCCCCGCCTGGAGCTGCGTGCGACACGGCGCCCGCTCCTCCTCCTCCTCCCCTGCCCGCCTGCCGGCCCTCCTCCTCCCGCCGCCGCCGCCGCCTGCACCACGCAACCTCCGCCCTCTCGCCGTCCCTCCGCCGCTCCCCGCCCTCCCGGCTCCACCGGCTCTGGCGACCGCGGGGCGAAGCTGTGGGGGAGGGAGGGCCGGAACGCACCGCCATCGGCGTCCGGGGCGGGGAAGCGGAGAAACCGTCGCCGCCATCGCCCGGCCAGCGGCGGCGCGGGAGGGACACCAAAATCGCCCGCCCGCAGGCCCTGGCCGCCCCTCAGTGGCGAGGCCCCGCTTGGTGCGGGCATTTCTACCTGCGACCCATGGCCCCTGCTTCCCGAACGCCGAGCAGGGGCACTGCCGGACGCGCCGGATCCTCCGCCAGGTTTTCCCGCCGCCCTCGCGTCGGGGAGGCCTCTCAAGTCTCGGCTTCCCGCCACTTCGGACTCCTCGTGGGGGCTGAGCTGAGGTTGGGGGCTCTGGCCACAGAAACTTCCGGAAGCAGCTGTGGGAGAGGGGCTCCGACGGCCCCTGCCCCTCGGCTGCGCGCATCTCCCGGGAGCTGACATGGACCGCAACACCTCCGGTCCTGGAGGTGAACCAAAGGCAATATCCCCGACCGCCAGATGAGAAAGTCAGATGGGCAAGCGGCCCCCAAATCAGCGTAGACTCCAGAGAAACGTATCTCTCCGACCCCCTTCCTTTCGGGATACCCTGCCGAAAGTACCAGCTTTGCCCACATACCGTGTGGTGTGTGTGTGTGTGTGTGTATTTATCTTCCTCTTTAATACTTTCTCCTTACTAAAATAGGCTTCCTTCCCTCGTTAGATCCAAAAGGATTAAAAAGATTAAAATCTCCATAAGGTTCAATTTTGGATTCAGTTGGAGTTTGCGATTCCAAGCTGGGATGGTATTGTTTTTACATCTAGAATAATTTCGTCCTTTGGAAATCAGCTGTCTTGTGTTTGTAATATTCAGTTGTAAATTTGGTAACACCCCTAGCCACAGGTGAAAGCTAGCAAACGGTAGATTTACCCCCACACCTACTTAGAGGTAGCTGTTTTAAAATCCAGGTTCAGATCTGCCCATCTGATTCCCGGAACAAGCAAGGAAAGATTTTGTTAGCCCATCATCTGGACAAAAGATGTCTTTGGTGTAACTTCCTGTTTTGAGCAAACTAGAACACTGCAGATGCTAATGTACCACTTTGGGGCAGAAATTCTCAGCCGACCTGCCTGTCCCATGTCCACAGCTTCAGATCCTTTCCAAACGAATGTCCCACTGGTGTGCTGCTGAACACTTTAGTCCCTTCTATTGTAGCTTTTGTCATCTATTAAATACTTTTAGAAGTATTTTTATGTGTGTATCCCAAATTATGTTACCATTTCGTTTGTCTTGAGCAACCCCTCAATAACTCAGTCTAAAGAAACTTAGATGTATTTACTTAGTAACTTATTTTGTAGATATATGATAAAGATGGAGATTAAAAATGTAGGTTTGTCCTTGTATATTTTGGCTTTCATTTTAAACTGGATTCCCATGTGTCCAAAGATAACAATTTACCTCCTTCATATTCTCTAATTAATCTAGGTCTTCAGTCTCTTTATGTTCTCCTGTGATTTTCTACCTCAAGATAAGAGTTGCATGCATCAACTTCGAGAGTTTCCTCCAACGGGTTTGGTCTTACATACAAGTGTGTGTTTGTTTGTTTTTAGTTTTTCGAGACAGGGTTTCTCTGTAGCTTTGGAGCCTGTCCTGGAACTAGCTCTTGTAGACCAGGCTGACCTCAAACTCACAGAGATCTGCCTGCCTCTGCCTCCCAAGTGCTGGGATTAAAGGCCTGCGCCACCACCTCCTGGCTAGTGCTGCCGAGTTCACTCCCCTTCTCTCACTGGCTCCGATCTTCATTTTCTACTGTCAGCACTGTCACCTTCAGTGTCTGGACTTGTTCATTCACCTATGTCCCCTTTGTAGTCAGACTGCATCTGTTCTGAGCAGACAGATGCAATGGTAACTGCTACTCAAAACACCATTCAACTTCTGTCTCAGCAAACCTGGTGTCATTCAGAATGAGCCACGTGGAAAGAATCAAAGTTCAAAACAGTCTCACAAGGCTTTAGCCAGCCAAAGTCAATGCAATTAAAATATAGCTTCGTAAATTAGAAACAATAATATAGTTGGAAAAGCTCAAGTTCTAGATTTAAACAGCTGCTTTTTCAAATACCTCATGGCCACCTTCCCATATGTGCCCTCGGGAGTGCCTTGAAAACAGGGATTATTTCTTAAAGTTTGCCAGTTCCTTCAGCATTGTACTGGACGAATACTGAAGCCTGCCCAAAGCCTGTTTACAACTCCTCAAATGGAAGAGCACTGAGTCACTTGGACGGTCTTAGGAACTATTATTTCTAAGACTTGGGTAAGAAACTAGCCATCTGTGCAAAGTAGAATTCACAAGTTGATTTCCAAACTGACTTGGCATCAGATTTACCCAGGATATAATTACTAAGTCAGGGGCCCTTCCAGATCCAAGAACCAAACTTGGGAGGAAAAGAGCAAAACCAGAATCTGAAACTAGCAGAGTTTACATTTTGTCTTAACCATCATTAGCTGGGTAGGCTTGAGCAACTCAGTGTTTCATCTTCATCTGATATGGGAATGATAATAGTAACTCATGAAATTGTAAGCTAAACATTGACAGATATTACTGATGATGAAAATTCTCTATATACCAGTGCCTGAGTTTGAAAATTACAGATTTAATGAACCATTCCTGTTCTGTCCAAGTTTCAAATGTTATAACCCTTAAATTTTCACTATTAAGTTTTACAATATATTCTAATAAATCTCATTTGTTTTGAGGCAATGTAATTTTAATTTTTTATGTCTATGAGTGTGTTGGCTGCACATATGTGTAGGCAACATATGTGCCTGTACTATCTGTGCATGCCTGGTGCTGAGAGAGGCCAGAAGATGTTCCAGTTCCATAGGAACTGGATTTACAAACATTTGTGAGCTACTATGTAGGTTCTGGGAATCGAACCCGTGTCTTCTGCAAAAAATAAATGCTCTTAATCTCCTGAACCATCTCTCCAGCCTTCCAAATAGTTGTTATAAAAGGAATAGGCTGGGCATAGTGGTAAATGCCCTTAATCCTGTCACTCCAGAGGCAGAAAATGTGTATCTCTGAGTTTAAGGGCAGCCTGGTATACATAGTTCCAGGCCAGATAGGGCCACAGACTGAAACCTTCTGATGTGGGATGTCCTTCTGTATATGTGTTGCTTTTATTGTTTGATGAATAAAGCTGTTTCAGTCAATGACTTAGAGTAAAGCTAGGCAGGAAATCGGAAGAGAGCTATGTATAGAGAAAAGGCAGAGTCAAAGAGACACACACCATGTAGCACCAAAGTAGTACCATGCCGGCATTGGTAAGCCACAGCTTAGTGGCAATACACAAACTAATAGAAATGGGTTAACTTAAAATATAAGAACTAGCTAGGAATATGCCTGAGCCATTGGCCAAACAGTGTTTTAATTAATAATTTTTGTGTGATTATTTGGGTCTGGGTAACTGGAAAATCAGAGTCTCGGTTTACAACATTTTTTAAAAAAGAAAGGGATCAATCAAGTAAATCAGTTTTTTAAGTGTTTTAATTACGTGTACAATTTTGAAGACTTTATGGCATGTATATATGTTGAGGGGATATGAGTATGTGTATGTGAGAGCAAGTATCTGTGGAGGTCAGAGGAGTCTAATCCCCTGAGGCTGGTTACAGGTTGTTGTGAGCAGCCCAGTGTGGGTGCTGGGGACTAAACCTGGGTCCTCTTCCAAAGTAGTATGGTTCAGGGGCCTGGAGAGATGGCTCAGTGGTTAAGAGCACTGGCTGGTCTTCCAAAGGACCCAGGTTCAATTCTCAGTACCCACATGGCAGCTTACATCTGTAACTCCAGTTCCAGGGGGTCCTACACCCTCAAACTGATATACATTCAGGCAAAACACCAATACACATAAACATAAAGTTCTTTTTTTTTAAAAAGCAGTGCATGTTCTTAACTGATGAGCTTATTGGTGCTTTAAAAACAAGGTTATATCACAAATTCTAATTGTTCTTAACAAAAACCCAGAGTCAGATATTAGGGGGTGAAAGCTGAAATCAGAGAAGCAGTGTAGCCAGCCACTAGAGAGACCTTTTATCTCTTCTGAATCCTCAGACCAACCCTGTCCTCAGACTGCATCTCCAGACTGCTTCCTCTGACTGCCTGAGCTCCAGTCTCCTCCCACCTTATATCCCTCTCTGCTCAGCCATATCACTCTGTCTCCACCTTACTATTGCTGAGATTAAGTGTTGGGATCACCTTTGTGTGATCTCTGTTTCTCTTTTAGACTGGACCAATCTTGTGTAGCCAAGGATAGCCTTGAAATAACAGATCATCTCCAGAGTCCTGGGATTAAAGGTGTGTGCCACCACTCCCTGGCCTCTAGTGGTTTAGCTCTGTACTCTCATCTTCAGGCAAGCTTTATTTGTTAAAGCACAAATATAGTATCACTACACAGTAATCTGATGTTGCTCAGGCTAATAATCCCCCACTCCCGTGCTCTTAGTCTCCTGTCTCAGCCATCCAAGTAGTTGGGAGCCGACCATTCACAGGTACTTAACCCTGATCACCTCAGATTTTTAAAATTTACAAATCCTATCTCAAAAATTAACAAAAACCACAAATGCAACTTTCTCAAAAATTCAAAATGTCAGCGGGGCAGTGGTGGTGCACGCCTTTAATCCCAGCACGGCAGGCGGATCTTTGTGAGTTCGAGACCAGCCTGGTCTACAAGAGCTAGTTCCAGCGCAGGCTCCAAAGCCACAGAGAAACCCTGTCTCGAAAATCAAA
>JAQHUG010000207.1:3490175-3510064 GCA_028555095.1 Dicrostonyx torquatus | reverse complement strand
AAAAAAAAAAAAAAAAAAAAAAAAAGGAAGGTAAGCAAGGAAAAGATTTCAAACATTTGTGTGTTTAGTTTGGGATTGTGCATTGTCAGTCCTAGGGCCTCGTGTTTTCAGACCCTGAAAAATGCTGCTGGAAAGCTGTCATTTTGAAATCTGCCATTTTAGGGGAGGCAGCTAATTGTCATAACATTATTTGATCGAATTTATGAAATTTCATTTTCAAGTGATTCAGCCTAGTCTCTGAGAGAAATTGAGTTCCAGAACAATGTCCTGAAATCACTTCAGTCAGGATACTTTATGACCCTCTATGGTTGGGTCACCAACCAGCTCCCAAATCACAACACAGAGACTTATTATTAATTATGAATGCTTGGCTGCTTGGCTTTATCTTAACTCTATTTTAAATCTGTTTCTCTTTATCTACATTTTGTTTCATGGATTTTTACCTTTCTTTCATTCTGTATATCTTACCTTCCTGTTTCCTTGCCAAACATGCATGAATTTCTACGTAGATCCCGAACACTGAACAGAACATGGTATTTCATTCCTATAACCCCAGTATTTAGTAAATGGAGACAGGAGGATCAGAAATTCAAAGTCATCCTTGGCTAGAGGTTGCAACCAGTCTAGGTTACACGAGACCCTGTCTCCAAAAATCAAAAACAGAACAACAACAAAAAAGAATATATGCTCAAAAAAAAAATAAAAATAAAAAAAAAAGAATATATGCTCAAAGTTTCTAATTTGTTGCCTCCTAGTGACTCCAGCTGAGGCATATATAGCTATTGAGTTTGACAGTTTCTTCTCTCTGTGTGATATGATGTGATAATCCCAAATCATCTTGTAACTTCTCCCATTCCTTGGTGGCCAAACTCCTGAATTCCTGTGGCTTCTCCAGCTGATGAAATTTTCTTCCTCTGGCTCCCCTCAACCTACACTTTTTTTTTTGTTGTTGTTGTTGTTGTTTTGTTTTTTCGAGACAGGGTTTCTCTGTGGCTTTGGAGCCTTTCCTGGAACTAGCTCTTGTAGACCAGGCTGGTCTCGAACTCACAAAGATCTGCCTGCCTCTGCCTCCCGAGTGCTGGTATTAAAGGCGTGCGCCACCACCGCCCGGCTCTCATTATCTTTTTATACTCTATTCCCTTATCATGTGACCTTGTTGATGTCAACTGTCTATACTGACCTGTCACCTCCAACTCTGTCCACAGACACATGTAGGACTTGTGGAACTTGGATTTTGTACAGTTTAGGGGTGGGTTCTCTCTAATAAAATGATCATACTCAAATGGCTGGCAATAATTTACTTATGCATAAAAACTTCATGAATACAGCATATGAAACTCAAACTATATTATATTCTTAGCTCAGACAAAACAGGTAACCTAAACATGCCTTGCCAAATACCTAGAGAATTCCAATGCTCCATCCCAGAAAGGAGGAGAAAGCTGGGGTGGATTCAGGCTGCTGTGACACAAGCCTGAATTCCAGCAGGAGATGGGATTACAGCCGTTGAGATGCTTAGGAGGATTGCTACAAATTCAAGGCCAGCTCTGTCTACCTGCTGAGTTCCAGGCCAACTTGAGCTATATAGGGGAACCTTGTCTCAGAAAAGCAAAAGTAAAACAGCTGGAAACAGCAACAAACAAAACCAAAACAATTTGTGGTGGGAAAAAGGTAAGATTAATTAGTTTTAATCAATTACAGTTAAGATAACCTACTTTTTACACTTTTATTAAAACCTAAAAAAAGAAACAAAACAAAATGACCTTGCAGTATATTGCTAAGGTCCCTGCCATAGGCTTGCAAGAGCAGAAGCAAAAGGTTCAGGCCTTCTTTCAAGTTGTTCCTTCCCATGTCCAGGTCTGCTCTCCCGGCTTCTCTCCTTGAAAGGTGTTTGTATTTCAAAGTGTCAAAGACCACGATTCCCTTCCTTTCATCTCATCCCTCCATTTTTAGCTTAATGATTGGTCTCACCACCCTCCTTGTCAGTCAAGTGGAAGCCTCTGGTGTTCTTTTTCTCTCTCTCACCTGCTCTGAGCACTGAAGATCAAACTTAAGGCTTTGCACACACTATGGAAGCACACTGCCACTGAGTGACATCTGCTTTCCTCCCACATCTCCTGTAACATCCTGGCCAGTTCAGACCTGTTTAGCTTTCATTTGGATGGCTTCACAGGTCTCCCTGCTTCTAGCCTGCCCTCTGATTCACCATCCAAAGAACCCACAATATTTTCTGCAACATATAATGACTTCTGAGAGAAGTTTAGCTGGATGGCCCAGGCTAAAATGTCTCTTTCACGTTGGACCTTGAAGGACATTAGTTCATCTGCCTTAGTCTCTTCATCTATAAAATGGAAATGGTACACACTTCATAGGACAGTGTTAAAAAAATTATAGCAATAAATTTACTGTGTCCTGAAATTTTTTGTAAATATTGGATGTAAGACCTTCGAAAAGCTCCCTCACCCTGAACTTTCTCTGTCAATTGCCTGAAGGTGATTTCAGTTTGGAACCACTTAATGTCCTGTGCATGCACTCATGTAACGCTTGTGTAGTACATTTATTGGCAGATATTGGAGAAAACATTCTAGACATAAGTATGTATGTTTTCCAGGATATAGCACATTTGAGCCACGAAAACCCATTGTTGTGGCTTGAATGAAACATCTCCCATATTCTTGGGGATTTGAATACTTTGTCTGAAGTTGGTGTCACTGTTTAGGAGAGGGTAGGAGGTGTGGTTTTGCTGTCAGAAGTGCATCACTGGGGCCAGACTTTGAGATTTCAAAACCTCCTACCATCCCCAAATCACTTGCTCTGTTTCCTGCTTGAAGTTAAGATGTGAACTATTCCTGCTACCATTCCTGGTACTTGCTGCCACGGTGTCCTGCTGTGATGGTGTTGGTCTTGTCCCTCTGGAACAGTAAGCCCCAAATACTCTCTTCCATCTCTAAGATGCCTTGGGTGAAGTGTTTTATCATAGCAATAGAAATGTAGCTAATCATTCATCACCACTATGTGCTTGTATGTTTTAAAGAACGTTTACTATTTAGAGAATATACACAAAGAATTCAAGACATTTCCATGACCTAGGAACTTGAATTTCTTGGTCTATACAATCAATTGCTTTTAACTCTGTAATTGCTTTAGGGATAGAAAAATAAGACTCAAGGAGCCTAAAGACAGGGTCCTCAATAATCAGAGACTAAACCAAGCAAGTGCAGTGGTCCAGAATAAATTTTATGTTCATGGCAATAAAAAGACCTCTTTGGAATTTGTTAAGTTTTCTCTGACCATTTTTAAAGAATGTGTATCTAATTCAGAGTTATTGATATATAGAATATATCATTAAAGAATGTGTATCCTTATTCAGCTAGTTCTGTTGAGTGAACTCAGAAGTCAAACCATCCTTGTACCATGAGTGGTACATATTATTTTGCTGATAATGTCACAGAAATTTAGAATCGTGTCATTAACTACTCTCATCCCAGCAATAGCAAGGTTGTTGGCAAGGGTCAATTTCTCTAACCATGGAGATGCCATCAGCTTCAACTCTGCCTCTGTGTACATCAGGAATCAAATACCCAGGGGAAACGAGAGCTAGGAATAAGCATTGCAAATGTTCCCATGAATAACTTGGTAGGTGGAGCAAAGGATAAAAGGTAGGTAGAAGCTGGCCGTAGTGACATACGCCTTGAATGCCAGCACTCAAGTAGCAGAGGCAGAGGCAGGCAGCCTGGTCTACAGTGTGAATTCCAGGGCAACCAGGGCTACACAGAGAAACCCTGTCTCTAAAACCCAAAAAATAGAGAAAGAAAGAGAGATATGTCAGCAACTCAATACCCAGAGCATGAAAACTTTGCTCTCAGTTGGTAAACTTTTCAATTCTTCTCTGTTGTATGTCCCCAGCCCCTCTGTGCTAGGAACTTCTCTCATTGTTGTGACATTTGGGAAGAAGCAACTTAAGGAAGTGGATGTGGGATTCCTCTCTGCATGCTGTGAATACTACTCACAGCATATTATTGGTTAATAAAGAAGCTGTTTTGGAGCCGGGCGGTGGTGGCGCATGTCTTTAATCCCAGCACTCAGGAGGCAGAGCCAGGCAGATCTCTGTGACTTCGAGACCAACCTGGTCTACAAGAGCTAGTTTCAGGACAGGCTCCAAAGCCACAGAGAAACCCTGTCTCGAAAAACCAAAAAAAAAAAAAAAAGAAGAAGAAGAAGAAGCTGTTTTGGGTCTGTGATAGGGTAGAGCAGAGCTAGGTGGGGAAAACTAAACTGAATGCTGGGAGAAAGAAGGCAGAGTGAGAAGTCATGTAGCCCTGCCAGAGACTGATGCTGGAACTTTACCAGGTAAGCCGCAGCCTTGTGGTGATACACAAATTAATAGTTATGGGTTAAATTAATATGTAAGAGCTAGCCAATAAGAAGCTAGAGCTAATAGACCAAACAGTATTTAATTAATACAGTTTCTGTGTGATTATTTCAGGTCTGAATGGCAAGGAACTAACTAGCGACCTCTTACAACCAATTGACATTCCAACGTGTGCTAGGTAAATCCACATAAAACTAGAAAGGGTTTGGGAAGGAATACTAGACACTAAAAAACAAAGTTTAGCCACATTTTTTTTTTCCTGAATGGGCTTTGCTTGCTGGTGGCATGCTGTGGCCCCTTGAAGAGAGATCTTCCTGATTCAGCAATAGCAGAAAAAAGCTGCATGGTTTTGAAACAATGGCTTTCTGGGCTGTGTTGCCAGCATGAACTCTGGCTCTTTCAGCAGACTGAGCATTTAAATGGGGTTTGTAGGCAGTGTGCTGCAAATTACTTGGTGGCAGCATGGGCCAACTGGTTACCAGAGTTGAGGTGGTGAGGATGACTCCCAGCAGTCTCAGAGGCAGTAAAGAGACCTCTGCCATGCCAGACTGGGTGGAGCCAAAAGGCAAAGCAGACTTAGAAGTGCTTAGCATTTTAAGAAGTGTTCCTGGATAGAAAAGAATTACAGATACACAATAGAACAAATTCAGACATAAAAGACCTCTAATGAGACACAGTATGTCTTAAAAAATGTATGTAGGCTTGGGAGAGAGAAGAAAAAGAGTAAAGAAGCAGTAAATGTAATATAAAAGAGTACAGATGGTCATAGGTTAAAGGAATAAAGATAATAAATATTAAACTTGTAGAAAAAGTAATAGAGTAAAGAAAAATAAGCCAAGCCAGGCGGTGGTGGCGCACGCCTTTAATCCCAGCACTCTGAAGGCAGAGGTAGGCAGACCTCTGTGAGTTCGAGACCAGCCTGGTCTATAGAGCGAGTTCCAGGATAGGCTCCAAAGCCACAGAGAAACCCTGTCTCGAAAAACAAAACAAAACAAAACAAAAAAAAGAGAAAAATAAGCCATGTAAAGATGGAATATACACAGAGAGTCTGGATTATGTATATTATTGTGTTTTTTTTAATTTTTTGATTGTTAATGAGCTAAGTACAGAGAGATTTCATTGTATGGGCTGCTAAGATAAACCAACATTAAGGTATCTTGACTTTAAAATTTGGGTCTAAGGATATGTTGCTTTGAAAAAGAGGTTCTTCTTTAGTTTCCATAGAAGATGAGAACCTGTGGAATTCTTCCAGATTAGTGTGGTTTGATTGACCAAGAACCCCTGAAAGGTCACCTTGAACACCCCTCAAAAAATTACTTCACCCAACAAAAAGCAGGACGCAGTTTGAGAGAACTATCCCAAGAACTACGCCCAAATTCCCTAAATAATTTTTTATAAATGTTTGTTTACATTTAAAGGGGGATATGCTATAGAGATTTCCATTGGTATGGATTTTGGTTTATTGATACAAATTTAAGTTCAATTTTGTTACATGTCTATTTCTGCTCTTGATTAAGGTGTTATGTTTGTGCAGCTCACTTGGTTAAAAAATGTAGGTTAATAGTCATCTATAACAGTCAAGCTTGTAGTCATGTTAGTTAGGTTTGAGATATATATATATATATATCATATATGTACAGAGATATATTTCAGATGGATAGGTATTCTTCAAATTTTTAAAAGACCTTCCAAATATGGCATTTAAAATGTTTTAAGAACTTAGGACTTTTCATGACAGTGAGACACATCTGCTCCTGGCAGCACTAATTGCTTCAAGAGGAAGATGGGCATCAAAGAGACTCGTTGTGGAGTTTGCTAGCCTTCTGGGCAAGAAACTGCTCTTGCCTGGACTGCTTGATGTTATGCTGTATGAAATAGACATGCAAGCCCCACAGAGAAATAACTACTGAGTTTGCCTAAAAGTGAGATGGTTCTTCGGGGTTCCTGTTTCAAGGAAGAGCCTTCTAGACATCCTGCAGGACACAGAAGAAAGTGACTGACAAACTGCCAATATAGGTGGAACTGTCTTTGAAATTTCCTGCTTCATGGAAAAGTCTGCCAGATACTATGGGCCTGTAGACTGAAGATGGATGCCCCAACAGTACAGAAGAACTTTGGGTGACTATACAAGTAGTGAGTCTTTGTCAATGGAGATGGGTCAAATTAATATGTAAGAGCTATCCAATAAGAAGCTAGAGCTTATAGGCCAAGCAGTGGTTTAATTAATAGTTTTTGTGTGATTAACAGCCTCTTATAACAAGGAAGGATTTATTTAGTTTTATAGTTCAAGGATATACAGTCCAAAATAGTGAGGTAGTCCTGGTAGCAGGAGCTTGAGGGAGCTGGTCACAAAGTATCCACAAACAGGAAGTTCTGCATTTTGGTGCTCACCTAACTCTCCTTTTTATTCAGTATAAGATCTTAGCTCATGGAATGGCATAGTTAAAGTGGATAGTCCCATCTTAATGAACCCTAATCTAGATAATCCCTCACAGAAGCTAACTTAACCTAGGTCATCTCTCACCTGGTGTGTCCAGAGGCTTGTCTTCTAGGTCATTTAAATCCCATCATGTTGACAACCAATAGTAACCATCACACTCTTCCTACCCATTTTTTCCCAGTGTTAGCATTCAAACCCAGGGTCTTTTATGTGGTCTACCACTGTATGACACCCCTAACCCTTGGCTTTAGTTAAAAGATTAGCACTAGGTAATCATCTAGCCGCCTAGTCCCTAGCTGTTAAAAGATTACTCGCTTAGTTTCCTTATACTGTTTACTTGAATACTGCAAAAGGACTTGTTTGTGACAATACTACCAATGACACTAGAGGGAAACGGCAACTACTTTGAGTCACAGATGCTTAGGACACAAGCCCTCTAGACTGAATTAGGGGAGTAGATGTACAGAGTAAATATAAAACTTCAAGTTTTTTTTTTTAAATCTCAGAATGTCTGTGTATTCTTTCTTAGGGACAGACATAAAGTAACACCTAGTCCTCTGTGGTAGTTTGAATGTAATTTGGCTCCATAATCTCATAGGGAGAGCCACTATTAGGAAGTGTGGCTTTATTGGAATGGGTATGGCCTTCTTGGAGGAAGTGTGTCACTGTGGGGGTGGGTGTTGAGGTTTCCTATGCTCCGGATACTATCCAGTGTCTCAGTCAACTTCCTGTTGCCTACAAGATGTAGCACTCTTCACAGCAATAGAAACACTAAGATGTACCCCCAAGGTTATAATGATAAACTGAAGCACAGTTGTACCAAAATTCACTCAGGAAAACCAGTGACTTGATTGGGCTTCCTCACAGAGCCTAGGATTGGGGTTACTTACAGGAATGTGGGCACTCCTCCCACAACTCACAGCACCTGAAAAGCCTTACTCAGGAGAGGTGAGGTCTTTCCCATAGCTACACAGATAGAGCCCACAATCTTCCCAGGCGAAGGGTAGAGTTGCCAGATGGTAAGGAGCTACTAGATAGTACTACTCTCCTCTGGGGGGGGAGTGGGAAAGGGGTGAGGGGGTCTTGTCAACAAGTCCAGCTGGGATTACTATTATCTGTTTTCAAGAGGACACAGCTGAAAGCCCCAAGATGGTAGTTGCTTGGCCGTGGGGAGTCACTTATGACACCATGGATTGGGGAACAGAGGAAAACCTTTGCTGAGATGTATTTCTTGAATGAACCCCTTGTTAATTGACCTTATTTTTCTTTTTCTCCCCCAAACCAAAAAGTATAGTGCAAAGTGAGTTGTAACCCTGTAGCTAGAGGTTTTTCGTCATGCCCAGTCCCACAGTCACTTATAAAATCAATAAAATAGGCTTAATATTGATAATTGTTTGACCAATGGCTCAGGCTTATTACTAACTAATTGTTCCATATAAATTAACCCATTTCTATTAATCTGTGTATCACCATGTGGCCTGTGGTTTACCTGTCAGTCATTCAATAGGCTAAAAGAAAGTTCCAAGTGACAGTCCAAAATGATATTGTTTTAAGATTTTCTTGCAAATCATTACATAATACATATAAAAATCACTTTAGTGGGGCTCTCTGAAAACAGCTCTTAGTTAAGAAATGGATTTTATGAACATGTCCACTTCACACTCTAACCTGTATTAACAAAAATGTGGATGAAAAGAAGTTTTGCTTATGTCTTAGTTACTGCTCTGTTGCCTTGAGACACCATGACCAAGACGATTTATAAGAAAAAGCATTTATTTGTGTCTTGCTTACAATTTTGGGTGTTAGTTTTGGGTGTTAGTATACCAACATTATGATAGGGTACATAGTGGCAGGCAAGCAGGCATGGTACTGGAGAAGTAGCTGAGTTCACATTTGTTCCAAATGTTGCAGGCAGTGGGGGTGGGAGAGACTGGGCTTGGTATGGGCTTTTTCAAAGCCCACCCCTAGTGACATACCTCCTCCAACAAGGCCACACCTCTAACCTTTCCAAACAGTTCCACCAACTGGGGACCAAGTATTTAAATATATGAGCCTATAGAGTCCATCTCGTTCAAATCACCACAGCTTATTTGTCAGATTTTAAAGTGTGCAATAATATGGGAAGACAAGCAATCCCAGTATAAAGATAGACTGCCCCTTGTGACCATCATGTCCACTTCACTCTGTTGACTAGGAAGTTACCAAGAACATATTCAGAGGAAAAGAAAAGAAGCAAAAATTGGACTCCACTTAACAAAAAGGTGTCCATGTATTAAAGCCACCATAAAGAATGTTACACCTGGACTGCCGCTATGCTTTAGAGGCGGGGCCTCTGTGAGCATGCTGCAGACAGGCTTAAAGGATAACAGCTGACTTTAGCATAGCTCATGACCATGTATGGTCATAAAGTCCCGAGTTCCAGGGATCAGCTTGTGGACATCTTTGGAGATTCATTATTTTGTCTACCACAGCTATGGTTATTCACAGTCCAAAGTGAAGATGGCTCATGGGCCTCACCTACTTGCAGAGAACAACACTCCTGTATATCCAAGGGACTTATTTTTCTTTAATTTTTTATTACATTTATTTATTTGTGTGTGTGTGTGTGTGTGTGTGTGTGTGCGCGCGCGCGTGCGCGCACGTCATGGCACACTTGTAGAGGTCTGAGGAAAACTTGTAGGAGTCAGTTCTTTCTACCGCATGGGTCCTGGGTATCAAGCTTAGGTGTTCAGTTATAACAACGAGCGCCTTTACCTGCCGTGCCATCTTACCAGCCTCCAAGAGACTTCCTGTGTTCTCTTTGCCCACATGCTCTTCCTCATTGGAAAACATTTGTAATAAAATAAGTGATGTGACAAACTCCTGATAAAAACAAAGAAGAAAGGTTTATTTTGGTTCACAATTTGTGTCCAAGGTCAGTTAGATCCATTGCTTTGGGACTGAAGTGAGGTCAAATATTACAACATGAGCAAGTGGCAGAAACTCTGTATGCTGTGGCAGTCAGGGGGCAGAGGGAGAGAGGCAGGAAGAGGCTAAGAACAATACCTCTTTTGAAGTATGCCTCCAGTAATCTGCTCACTCCAGGCAGGCTTGACCTCCTATCACCTCCCAATTATGTTATCAAATTATGAATCAATCAATGGATCAACCGATTAAAGAAGCTAGAGCTGTCATTGTCCAATCACCTGTCCATGATTGAATCCACCATCAGGGATCAAGCCTTCAACATACAAGCTGTGGAAGGTGGGAGATACTTTGTATAAATATCTTTTATTTGTGTTAAAAGTTAATTACACCAGAGAACATATGGACACTCTTAAAGTTGAATAGAAAGCCTGTGTGGCTGTCAGGTGATCATATGGGGAACTTGCCCAAATCATAAAGCCCCAAGACTCCTGTTTTTCTTTTTTTATACACAAAACAACATCCTGATTGGCACACTTCTGTTAGCAAGGTCAGTTGTTATAGGGCCCCAGACCTTAGCATAACCGACTTCTGATGGAAGTGCCATTCAGGCTGTAAAACTCAGCACATAGACAGCACCCCCTGCCAAAATGAAGATAAAGGCCTAATCCATCCAAGTCCATAGTTCTGGGGAAAAGTCTCTAAATGTACTGACCTTGCTCTTTGGCTCCTGAAGTTCTGCTTCTAGCTAACTGTTCTTGTTAATTGAAGTATGTCAATCTAGGATGTGTTTTATTGTGTTTAAAAGTTCAGCCTGAGAAAGGCTCAGGTCTACACTGGGACCCTAACACCTAGTGCAGTTACCAGTCAGCTAATAAAGACTTTTTGGCTTTAACCCATGTCTGAGCAGTCTTCTCTTGTGGCTACCCTACAGCATAGTGAGATTCAAAATTACAGGAGTCAAATAAAGACACCTCAGGATTTTTCAGAATCCTGGAACTAAGACTCTGATGGACTAGGTCTTTGGTCCTGTTTTAGCAGGGTGTTGGGTACTACGTGGTGGATTCTAAGGTCAGAATGGTATCATTAACATGGCAAAAGCTGTGTTAGGGTCTCAGAACCTGTTACATTCCCTACTGGTTTTGTGGGCATGAGTCACATTGGGGCGGGGAGTGGGGTATATCTTCCCCTCAGTATTAACAATTAAACAGAATTTATTCTCAGTTCCACATAGTTAAATAGGCAGTTTAGAAAGCAGGATCCTATGGTGAGGCTAGGAACAAAAGGATTAATGACCCAGTAAATGGTTACAAGTATAGTTAACCAGGGGGACCAGGAGAACAAGGACCAATATCAGTTATCAGATTCTTATCATCTCTTTTCTCTTCTCTGACTGACTGTGGTTAAACTTTTTCCCAGTGCCATACAGAGACCTCCTTGTGTCACAAAGAGGAGGTCCAGACCTCTTCAGTTCTGAACAGCAACTTTTGCTAAGGCTCTAGATGGGGTGTAGGATTTTTCCCAATGGCCTAGGTCTGAGTTTACTTGAGCACTGAGTTCCTCGAAGCTCTTATTCCCCACAATTAGATCTGAAGTTCCAACTGCCGTGAAGCCTGTGATGCCTGCCCCACCAACAGGGGATTGAGAATGGGGACAGTTTACCTTGCAAAGGGAAACCCAATATCTAGACTTAGTAGGTTCTGCATTATAGATGAACACCTGTGGTATCATGCAAAGGACCTGGTTTTCCTCCATTGCATACAACTCAGAAAATGAACACTTGTTAAGTCATTAGTGTAAACAAGCCAGGCTGTTTCAGGGGTCTGGAAATACACTTGACCATTATTTCTGGTTTTAACCTGATGTACAGGGCTGTAGGAATATGTATAGTGAGAACTACCTAGGGGGTACTTTGGGGGACATTAAGCAGGCTCCCTTTCTCTGGAGAACCCCAGGGTAAGTTTAGGTTGGTCCTATTCACAGTTGTCAATATTAGTGGAGCTTATTGTTTGATTAGTTCAAATCCCAACATAATATAGGGGTTGGGGTCCAGGCATAGCAACAGTCTCACCTAAATCTGGTTGAGAATGGTTCAGGAACTGATAAACTCCTTCTAACATGCTAAACACTCAGAGTCTGGCTTCTGCTGCATCTTTTTACCCCCATAGTTACCAAAGGAATTCCTGTGGAGATTGGAGTTTGAGGACTTGCATTCCAGAGATACCAAGATGGGCTTGTTTGGGCTAATTGGCTGGATGACCCTAGTTGAGATTGTCTTTTGATAGTTTATTAATAAACTGCCTGGTTTCAACTATTCACACACAACCTGGTTCCCCAGGTTCTGCTAGTTTCCCAATAATGACCTTCAGTTCCCTACCAGGGTTTAACTTGCATAGATAGGAGATTGCATTGCCCAAGACTACTAAAATAATAGGTGGATTGTGATGGCTTGCTTCCTAGGACTATGAAGGAGTCAATGTGCCTCTAGGAGGAATGGGTTTTGCAGCCCCACTGAGCACAGTAGTATTTGCCTGGCTCTTGGCAGTTTGGAGGGCCATCAGCAGGACAGATATAGTATTGGGTAGATTGGAGCCCTGTTTCTTCAATAGTGCACCCACAACCCCAGGAGCATGCTCTTTGCATTCTCTCCTCCCAGTAGCCTCTGGATGCAATATTTTACAGAAATCCACTTGGAAGGTAGATTGGGTCTCAGTGAATAGATTAGCTATAACCCCCCTAGATTTTAGTTATTTTCTAATTCCCGTGGGTATGGTTTCTCAATGTGGTGGTTTGAATAAGGATGGCCCCCAATAGGCTTATGCATTTGAATGCTTAATCACCATGGAATGGAACTCTTTGAAAAGATTAAAAAGATTAGGTGTGGCTTTGTTGGAGGAAGTGTGTTCCTGGGAATGGGCTTTGAGGTTTCTGTAGTAGTCTGAATGTAATTGGTCCCCATAATCTCACAAGGAAGGGCACTATTAGGAGGTGTGGCTTTATTGAAGTAGGTATAGCTTTATTGAAGGAAGTGTGTCACTGTGGGGGCAGGCTTTGAAGTTTCCTATGCTGTCCAGTGTCTTCAGTTGACTTTCTATTGTCTGCAAGATTTAAGACACTCAGCCACTACTCCAGCACCACATCTGCCTGCATGCCGTCATGCTCCCCGTCATGATGATAATGGAATGAACCTCTAAAACTGTAAGCAACCACTCCATTTAAATGTTTTCTTTATAAGAGTTGCCATAGCCATGGTGTCTTTTCACAATAGAAATCCTAAGATAGTTTCAAAAGCCCTTTCAGGCCTAAGTGCTTTCTCTCTCTCTCTCTCTCTCTCTCTCTCTGCCTGTGGATTAAAATGTAACCCTCGATGTCCATTTCAGGCCTAGGCGCTCTCTCTCTCTCTCTCTCTCTCTCTCTCTCTCTCTCTCTCTCTCTCTTTTTACCTATGGATCAAGATGGAGCTCTCAGCTACTGTTCCAGTGCCTGCCTACATGTCACCATGTTTCCTGCCATCATGATAAATAGACTAAACCTCTAAAACTATAAGCAAATCTCTAATTGTCTTGACTAATTTATTATCAACTTGACATAAGCTAGAGTCACCTGAAAGGAGAGACCCTCAATTGAG
This sequence comes from Dicrostonyx torquatus, assembly GCA_028555095.1. Lineage (NCBI taxonomy): Eukaryota > Metazoa > Chordata > Mammalia > Rodentia > Cricetidae > Dicrostonyx > Dicrostonyx torquatus. Next base: position 3,496,720 of record JAQHUG010000207.1, on the reverse strand, counting down.
AAAATGCCTTCATAAGATTGGACTATAGGCAAACCTATAGAGCATTTTCTTAATTATTAATTGATACAGGAGTACCCAGTCCATTGTGGATGGGTGATGCTAACCATGGATTGGTGGTTCTAGGTTCTAGAAGAAAGCAGGCTGAACAAGCCATGATGAGAAAGTCAGTAAGCACCACCACTCCATTGCCTCTGCATTAGCTTCTGTGTCTAGGTTCCCTCCTTATTTGAGTTTCTGACCTGGCTCCCTTCAGTGATGGACTATAATGTGGAAGTGTGAGACAAATAAACCTTTTCCTCCCCAACTTGCTTTTCTGTAGAACAATGTCTGCTCTATGTGCCATGTGCTACGGTACACTTCACGAGTTGGGCAAGGGTCTGGAGACTGAAATATACACAGCCACATGGGTAACAGCAAGAATGTCCCAAGAATGCCCCTTTATTGTGTTCCAGGGTAGCTTATATAGGGTTTCCTTGACTAATGGCCACGCCCTAACTCTCAGCTGCAAGCTCACCAGAAACCACTCCCCTGCCATCAGGACCTCCTGAGGGTCTTGTGCTCAGAGCAGCTGCAAAACAACTTGTTTGCTCAGAGCAGCTGCAAGCATAGGAAAACAAGTTGTTTACTCTGGCAGGTAGGGGTCACAGGAAATTCAGGGTCTGAGTGTCCACAGTCCCCAACACTTTTTGGTCACAGTGTTTTATAGCAGCAATAGAAACCACAACTAAGACACCATTTAAATGCTTTCATAAGGGTTGCCATGGTCATGGTGTCTCTCTACAGTACTAGAACAGTGACTAAGACACCGAGAGTCTTGGCTTACAGGGGTTTTGGGCCTTTTTCATGGGGAGGCAAAGAAGGCAAAATATAGTCGTAGGGCCCATGTCAGTTTAATCATTAATGGGTTGCACGACCTAGTGACCACCCATGTCATTGTCCTCAGTAGCCTCCTTCAGTTGGGTATGGCAGATCCCCAGGTGATACTTGTGACCTTCACCACTGAGAAGGTGGTGAGGACCACAGGATATGGGCCTTTCCACATTGGTTCCAGGCTCCAGGTTGGAATCTTCTTTATTCACACAAGGTCACCAGGCTGGACCTTGTGGGCAGTCCCAGGCACAGGTAAAGGCTTCACTTCTTAAATCATCTGATGAATAAACCTCTGAGCTTGTTACAGCTTCTGTGAAGGCCTGAGGAGGGAATGGTTAGTGATTTCTGCTTCATGAACATCTCTTAGTTTGGAGGTACTCCCAAATATAATTTCAAATGGGGCGAAACTCTTAATACAGGGTGTACCTGGCCTTTAAAAGGGAAACTGTTAGCCCAATTTTCACTGGTTTCAGGGACATTTTAAGTGAAAGTTTCCTTCAAAGTCCTTTTTTTCAGTTATGTCTGTCCTGAGTTTTATGACCTATAGGCACAATGTAGTTTCCAATCAACATTTAGGCTCTTTGCCAGATTTTGGGAAGCTTTGACCTTGAAGGCCATTGTCAAGTCCCAGTAAAAAGGACATTCAAAACTTAGGAATCAGTGGAGGAGTGAGTTTCTTGGTTACCATTGAGGCCATCTCTGTTGTGGAACATTTAACTATATAAAGATGTATTTCATTTGGTTATTCTGTGTTTGTTTAATTATCAAAAGATGTGTTGCTGTTTCACCTTGCCTGCCTAAGGCACCTAATAAAAAACTAAATGGCCAGTAGCTAGGCAGGAGGGGGATAGGCGGGGTTGGCATACAGAATAAATAGGAGGAGAAATCTAGGCTCAAGGAAGAACAAAGAGAACGAGGAAGAAGAAGAGGGAGACATCTGGGGCCAGCTGGCCAGGCAGCCACCAGACAGCTAGATGAGTAGAAAAAAGAGGCAAAAGACCCCAAGGCAAAACATAGATGAAGCGAAACAGGTTAATTTAATTTAAAAAAAAAAAGAAAGAAAAAGCTAGCCAGAAAGAAGCCTAAACTAAGGCTGAGCATTCAAAACTAATAAGTCTCTGTGTCATGATTTGGAAGCTGATTGGTGGCCCAAAAGAAAAAGTCCAGTACATGTGTCTGTTCAGGTGGGGTAGGCTTCTACCCATCCAGAAATGGTATCTATAAAAATTAACATATATATTTATATAACATATCATATAATACACACACACACACACACACACACATACACACACATACAAGAACTGTGGGTTTTATCTCGGTAAATTCTACTTCCTAGTGTTCTGGGAGGTGCTTCCTTGGGCGTAGATTCCTCCTGGGGGCTTTTCTTCCTCCTTTGGACTTGCTTCACTTATACACAGGTGAAACACCTGAACACAATGTCTTTGACAAGATTGTTTAATTAAGGGTTGTAATATCTGTGCCTGAGTAATTCAAACATTTTAGATGTCTCCAAGTGGGTGGCCTGGTGGAGTTTGGCAAAAATTTGTCTTCTGAGAGCAGCTGGAAATACATGTCTCTCATCCGGCAAGAACCACTGCCCATTGTGTCCTGCTTGGTTTCTTCTTTTTCTGCCCTTTTAGTTTCTTCCTGTGTTTAGCTTGGGAGTCCGAGCAATTTGGGTTTAGGGAAGGTGACCAGGATTTGTAGATGCCCTGCTGGTTCTAGGACTGCCTCTGGGGTGGCTAAATCTGCTGTGCTGTTTCTTTGGGCCTCTGGGGATTCCCCTTTTTGATACCCTTTGCAGTGGACAATGGTTGACCTTTTTGGCAACCATACAGCCCCTAGTAGGCCAGGAATTGTTCTTTGTTTTCAGTTGTCTTTCAGCCAAGGGGAAGAGTTTCCTCTCCCTATAGAGAACCCCATGGATATGGCTGTGGAAAATGTATACTGACCATCTATGTACACAGTGATGGCTTTGCCACCCATGCCCCATATTCGTGCGAAGTGCCTGGGTTAATGTCAGGAGGTCAGTCCTTTGCGCTGATGTCCCTCAGCTGGCAGACTGGGCCCAAACTCTGCTGTCCAAGGTGACACTGTCACCTCAGCATACCTCTGTCCATTCTGAACAAAACGGTTCCATCAGTCTACACTTTTTGTGGATGGACATCTGTTAGATCAGGCCTGACTGAGCCACATCATTCACTTCTAGGCATTTAGGGAGGGGCTCTGCAGAATCAGTTACAGGGTTGGTCTCAGCTTGATAATGTGTTACTCAAACCTAGGGACATCCATCACTTAGAACAGTCCCTGGCCCAAAGTCAGCTTGTCAGCTTCTTTTTATTAGTATGGCTGTAGTGGAAATTGCCCAATAAGCCGATCAACTCTCAGAAACAATACCAAGTCTTTTGGATAGGTAAGACATTGGCCCCTTCTAAGGCCTCAGTTTCTGAACAAGGACCTTTTTGTGATACTCTGGTCCTCACTCACATACAAGTTGAAGGGCTTAGAGATATTTGGGGGAGGGGAGGTTAGGGCTGGTGTAGAGATGAAGGCCTTCTTCAAGGATTCAAAAAGTCTCTGTTCAGAATCAGTCCATGGGAGCAGCTGGATGCTACCAGTACTAACATACAATGACTTAGTTAGCTCTGTAATCCTGGGTATATACACATTGCCCCATTTTCAGGCACACAGCAGGTCTATGTTACCATTAAGCAAGTTTTGGCACTCTGCTCACAAACCCCATTTAAATGCTTCATAGCCGGACCTCCCAATAGGGCCAGAGCCATTTGTGCTGGCAAACTAGGAAACTTCCATTTTATTAAAGAAGCCGCACAGTTTTTACTGCACCTCCCCTGCAAGTACAGCCTATCTGAAATAATGCTGTTACCAAGAAACTGCGCTTGGCTCCCATTTTTGTGGTTCTAGAAAACCTTTTTTTTAAAAAAAAAATACTTTCTTAGACTTTACATGAAAAATCTTGCTCCACACTGGCATGTATTGGTAGCTGGAGGCTGTTCATTCATTTCCTGGCCACCCAAAATATTCAGAAACTATATTAATTACAACACTGCTTGGCCTATTAGCTTATGCATATTTCTAGCTTACTTTTATATCTTAAATTAGCCCATTTCTATTATTTTATATTTTACCATGAGACTCATACCCTACCAGCAAGCTTCCAGCTGGCAGCTTGCATCTTTCTCCTCTGGCAGCTCCATGACTTCTCCCTGACTCTGCCTTCTTTCTCCCAGCATTCAGTTGAGTTTTCTCACCTAGCTTTATTCTGCCAAGCCACTAGCCAAAACAGCTTTATTCATTAACCAATAAAAGTAACATAGATACAGAAGGACTTCCCATACCAGGTCATTACCCATAGGTTGAGACCCACTGAGTTAGTGAGATGCAAAAGTACACAAGTCAAAATGCAAGGTAGTACATTTAGGGACTTTCCTGGATCCTGGAACAACAGACTAGGTCTCTGGTGCATTTGGTCTTTGTTCCTGTTTTGGCAAATGTCAGGGACTACATGGGGTCTAAGGTCAGAATACTGCCTCTAACTTGGGGTCTGTCATAGTCTCAAGGGTCTGTTAATAATTGAAACTTGAATCGTTTCAAGGTTGCTTACACCAAGATTTTCAGTCTTTTGTTTTGACCACAGCATGGAAAAAAAAATCTCCTGCATTGTCTGGCCTTGGGTTGCCATGTCCAAGCTATTTGACTTTGTGCTGCCTAGTGTTTACCAACTTGATCCAAACCTAATGTATTTGGGAAGAAGGGTTCTCAGCAGAGGAACTGGCTCCATTATATCAACCCTTAGGCAAGTCTGTGGGGGCATTTTCTTGATTACTGGTCAATATGAGAGGGCTCAGTTCACTGAGGGTGGTGCCATCCCTGTGCAGATGGTACTGGGTTGTGTCAGAGAACAGACTGAGCAAGCTACAAACAAGCAAGTCACACTCTACCATGGTTTCTGCTTCAGTTCTAGCCTCCAGGTTCCTGCCTTGGCGTCTGTCAGAAGACTGTGACTTGGGATATGTAAGCCAGATAAACCCTTTCTTCCCAGAGTTGCTTTGCTCATGGTTGTTTTCTCACAGCACTAGCCAACAAGAAAGTCTCTTTGCTCATTGTTATCTTCTCTGGAGAATCAGGACACATTCCCCTTGTTTAGTCCTGACATTTATCACTCATGACTGTTTTTTTTTTTTTCCGTTTCTTCCCCCAAACTCAGCATTTCTGTTTTTTCTCCTATACCTCTTGGGGTCTCTGAGAGCATGAAGGTGAGTTTTCCCCCAAGCAGTGTCTTGAGCTCCTCCTCACAGCCTCAGTTCCAGTGACATTACCTTTACTGCCACAGTCATTACTTTGGAACTGTCACTACTCTGGAGCTTCATCAAATTACCTAGAGCTGTTTCTCCTAGGAAAATTAAAAGGAAAGTACTTCCTGATCCCATCATAATTTCCATTTCATCCCTCATCCCTACAATACCACATCTCCATCACTAAAGCAACACTAATACTTACTATACTTTCAATGCTTAAAACACCTTCCTTTTCCCCAAAGGCTAAACCAAGAATCATCAAGTGACTCAGCAATTCTGGGTGCATTCTCTAAAGAACAGAAAGTCAGAGCTCAGACAGACACTTGACCCTCCTTGTCTATAGCAAAATCATTCATTTTAGCCAACAAAAGACTCGAAAACCCAATTGACTGACACATGAATGGGTAAATGAAATATAGCCAATCTGTAGAGAAAAGAGCAAAGACCCTGTGACACAGGCTTTAACAGGATGAACCCTGGAAGATTGTGCTAAGTGAAACAAGTCAGACATAAAATGGCAAATGCCACATGATTCTACTTACGTGAGAGATCTAAAGGGGTCAAGTTCGTAGAAACAGAAAGTAAGGTGGGTATTGCCAGGAGACATAGGAACAAGAAGCAGGAAGTTGTTAGTGAGTACAGAGTTTCAGTTTGGAAAAATTCAAAGCTCTGATGGTGGCGACCATGTGGAAACAGCATTAATGTATTCTGTGCCAAAATACACATTTAAGATGGTCAAAGTGCCCTATTTCTAGGCACATGTCTTCTGTGGCATGGAGCTTGTATTTTTTTTAATTTGTTTTTTTGTTATTGAGTTGTAAGAGAGATTTGTGTTCTATTTTGATTTTGAGACAGGGTTTCACTATGTAGCTCTGGCTGAACTGAAATTTTCTATGTTACCCATATGCTGGATATTTGCCTGCCTCTGTCTCCTGCATGCTGGGATTAAAAGTGGGGACTATCAAAACCAGTTTATATTCTGGACATAAATACCAGGTATTTATAAACATTTCCTCACTCTGTAGCTTGTATTTTGGTAATTTGATTAAATTACTCTAATAATTAACTTATCTGAGATAAAATCTTTCTGTGTTGCTCAGACTGGTTTTAAATTTCTGGAGCTCAAACAGTTCTCTCACTAAAGCAGCCTCAGTGCCCTCCCACCCCGTCCCTTCACAAGTAGGAAGGAGCACAGGTCCGTATCACCAAACCTAGCTTCCTTTTACTGTTCTAAATATTTTATCTTACCGTGCAGAAAACCTTCACTAAAATATACCTGACAAAATGAGGTTTTAACTTGTAACATGAGGGGCCTGCTCGTTGGGGTTACTGTCCCGCCCAGCACCCAACAGC